>JARHVA010007757.1:397500-612737 GCA_037957365.1 Torreya grandis | reverse complement strand
AGATTGACTACTTGAAAACTAGAAATACCTTACAAGGATATTGTTGACCAATTTTTGATTCCAATTCAAAAATGGTCAACCCCTATAGATTGAAAATTTTCATAGGGTTATTAAAACTTTTATATGGTATTTTTATGGTATTAAAGGTCCTAGATAGTCTTCATATGGTCACATTAGTCATTGTCTAGCTTGGTCTAAATGTTGGTATCATGTGTACTTGTCTCGTCTTAGGGGTCATTTATGAGTCATGGTATTTTCAAGTGTGTTTAGGGTAATTTAATGAGTTTGAGTCATTATATAATTTGGTTATTATGTATTGAAAGACATATTGTCATTTATTAACCTTTTATTATGCTAATATGTGACAAAAGTCATTTTGGTCACCTTTTGGTCTAATTTTGAGGAGTTATAGGTACCAACTTAGAGGAAAAACATTTAAATAATATTATTAATTTAATTTATGTCATATATGAGTCAAATAATGTTTATACCTTAAAAAATTTGAATTTCAATGCCTAAACTAAGCAAAATACTTCTTTACAAGCACTTTTGGGCACTTATATGGCATTAGGAGATCAAATTTTAGATAAAACTAGTTTTATATATTTTATTGGAATTCCATAAGTAAATTTTAGGATTTATATAAATTTTTAGATCCAATAAATTCATATATTACTCTCTTTCATCCATCACTACCTTCACAAGCTCAAAAAGGAAAAAATCAAATGCATTGTACAACTAGGAGAGAGAAATTTGGGAGTCAAACTTCAGAAATTGTTAGGGGTAATAATGATATTAAATTTAGTGTAATTTTATATAATATTAGTACCCATACTTTGTGAATAATTTCTAAGAGTGATAATATGTCACTATGTCTTGTCCATTTAAGCAGGGTCTAGTTTTGCTCATGTTTCTTCATGCCAAAATTTTTTGGAGGAGAATAGTTTTGTGGAGTATTTTTATAGGATAAAATAACCCCTTTAATTTTATTTTAATAATTAAATTAAACCTTGGTTTTTTTATTCAATAATGATAAGAACACTTTCTAAGAGTGATAATAGGTCATTATGCCTTATCCATTTAATTAGGGTCTAGTTTTGCTCATGTTTCTTCATGACAAATTTTGATGGAGGAGAATGGTTTTACAGAGTGTTTTTATAGTATAAAATTACCCATTTCATGCTATTTTAATAATGAAATTAAAACTTTTTTTATGTCTTCAATAAGGATAAAGGTGTCTCAAATGTGTGAGCATATCACCCTACTACAAGTGTGTTTTTGTTTGTCTAAAGTGTTTCCACTTTTAGAGAAGTTTTGAGTGCCTAAAATTTCATGGAGGATCCCTAAATTTCATAGGATTTACGTTATCTTCCCATCAAATTTGATATTTTTTATAGTCTCATAGTATCTCTCTTTAGATAGCATGGTTTGTCATGAGTAACCTTCTATAGGTCTGAATACTAATGCTGACCCAAGTGGAAATGAATATAAATGAAAAATCATGAAATAATATGTAAATAGAACTAGTGAAAAATTTGGAATCTCAAGATAGTAATAATTAGACTCAATGCACTCTCTAATAAGGGTTGAGACAAGTTCATTAACCCACATGTCTGCAGACTTATTAGGTAAGCATTCATTAAGTCTAAGGTTTCATTTTGAAGTGTTCAAGACATAGAGAAGTGTGAAATACACTAATAAAACATTCATGTGACTTTTAATAAGCTCACCACATTCATTATAAGGCATGATCAAACCAAATACTCTATGTTCCATGCATATGCTTTATACATGAGCTGACTATATACATAGTCTATACATGTGAAAGGAAAAAATTGAAGTGATACAATGTTTGGTTGGAAGTATATAGGATTATTGAGAGGGTGGTATTTAAAAGGATAAGAGTTAACATGATCTAAGGTCATCTAGGACTCAAGGGATTTGTCTTAATAAGTCTATACACGCAAGAAAAGAGACCTATAGGTTAAAGACTTGTATCTCCTTTTTTGGATAGAAAACATTGGTTTATGCCAAGAGGAGTTGGTTATAAGATGATTCAATAATATATATACAAAATATAAAAATTATTGAAGATACCTAAACCATTTGGAGTCAAATTAGGGTCAAGATGATCACCTACAACCTTAACACTCATGCACATGTTTGTACATGGAGATAAGAATGTGAAGGTTTGAAAATGCTATAAAAGGGTAACAAAATATATAAGATAGTGAAAAATAACTCCAAATCACTTTTGATTATTCTCAAAGTTCCATGATATATTTTATAAGGTCAATTTCCAAAGTTTATGATCAAATCCTTCTCAAATAGTCATGTACAATCACCTCTTGGATAAACATGAAACACATGAATGGTTTTTTGAGGATACAACATCATTGAAAAGGTGATAATGTTTACAATAAGGTATCTAGTTCTTATTAAAGTGGAAATTTTTTTTTGAATGTCATGATTTGCATTTGAACCCTATGAACATAGTGGACCTTCATGATCACCTACAATCATACTTTGAAAAGGCACAAGGAGTAAGTGAGTATTTGCAAAACATATAGTGTTTTGAGAAGTTTGAAGAAGAGTTTTAGGACTCTCAAGTAGTATAAAAGTATTGAGATGTTTAAGATTTATAATTGGATTTATAAGACCCACAAATGCAATCAGACCATCCTAAAGAGCATTTACAAGTTGCAAGGTTAGTAGGTAGAGTACATACTAAAGGAACATTAGAATCTAGTTTGGGTGAGACCCTAACCAAGTAATGAAGTAATATGAGGTAAAAGAATTTAAAAAAAATATAGGAGGTTTTAAAAATATGACTAAATAGTATTTAAATCCTATCTACACAATCAACATGAGTTACAAGTCTATTCACCTTGTCAAGGGAAATTTGTTATATAGAAAAAAGAAAGGAAGTATGAGAATGAGAAAATCATTTGAAATGGTTTCAAGGAAATGGTATTAACCCATATAAGTCTCAAACCTATCATAAGAGGATGGAATGAAAGATAAACTTTGTCTAGGCCTAATAACCCTAAAAGTCTAAGTCCACTACACAGGCAGACCATAGGTGCAATCATGATATAAGAAGTTTGTTGAAGGTGACATGATATATAAGGGTATTATATGGTGAAAAATGAAGGAATAGACCCTGTAAGATAACCCAAAGGTATACAAAATAAGGAAAGTTCTATTTAGGATCTTAATACCAATTTGAGCTCTTTCAATGGGTGACTACATTCCTAAGACTAATCTTATCCTAGTTAGTGAGGTCATGACCCTGTGTATGGAATAAAATGAATTTCAGATATGGTAAATAGGTACTTACACTTCAATATTATGGCATCAATTTTTGGATTGGATCCATCACCTACATGAACAATGCCTAAGACTATTAACCCCTCTCCAATGGCCTATTCTCAACCCAAAAGTCAACTCCTTTCACTTAGTATCTTATGGACATGATGCATGGGAGCCTAATAACTTGAGGGTAGATTATAGAGATAGTACACTTGAAATTTGTGCATTGGTTTAGGTCTTGAGGGCCTAGGGTTTATAAATAATCATTAAGAACCTAAGCCACTTTAAACTTCCCTAAAATCCTAGTAAATACCTAATATAAAAGATTGATTTCTAAAGTATTTTAAATGACATAATTTGATCCTCCAACATCATGAAAATTTTTCCATACTCCAATTATGTTCCAACCATGTACTTCATATGTACTTGTAGCTATATGGACTATATTAAATGCACTATTTTAAAGGTTTTTGGGTGTTTTGTAGGGTTTTAGATAGTTGGAAACTTTAAAAATATTTTTAGAGGCCATTTTAAATGTAATTAATCTATTAAAGCCTAAAAATACATACTAAATATTCTAGAAGTGATTAAACATAACCCATTTTCCAAGGCATTCTCAAACATGCCTAAAATGAGACTAGGTTTCAAGGATGTTTCATTGTTCTCACACTTCTAGATAGTGCCAAGGCATAAAATATTGCATGGGGGTTGGTGATAGGCTAGGTAAAGTGAATCACTTACTTTTGGCTGGTTTCACATGTGTGGGAGATATTAAGAGTAGAAAACCAGGCTTCTAGACAAAGAGGCTTAATTGAGGAGAGAGAAAGGAAAAAAAGACACTTTCATGCACTCTCAAGACCTAAAAATTGGCTTGGAGTTATAAATATATAATGGGTCCTCAAATATTCCATTAATTTATTATTACCATTTATATACTATCTAACACAAGTAGGTTTAAATGATTTTAGGGTTACAAGGGAAAAAGCCTAATAAGTGTTTGAGGAGTAAAATAGAGTTTTGAGAGTTGTTACATGAAAAAAATGAATTGATTCAAGTCTGATAAGGTATTTTAATGTCTTTCATGGAGAAATAATTCCTTTAATAAGATGAACTCAAGTTTTGAGCCACTTGGACAAGGCTAGGCATGGGAGATGAAGGGTTTCAAGACACCTAGGTATACAAATGATAATTACTATTGAAATGTCAGACTAGAGAAGTTTATAAATGTATTATAGGTGTCAAATGAAAATTTTGAAATTATTTCATGGATAATTTATGATTAAAAGGTCCATTTTCACTTCTCATATGCAAATAAGGGCAATTTTTAGGAGTTGTGCAAGGTGTCAAGCTAAGTTTCTAACTCCTACACAACTTGAATGATGGAGCATATTCAGAGGAGAGACATATGTCCTTAGGAACCTATTGAAATATTTTCTAAATCCCTCTTTTTTTAAAATCTCATTTTGACACTTATCTCTCTCCCTCTTCTACACCCATCTCTTTCTTCCTTATTTCTATATATAAGTTGTCACTTTTAGCCTTGTAAATATCCACATTTAGTATGGCAAAGCCATACTAAATTGATTAATGCTTTTGAATTTGAATAAAATATTAAAATATAGTTTTAAGTTATCAAATTATTTATTGTGTGTGTGAATTATTTCATGGTAGAATGGTAAGTGATAGTTATTTATCCTTGTGTTCATCTCACTCTTTCATCCTTTGTGTAAGTAATATGACTTCTAGAAGGTCGCATGATGTGTAAATAGTGTTTTTTTATCTCTTAAAATGTGAATAAGAATATTAATGTCTATGACTATACCTACTATTCATTTACCTTGATAAATTCATTTCTTTCTACCTTCATATTGAAACTCTTTTGTTAAGATAACCCTGAGTTATGAGATCAATTTTTTGAATTGTCTTTCATAGTGCCAATTCAAGTAGGATTTTAGAATACCTATTGGTACATCACCTATATTATACTAGTTTTAATCTCTTTCGATCCCTTTTAATTAAAATAACGTAGGTTAGTGGTTAGTTTTAGGTGTGGTGTAAGGGAGATAACCCTTCAATCTAGAGACTTGTCTCTCCCATAGGTCACCCACAACTTAAGAGATGTTTCAATGTTACATTAAATTTAAGGAGGCTATATTAGAACTCCTTAGGATGAAAATTTGATTCATAATAATTTTTACATGCCTAGTGGGACTCATGTTCTAATAAGCTCCTAAATTTAGATGCTCATCTTATAAAATCATAAGTTATAAAGCTTCCTTCATGTAGTATCTAGTGACTCCATCACTCTTCAGGTCTTGGTTGTAGACTAGTCCTCTATTTTCATTCTTAGGTAAAGACAACATAATATACTAAATTAATTAGATTTGAATTTTTATATCTACCTCACTATTTAGTTAGAACTAAGAGGTTTGATATCACACATCCATAGTTCAAAAAATCTTTTGCTACTCATATACCTATTATGAGACTTTTCTTGGGTCCAATTTGCAAGATGGCAGCCCCAAGGAACAAACCTTTTGTTTCCTTAAATGGCCGTATTCTTTTATCAATTCATCACTATGATAACATCCCTAGGTCAGCTCTCAAAAGTGTGCTTTCATTCATGAGATAAATTGTAACTACTCCTAGTGAACACATAAGAAACATTAACAAATTTTGTAACATACATAACATCACTGAGGAGAACATTACAATCAGATTGTTGGTTTTTTATTTCAAGGCAAAGGAACCTAATTAGTATGGCACTTAGTATCCTAGCTCTATCACTACATAGCATGAATTGGGTGATGCTTTGAGACAGATATTTGAATATAAATTTTATCACTTATCTTTGACCAATCAACTAACTATAATAAGGAGAGCACCTCAAAAGGCCATTAGATAATTTAACATAATATTTCAAAAAACTTTGGATAGGATCCTATTCTTGGTAAGGCCTACTACCCATCATGCTTTTCTTTATTAACTCAAAGATTTTAATAGTGATATATCCATGATGATTCAATTTATGAGAGGGGATACTTTCCGTAATGCCTATGAGACTAATATAAGGGATGAGAGTTGCCTTATTCAAGCTAGGAATATAGATCTTATATTTCCCATGCATTTTTTCCTGACATGCAAACTCTTATGCCCACCATTGCTCTTATTTTCATGCATAAGCACAAACAAGTTGCCTCTAATTAGCCAAGAAAGCAAAAAAGGGGAAATCTAATTAAATCTCTTAGAGAAGGAAATGAACTCTTAAGAGGTAACAAAAAAATATTAATGATGGTATAATCAATGTCCTTTATAGCCATATCAATCTTATGAAGCTGCTAGATAACCCTTTCAAGGTTAATGCCAAGGACAAGGATAGCTAACTCAAGTAAAGAAACATAATGGATAAAATTAAAATATTAATTCTAATTCCAAATCACTTTTACCTATCCAAAATAATCTTATGAAAGGTGATGGAGATTATCCTTCATGGGACCAACCTCATGATGCTCCCACTCATGCAAATGGTGCATTCAATCGAACCTATATGGTTCAATCAGGCACAATGCCTTCCATGATTCAAGAAGACATGCATAGTAGAGAAGAGAAAAATTGAAGAGATGCTCAACCAAATACTATGTTAATGAACTAATATGAAAATGATTCATGTGTAGTCAACTACCAAGGTAATCTAACCATTGGATCAAAATCCATAGCTGTAAATACAAGGTCAAAGAAGAGAGTGGTTAAAGAAGTACAAGGGGCAAGTAGTGGTCCAAACATGAATTATGAATCACCTCAAGGATTATGTATTTCAAAATTATCCCCTATGGCTCAAGTAAATTAGAAAACTTATAATGTCAAAGATCCTTCTATGTCTTCTCTTATACATCAAGTTACATAAGCTAGTGGTAGTGTTATAGCTCTAAACCGACATGACAAAGTTGGTATCTCTCTTATAAATATTATTGAGAAAATTAATAAGTTTCATGTAATCATCCCAATGTGGGAAAAATTTTCCATTCTAGGACAAAGAGACCTGCTCCAAAATGAGCTCTCCAAGCTCAATGCATCATCTAGGTAGCCTAGTGAAAGATGAATAAATTTGACAAATGAGTTGAATACCAAGGATTTATAGCCAATAAAAATTGAAAGAAAGTATAAAACTCCTCCATTTTACTACTATATCATAATTGGAGACTTAGTGGTACACAATTGTTTGATTAATAGTGGATCAACCACATTAGTTATGCCTAAACAAGCAACTGACAAGTTGATGTTATAGTTGGATGGATTAGATTCCAAGATGGTTGGAATTATCAAAGGTTTGTATATCACTCTCCATGCTTGTCCTAAATTTTCTATCTCCCTATATGTGGTGGTTGTAGATATGCCACCTCACTTTGCCCTTTACTTGTTAAGGGACTTCACTACTAAGATTGGAGGGTACTTAACTTCAGATTAGTCTTACATGACATTTATGACTAGTTATGGTTCTAAGGTCTCTATCAAGTCTAAATATTTCACCAAGTTTCATGTATAACCCTATGTGCCTAACACATCAACCATGAATTTCAATGTCAATGAAGAGGGAAATTATCATAATGAATAGGAACCTTTAACACCTCTTGATGTCATAGATGACCTATACCTTGATGAGTAGGGAGCTAATCAACATGGGTTTGATCCATACAAACTCATTAAAGAAATAGGTATGATCACATATATCATACATTAAGAAGATGATGAGTTCCTTGAGATATGTTTTGATGATGGCTCTTAACAAGCTACACGGGGTAAGTATTTTCTACATATGGATGATGATGGTGATATTTTGAGTGTGATATAGTATGATAGTAAAAAAGAAGATGCATTTTTTATTTCCCAATAAGAAGATATTCATGAACATGATAGTCAAGAGGAATTTGATGATCTATGGAAGTATTACCATACCATAATGAAAGATTTTAAACAAGTGGGTGTGCTCATCCTCAAATGAAACATGGACTTGATGATGAGGTTAATGGTGGACCTAATTAACATAAAAAATATTATCAAATCCTAATCAAACCTAAGGCAACCTTGGGGGAATGAAATCAGGTCAATTCATAAGTTTATGTGAGTGAGAAGCATAAATATCAATCTAATCTTAATGCACTTTTATATGTATTTATCCAACAAGAAGGAAAATTTTATGCCTCTAAACACCTAACACATCATGGTTCAATGGAAGGTGAAGTTGGAAAAAATGTCATGATCCCTAAAGGGAAAATTGAGAAGTTTCAAGTGAGCATGAAATATACCAAGCAAGTTACAATGTTAAATAGGCCTAAAAGAGGGCTAAATAGATCATTCAAAGGAGTCTCAATTGATACACTTGCATCTATCATATGCTTCAATAATGGTAAGTCAATCAATCACCTTCACAAGCAAGTTTTCTTTGACAAACATCCATCATATGGTGATTTACTCTCAAAGATTAGTTGTGATGCTATAAATATAATTTTCAAACCTTGTTGAATCAATAATAACTAATTCACCAACTCACACATGTTTTGAGGCTTGTACATAATAGGTTAGGTGTGTTGTTTTGAGTCTTTTAGTGTGTGGTTTTCCATAAATACCTTTGGAATATGTGTTTACTTCCTATTGTGTGGTGTGGTGTGAGTTTGATTATTGTAGAGGCATGTAAATTTTATTTTTTATTATAAGAGTGACTCCATTTCCCAATGTGAGGATAAGGCCACTAATTTTTTAGAATTATAGGCATGCTACCCCTATGAATCACCAATTTTCTGACCAATTTTTGAACCCAAGTCAAAAATAGTCAACCCATATAGGTTGAAACTTTTCATAAGGTTATTAATACTTGGATATGGTCTTGTTATGGTCTTATATGGTCCTAAATGGTCTTCATATGGTCACATTAGGAATTGTCTAGCTTGGTCTAAGGTTTGGTCTCATGTTTATTTATCTAGTAATAGGGGACATTTATGAGTCATGGTATTAACAAGTGTGGTAAATGTAATTTAATGAGTTTTATTCATTATATAATGTGGTTTTTATGTATTGAAATATATATGATCATATATTAACCTTTTACTATGTTGATAAGTGACAAAAAGTCATTTTGGTCACCTTTTGGCCTGATTTTGAGGAGTTATATATACCACCTTCAAGTAAAAAATTTTAAAGAAGCCTCCTAATGTACTTGATGTAATATATGAGTCAAATAAAGGTTAGAACTTGAAAAAAATTATAGTTTAATGCTTAAACTAAGCAAAATACTTCTTTAGAAGCATTTTTAGGCACTTATACAAGCTTAAGAGATCAACTTGTAGATGAAAATAGTTTAAAAGAGTCTCTTAAAATTATAAATTTTAGTTTAAATATTTATATCAATTTTTATATCCAACATATGTTGATATCACTCTCTCTCCTCTATCATTTCCTTCACAAGCTCAAAAAGGCAAAAATCAAATACAAGGTATGACCAAGAGAGAGAAATTTGGGAGATAAAACTTTGGAAATTTTTAGGGGTCCTAATGAGATTAATTTTAATGGTATTGGTTTGCATATTTATGTTCCCTTATTTATGAACAATCACTAAGAGTGACAGTAGGTCACTATGCCTTATCCATTCAAGTAGTGTCTGGGTTTTATCCTATTTCTTCATGTTAATATTTGATGGAGGAGAATGGTTTTATAGAGTTTCTTCAAATGATGAAATCACCCCTTTCATGTTAGTTTAATAAAGTAATTCAAACTTGGTTTTTGTCTTAAATAAGGAGAAAGGTGTCTCAAATGTGTGAACATATCACCCTGTTGTAAGTGTGCTTTGGTTTTTACACTTTTAGATAAGTTTAAAGTGCTTTAGATTTCATGGAGGATCCCTTAATTTCATAGGATTCATGTGTTATTCCATTTAAATGTGATCTTTGTCTATAGAATCCAAATATCTTATTCTTTGGAAAGCTTGGTCTATCATGAACAACCTTCTATAGGTCTGAATACCAATGTTGACCCAAGTGCAAATGAATAAAAATGAGAAACCATGAAAGCATATGGAAAAATCACTATTGAATAAGTTAGAAGCTCAAGACAGTAATAATTATACTCAATGCACTCTCTAATAAAGGTTGAGATAATTTCATTCACCCACAAGTCTGTAAACCTATCTGTGAGTATTCGTGAAGTATAAGGTTTCATTTTGAAGTTATCAATCCATGGAGAGGTGTGATATAGAATCATAAAACATTCATGTGACCTTGACTGATCTAACTACATTCACTATAAGAAATGAGAAAACCAAAGACTCTATGTTCCATGCATATGCTTTATACATGAGCTAAATGTATACATAATCTATACATGTGAATGGACAAGTTTGAAGTGATAAAATGGTTGGTCATAAGTCTATAGGATTACTAAGAGGGTGAAAAATATAATATTTGACATTATCTAAAAGTGTCTAGGAGTTAAGGGAGTTGTATTAACAAGTCTATACAAGTAAGAAAAGAGACCTATGGGTTAAAGACCTGTAGGTCCTCTTTGTGGACAAAAACCTTAGTTTATGTTAAGAAGAGTTGGTTAGAACATGACTCAATAATTTCAAGAGAGAAGATATAAAATATTGAAGACACCTAAACCATTTTGAGTCAAATGAGTGTCAAGATGAGAACCTACAAACTTAGTACTCATGCACAGGTTTACACATGGAGATAAGAATGCAAAGGTCTGAAAATGTTATAAAATGGTAGCAGACTTTGTAATATATTGATAAAGGAGTCCAAATTAGTTTTAATTATTATAAAAGTGACATGATATAGTTGATAAGGTCAATTTCCAAAGTTCATACTCAAACCCTTCTCCAATAGTAATCTATAACCACCTCTTTGATAAGCATGCAACACATGAATGGTTTTTTGAGGATACAAGGTCGTTGAAAATGTGACAAGGTTTCCAATAAGGTATTTGGTTCTCAGTACAATGACAAAAGGTTCTTGAATTCCATGATTTGCATTGAAACCCCAAGAACATAGTGGACCTTCATGATCAGTTACATACATACTTTAAAAAGGCACAAAGAGAAAGTGAGTGTTTGTGAAAGATATAGTGTTTTGGGTAATTTGAAGAAGAGTTTTAGTGATATCAAGCATTAGAAAAGTATTTAAATGCTCAAGGTTTTGAATTGGAGTCATTAAACCCATAATGTAATTAGAACATCCTAAAGAGAATCTACAAGTTGTAAGGTCGACATATTAGTTTCAATCCTAAAGAGAAGGAAGAGTACATACCAAAAGAGAATCATAGTCTAGTTTGGTGATGAAGATATGATCAACTAAATCACCAATTTGCTACTTTACCAATATTCCCTCTTTATACTAAGGTTCAAATTTTTAATTCAAGGGTTCTTTTATGTTTACTTGGTTGATGGATTTGATTGTCCTTCAAAGAATCCTAGTGGTCCTTAGAGATCCTTCTTAACCATGGCAATTCACTTACTCTTTTATTTATTAATATTCATGACTTTATTCTATGACCCAGTCACATTTGATAGCCCTTTATTTTTTGTTTCCTACATAGTATGGGCCTATACAAACCCCTATAAGAAAAATCATTCCACTTATAAATACCCTTTATGCTCTTCTATTAACACACCAAGTTTGGTATCTTAACTTGCTTCTTTGATCCACCTTCCATGCACTTTTCCTTCTTTGTTAAGGCTTATTAGGCCTATTTTGTTTCCTATTACACATAGTCCCTTATTCTATCACATACATGTATGGACTCAAGTGGAAGACTCAAAAATATCCTTACACTTAATGATACCTCTCTATTGACAAAATTTATTGAATTTTTAATGGTTCAATCAACATTAAATTGGATTTCTTGATCAAACCCCTAGCTCTAAGTTTTGGGAACCTTATCTACACCCAAGAGCATATAATTTGTTGTTATTTACTCCAAATGTGATTTCAAATGTTTAAATTTTTTCTTTAATCTTTGTGTGAGTTAACCTCACCTTTACACATCATAAAATTGACACAACAACCCTTATACACACCTTTTACATCTCATTCTTGGCTTACCATACATACACCATCATGCATGTCAGAACTTGAATGTTAGTTCTTGTCACTAAATCATCCTAGAATGATTGTACATGCCTATATATAATTTAAATGTATTTAAAATCCTCCTCATGACATTTTTAATCATGATTTACATCAATAACAATTATGTTCATCCATTTTCTCATGTTTTAGGTTTACATTGAGCATGCAGTCATGTTTACAAGTTTCTTAAAACTCATTATTGAGATTAAATCCTATATAAAAAGGTTTTAAAATACTTTATATGGTTGAAAAGGTTTTCCACACACATTTTGGAATCAAATATCATACCTAAAAATTTTCTTGTAACATCCTTTTTACATGTCTTTTGAATACATAGCCTGCATAATTACCAACTATGATGTCTGAAAGGATCCTGGGGTTTGGATTTGTTCTATAAAAATTTATAAACTATATGGATGATTTTAAAATACATATCACAACCCCAATCACGTTTTGTAATCAATCATCACTCTTTTTAAGGTCTTTATTAAAATCTTTATTATAGTCTTTATTATATTCTGTGTATCCCCTACCTACACAAGCATGATCTCTTCAACACCATAGAAACTAGTTATGAAATGTAATGAATATGAATACATGTGATGAATAAAACATTAAATGACAAAAAATAAAATGATTATAAATTAATTTACCTTTAAAAACATAGCATTATCACTTCTTCCCTTTTGAATACTTTCTAACACTATCAATATATAAGAAAATATGACTATCTTCCAAAACTACCAACTTGAGGGTTCTTATTCTTTATTTATTGGGTTTGAATCCATTATTTATTAAATAAAATATTCCAAAACATGAATCCAAGAACCTAAACTACATGCTTTTAAACAAAATCTAACTACCCTAACTACTTCATAGGAGTCACTTGGAAGGATGTTCTCCCTTGACACACATATCAAAGATGATACATCTATACTAATGTGACCCATGATTAAGCACATAGATTAAAATATTTTTTTTTAACACATATTATTCATTTCACAACTAATTGACCCCTTATAAACCTCCCACAACTACCATTTTATGATAACATATTCAAATTTTCAAATCTACCAAAAGGGAAGGAAAACTCTAGTTTGAATCTCAAATATTCTTGAGAACTCCTAAGCACTTATAAAGCATTCCAAGGTGAATTTTTAGACATATAAAACTAATATAATCATCTTAAACATTTTTATACTCTTGATGCACTTGAGTTAGACAAAATTGCAAACAAGTTGCTCTTAGGGGTGATGCCCCTGCATGATACTCCCAAGGGGAAAAGAAATGAAAACTCAAAGTGAATTAGCTATTCATGAACATTTCAAGCCTAATATTTATGTATTTTATTCCATAATTATTATTCATTGTGGTGTATTCATTCAACTATGGATTGGCAAACCTGTCATACTATTGATTCTAACTCCTTACATTCTTTTGCTTATCCAAAATGCTCTTTGTTCTAATTTCTAGCTTGATATGACCTATTTGTTGCTTCTTACTCTTTATTCAATTATAATAATGATTATTAAGTGATAAATTATCCAATTTTCTTGTTTCTTTCTTTGTAATCCCACAGTATGTATAGATATCTTGACAAATTGTTGTCATGTATACACATGCTTGCAATTTGAATAAATTTTTCATGTTATTCACCTTATCAAATGCATATTTGTCATCTTGTATCTTTATTTCATATACTCATTGAAAATGGGTTATCTCATATCTCATCCAAATTACTCTTATCCTTTGTACAATTATTTCAACCTTATATATTTCTCCCAATGCTTCAATTTGGGACTCCATTGGCATGAGTATGTTTTGAACATGACACTCCAAGATATTCCTTCCTCCCTCTATATATTATAAATAATATTTATGGATTTATATAAGACCATATTCATGTTTTGAACTAAAACATAGATTCATATTCCACTCCTTGAGGTGTTTCAATTGTGTAGCCTCCATTATGGTTGAGTGTTTCATCATGTTAACACTATGTTGTTTGAAATCTATTATCCTTACTAACTTCTTCATCATATAAGGATTTATCTAACTACATTCAACTTGACTCATGCATCCTTTAATATATATTTCTTCTTCAATCAACAAACATTTTACTTTTTAATGCAAATTAGTGTATGACAACTATTTGAATTCATCTTCATACCTTATGTCATGATGTAAAATGTTTGCCACTCTTGCTAGACTATGAGAGATAGCTTCCAAACTTTCAGTTACATTTGTTTTGGAGTCTTGAATTATTAATTCCAAATGAAATACTCATTTTAAGTCTTATGCACTAATATCACATATGTTTTTCTTGGCCTTGTTTATCCTGTCACTCCTTACAACATGATCAATCTAAAATTCATTACCATACATTTGTATTTCTACATGCCTATCTTTGTCTGAATTCCTCCATATAGAATATTTGGGCATCATTGTCTTCTAAATATATATAACTTAAACAAATTGAAAGTCCTTACCATATTATTGCATGTCCAAATGCCTATCTTGACTATGATTTTTCCTCATAGCATTTATGTATGTTGTAGTTCTACCACTAGGCCACAAGTTATCACAAAAAGCATGAAATTCAAAAACTTGCATGAAGATACCTTGATCCCTTTATTATTTCATATGAATGTATATTTCTTTGACTATATTTTATTGGCTTCTTTCCATCTTCATAGCTTTGTGTGGACCTTCATCATGTTGCTCATCTTCTTTCTTTGATCTTTTAGACTCTTTCCATTTCACTCTTAAAAATTCATTCTAACACATATGTAGGCTTAAAAATTCAACCCATGAGATTTACACTAATTTGAATGTCACATACCTTCTTCCATTCATATTTTTCTTATTTTTTAACCTTACATGGAATTTATTTGATTAACGTGCTCCTCGATACTCCTTGAGACTATAACACCATAACTAAACTGTCATGTTTATCTTCACATTCTTTGAGATTATTCTTGGAACCAATTAGTTCTTCCTTCATCTCATAGAGTTCTATCAACTCTTGAGTATGCATTCTTGTCTCCACATTGTCTTCCACATTTATCTTTAGCTATAATATTATTCTCTCTCACCTTGTTATTTTATACTATTTTACATATTTGTCTAGGGTTCTCCTCCTTGTTTTTCACTTCTTGATGAACATTGGGTTGTATTAGACCATCTCGATCAACCCTATCTTCTTTGACCATAAGTTCCTCTATATTCCTTATTTTCATAACTTACTTATTAGATACCCTTGCTTCACCTATATACACATGAAAAAACACATTGTTAGCATCAAAATTTGAAGCCTTCATGGATTTTCCTTGAGATTCCTTCTTGGACACTTCATTTTCCAACTCCTCCTCTTATGTGGTGTCATTTCCAAACCATTTATTATCCATATTAGATACAATTTCCCCCCCTTGTCTTCTAGTGTACTCATTACCTTCTTGGTGTTTTAACCCTTCATTCTTGCTTCCCATGCTTGTTACCAATAATTTCTCACAAATATCACTTCCACCACCCAAATTGGTTACCTTGCCCAACAATCTATTCTCTTCTTGGTTTTCTTCCATGTCCAACTTTGTGGATTCATACCTCTATATGCTCACCCTTTCAAGACAACTTGTCTTTTATTCCTTCTTAGGGGATTTTTTCAAACTCATACTCTCAAACACCTTACCAAAATACTATTTGGTTGCCTTAACATCACTCTTTGTTCCACTCTTCTTGATTCACCTTTTAATGGTAAAATATAATGTGTGACCCCATCTTTCTTTATTATGTAAGTATTTACTTGCCCATTATGAACAACCATCCTATCAAATTGTGGCCTCCCTAGAAACAAATGGCTAACATAAATGGGCATTATGTCACACAAAACTCTATCCTTATATCCACCTATATGAAAATCAACCAAACTTTGTTAACTTACCATAATTTGATGTCCTTCTTGAACCCATATTACCTTGCAAGGACATGGATGTGACATTTTATTCAATCCAAACTTTTATACCATCTCTAATGACATAAAATTATTTTTAATTCATCAATATCTACTTGGTATCACTTTCCCTTTGCTTTATACCTGATCCTAAACAAACTTATCCTCTGTGTTGGTTCATGCACTCATCTATTTTGCTGCAATAAAACTCTTCTCATGAGCAAAGATTATCTTTTCTCAGGTCTATTTTTTGCATGTGGTCCTCTTACATTATTTTGACCATCTGTGAAAATATTTTAGGGACATTCAATTTCCATATGTACTTATTGCAATGCCAATATTGACCTTGAAAGGTTGGTCTATATTTTTTTCTCAATAAACTACCATTAGTTATTACTCTATCAAATGTAAATGGTCTTACCTCATATGAATGATACTATGGTCTCATGTCCTCTTGAAATGTTAAAAAATAATCTTATGGCCTCATGGTCTCTTGGATTACTACTCTACTATCTTCTCCAACTACCTCTGGTTGCAAAGGTTCCTCTTGACCTTATCCTTCATTACATTTATTGCCTTGTACATTGACTATCTCTAAATTTTGTGCTCTTCCCTTGAGATCAATTTCAATGGATTATATTATCATAATCATAGGTGCAATCAGCTATGTCATCTAACCCATAAAATATTCCATAATTCCATCCTAATCTCTGTTACCTATACCCACTCTTTGATCCATAGGTCTTTGTTACTAGTTACCTTCCTTTTAATTGAACTCTAAGCACATGATTTCAATCTCACTTTTCCTTGTAAGGTCTTGTCTTCTTTGAAAAAATTACCAATTACCCACACCAAGATAAAATTAGCTCTGATACCAAATGATGTAGAGATGATCAACTAAATCACCAATTTGCTTCTTTACCAATATTCCCTCTCTATACTAAGGTTCAAATACTCAATTCAAGGGTGCTTTGGTGTTTACATGGTTGATGTATTTGATTATCCTTCAAAGGCTTATCATTGTCCTTAGATATCCTTATTAACCTTGGAAACTCCCTTACTCATCTATTTGTTAATCTTCATGACTTTCATCTATAACCCAGTTACATCTAGTAGCCTTTCTTTTTTGTTTCTTGCCTTGTATAAGTCTGTACAGACCCCTATAGGAAAAATAATTTCAACTTTAAATACCCTTTATACTCTCATATCAACAAACCAAGTTTTTTTAATCTTAACTTGCTTCTTTGATCCACCTTCCATGCATTTTTACTTATCTATTAAGGCCTACTATATTTCCTCTTACACACAGTCCTCTATCATGTACATGTATGGAATCAAATGGAAAACTAAAAAATATAATTACACTCAATTATATATTTATATTTGCCGAATTTAGTTAATTTTGAATAGTTCAATCAATGAGAAATTGGATTTCTTGATCATAACCCTAGCTCTGAGTTTTGGGAACCCTGTTTACACCCAAGAGCATATAATTTATTGTTATTCACTCCAAATGTGATTTAAATGCTTAAAACATTTTGTTTAATATTTTTAAGATTTACCCTCACATTTCCACATCATCAAATAAACACAATAACCCTTCTACACACTTATTACAACTCATTCTTGGCTTACCATACATACATAATCATGCATGTAGGAACTTGAATGCTAGTTCTTGTCACTAAATATTCATAGAATTATTTTCCACACCTTTATATAGTTTACATGTATTTAAAATCCTCCTCATTAATTATTAATTCATGATTTACATAAATAACAAATTTTTTCATCCTTTTTCTCATGTTCTTGGGCTATAATGAGCATGTAGTCATGTCTGCAAGGTTCCTAAAACTCATTCTTGAGATTGAATCCTCCAAGAAAATGTTTTAAAATAATTTATATGGTTTATAAAGTTTTAAAACCACATTTTTTAATCAAAAATCATACCTATAAACATTTTTGTAACATCTTTTTTACACATCTTTTGAATACATAGCTTGTGCAATTACCAACTATGAGGTCTAAAAGGCTCCTTGGGTTTGGATTTGTTCTCTACAAATCTATAAACTCTATGGATGATTATAAAAGACCTATCACAACCCAAATAAAATTTTATAATCAATAATCACTCTTTTTAAGGTCTCTGTTATAGTCTTTATTATATTTTATGTATCCCTTGTCAACACAAACATGATCTCTTTAGCACCATATAAACTAGTTGTGAAATGTAATGGATATGAAAGCATGAGTTAAATAAACAATTTAAGTACCAAAAAATAAAGTCTTATCAATTAATTTACATTCAAAAACATAGCATTATCACTTCTTCCCTTTTGAATAATTTCAAACACTATCAATAAATGATGTATACATACAGGAAAATAGGATTATCTTCCAAAATTGTCAACTTGAGGGTTCTTATTCATTATTTATTGGGTCTAATACCTTTTTTTATAGAATAAAGTATTCCAAAAACTAAATATAATAACCAAAACTAAATGTTTTTAAACCAAATCTAAGTACCCTAACTACATCCTAGGAGTCACTTGGAAGGATGTTCTCCCTTGACACACATATCAAAGATGATACATCCATAATAATGTAACCCTTTCTTAAGAACATAGACTAATTTTTTTATTAACACATACTATTCATTAAATAACTAATTGACCCCTTCGCAACCTCCCATAACTACCATTTCATTATAAACTATTCAAATTTTCAAATCTACAAAAATGGTAGGAAAACTCTAGTTTGAATCTCAAATATTCCTAGGCACTCTTAAGCACTTGGAAATAATTAAAAGGTGAATTTTTAGACATATAAAACTTATATAATCATCTCAAACATTTTTATAATTTTTATGCACTTGAGTTAGATAGAATTACAAATAAGTTGCTCTTATAAGTGATGTCCCTATATCATTTAGATGAGGCCTTGACCAAGTAATGAAAACATATAAGGTTAGTATAAGGTCAAATAACTTAAAATAATTATATCATTTTCCAATAAATGACTAAATAGATCTTAACCCCTACCTACATAGTTGATGTGACCAATAGGCATGTCTACCTTGGCAAGGGAATGTTGCTTGTCTAGAATGAAAAAAGGAGGTATAAGAAGAAGAAAACCATTTTAAATGGTTTCATGGTAATGTTATAACACCATATAACTCTCATACATACCATAAGAGGATGTAATGAAATATAAACTCTGTCTAGGCCTAATAAGCCTAAGAGTCTAAGTCCATTAGACAGGTAGACCATAGGTGCAGTCATGAGACAAGAAGTTTGGTGAAGATAAAATGATATCTGAGGGTATTGAATGGTGTAATATGAAGTTATAGACCCTATAATATCATATAAAGGTATAAAAAATAAGTAAATTTCCATTTAGGATCTCAAGACCATCTTGAACTACTCTAATGGGTGTTGTATTTTAAAGACTAGCCTTCTCCTGCTTGGTGAGGCTATGACCCTATGCACAAAAGAAAATGACTTTCAAAAATGTTAAATAGGTCCTTACACTTCAATATTATGTCACCATTTTTTTGATTAGATCCATCACCTATATTAATAATTACTAAGACTATTAACCCCTTTCTAATGGCCTATTTTCAACCTAAGAGTTGACTTCATACACTTAGTACTGTATGGACATGATGCATGAGCTCATAAGCACATGGGGATAGTTTAGGGGGATAACACACTTGAAATTTGTGTCACTTTTTTAAGGGTTGAGTGCATAAGGTTTATGAATAATTGTTAGAAACCTAAGCCACTCAAAACCCTCCTAAAACCTAATAGAGACCTTATATGAAAGTGTATACACCAAAAATCACTCGCTCTATCACAATCGACTAATATTCTTATTATTTAACTCTAATTCTACTTAACCTATTTAATTTGACTAATCTATCATATTTTTAGCCATAAATATATTATCCCCTTCTATTAATCTATGTTTCACTAACCTTATCCCATCCCACTATTTAATTAATTATTCTTAATAACCCATTATCCTAATCTAATCCTATTTATCTATTATATGAAATTTGAAATTACCATAATCCAGCCTACCCACCTAATAACCTACACCCTAGGCTTCTGTACATCCCTATGTCTCTAATCCTCACATAATCTCCCATCTAACCCCCACCTAATCCTCTATTATCTCTAAGATAATAGAGAAGCCTCTATAATTGGAGACTTCCCTCCAAGTCTCTATAAACCTCTAATTATAGAGGTTTCCCAAGGAATTTAATATTCCTTAGATAATCTAGAACCATTGGATCTCATAATCCAAGTTTGAATCTTAGCCCTTTATTTTTCCTCCTTTCCTCTATTTAACCAACCTCTCCTTCCACCCTCAAACCAACTTGAGAATACATATGAAAACCATGCCAAAATCATTCTATAAATCTTATAACAAATCCATAATCAACCATCAAAGCATCCATTATCATAATCCAACATCAAGCTATCATGGAGTCAATTTGAGTCTAATGACATGCATTCAAATCTTGGAATAGAGGCATGAGAAGATAAAGAGCATTGTAAGAATGTTTTACTAGTTTTGATTTATCTCCTCTATCCATTCCTATTGGTGTCATCAAGTTTAGAGTTTTATTATCATTTTGATTAATATTTTCTTGAGCTTAAAATTTGGTGCACATTTTGGGGACCATGGTGGGATGCTAAAATGTGTACCAAAATTTGGATTTAGATAATATATTATCAAAATGACAATAAAAACCCAAAATTTGATAGCACCAATAATAATGGATAGATGGAGTAAATAAACATAAATGAAACATTCTTACCATGATTTTTACCCTTCCATGCCTCCATTTCAAGATTCAAATTCATGTTATTAGACTTATATTGACACCATGATAGCTTGATGTTAGATTATGATAATGGATGCTTTGATGGTTGATTATAGATTTGTTATAAGATTTATAGAATGATTTTGACATGGTTTTGATATGGATTCTCAATATGGTTTGAGGGTGGAGGGAGAGGTTGGTTAAATAGAGGAAAGGATGGAAGATCAAGGGATAATATTCAAACTTGGATTATGAGATACAATGGTTCTAGATTATCCAAAGAATATTAAATTCCTTGGGAAACCTCTAGAATTAGAGGTTTCTAGAGACTTGGAGGGAAGTCTCCAATTCTAGAGACTTCTCCATTATCTTAGAGATAATGGAGGATTAGGTGGGGGTTAGATGGGGTATTAGGTGAGGATTAGAGACATAGGGATATAGGGAAGGATAAGGTGTAGGTTAGTAGGTGGGTAGGTGGGATAATGGGAATTTTAAATTTCCATATAATAGATAAATATGATTAGATTAGGATAATGGGATATTGAGAAGAATTAAAGGAATAGTGGGATGGGATAAGGTTTTTGAAACATATATTAATGGAAGGGGATATTAGATTTATGGCTAGATATATGATAAATTGTCAAAATAAAATAGGTTAAGTAGAATTAGTAACAACTAATTGGAAAATTAGTTGACTCTGATAGAGCGAGCAAGTTTTGGTGTATACATTTTGCCCCTCTTTGAAAGGGAATTACAAGTGGATTGAGTGGAAGGAGTAAGGGTATTTCTAAGAAAAAACCATGTCATGGATGAATGTTAGTAGATGATATTAGGGGATAATCTATAACAATTGGATCTCATAATCCATGTTTAAATCTTAACCCTTGATCTTTCCTCCTTTCATCTATTTAACCAACCTCTCCCTCCACCCTTAAAGTAACTTGAGAATCCATATCAAAACCATGTAAAAATCATTATAAAAATATTATATCAAATCCATAACCAAACATCAAAGCATGCATTATCATAATCCAACATCAAGCTATCATGGAGTGAATCTGAGTCTAATCACAAGCATTTGGATCTTATAATGGAGGAATGAGAAGGTAAAGATCATGGTAACAAGGTTTTACTAGTTTTGATTTATCTCCTCTATTTATTCCTATTGGTGCCATCAATTTTTTAGTTTTATTGCCATTTTTATTAATATTTTCTTGAGATTGAAATTTGGTGCACATTTTGGCAACCACGATGGGTCCCTAAGCAAAAACCCTATGATTATGGACCATATATTCTACCAAATCTCCTAGGTCTAGGTGAAACCATTGATTATTCTTGTCTAGAAATAGGATACCAAACACAAGAGCCATATCACTAACATCAATTAGTCTAGGGTCCCCTCTCATTAGCATCAATCCAAATCAATACAGTTGTCTTGCAATCCTATCTATAAACTACTACATATTCATTTAAAATTATATATCAATGTTCATGAACTCCAATAAATCCTTTCAACCCTCATCAATAAATGCAAGATCCTATAGACATCCTCTAGCATCACCATCATCTTACCTATCACAAAATGAAAGGTACTCATCTTTGAGTGCCATATCTCTACTAATGCTATTATTAGTGCTTGATAAATCCAAATAAATGACACCATAGGCATGTTTTGTAATCCTACCAGATCTAAGACATTTTACTCCTCTATAATCACTCACCACATCTCATACAGAATCTCAAGGTGTCATGATTGTGATGCCAATATCTCCAAATGCTTTGTACCAATAAAAAACCAACCACATATTATCACCTTATTACCCTAATTTTTTATTATATCACTCACCTACCCAATACATACCCACATCTTGTCATTATATCCACTAACTAACTATCTAGCCTATCCACTAACTATCATAAGCCCAAGCCCCCATCTATCATCCTATCTAACTATCCTAAGACCAAAATCCTTTTCTAGGTAAATACCCCAAACTAATCCCAACTAAATAAATCTCCCTTTATCCCCCCTCATCTAACCCCCTATCTTATCTAATACCTAATTTACACATACCATCATCCTAGTCTTAACCTTCATACCTCCATCACAATCCTGCTAGTATTTTTACAATTCCAGCAATCCCTGCTCATGGGATTGCAATCCTATGATTCCCTACTCACGAGATCACTATACTATGACCCCCTTCAATGAGATGGAAATCCCATAACTTTTGATCATGAAATTGACAATCCCATCATTTCCCCACTCACATGCTCACAATCCTATGACTCCTCACTAGTAGGATTATGATCCCACTATTCCCCACTAGCAAGATTATAATCTTACCTTTTCCTTGGTAAGGATTGTAATCCTACCACAATTTTTGAAAAGCCTTCCTATCACATTGACAATCTCATGATTGTGGTCAAAATCGCCAGTTGAAAGATTACCAAGCCATGAAAAACAACATTCTCCTAAAATCTATCAAAAAATTCACTAAAAAGATATAAAATTACAAAAAACACAAATTAAAGGATTATTTACTCACTGGTGGTCCAGCCTTGGGCTCTTTTTGGTTCACCTATACTGTCTTACCATTATGTGAAGCTTGAGGAATCCTATCCATATTTTTTCCATGAGCTCTAGATCTATGCAATAAATGGGTGCAAATGACCCTCCACATGGTACTTTGGTCTATATGACCCCCCAACCCCCATTAAAACCCCCTGACCATTTCTTCTTGATCACCAATTCCATCAATTTTATCAAATCCCATTATTAACATCCTAGGATAACACATGACCATCCTAGTCAAAAATTCTTAAAATCTTGTATCCCAAATCACACCCACCCAAGTCCTCATTATCTCCCAAAAACATCACTAGGATCTATTATCAATATCACATAATCATTTATCCCTCCTTATTATCCTGTCAGAGGGTTTTTCATTACTCATTTTAAAAAAAAGTCCCACATTTTATGGAAAGTGACCCTTTATCCTCCAAAATCAACGAATAATAATGTTATCATTTTTTCAAGCCTTTTTGTATCATGTGTCCTTACTATTAAACCCACCATTATCTCAAACCCATCAATCAACTATTATCTCTTTCTATACATATAATTTGTTGTCTAGACCCATCACCTGAGCTAATATTTTATCCATATTGGGGCATCTATTTAATTAACTCAGGGGAATAAAAACCCCTATTTACATCAACATCTCATCACACTCTAGGATTTTTGATCAAGTGACCATCTGAGTTAGTTCCTCTCCCCGCATGCTCCCTCGAGGGGGCATCATATCTTACTAATGTCTAACATCAATCAAATTATGGTTTTTATTTGAAATATTGTTATTTCACTCTACTCATAACACCCTTTCAAAGAGGGTTAAAATGTATGTATTGAAATATGCCCACCCCATTAATTTTCGCTAATTTGGCCTAATTACCCCATTTCCTAGTCTTACTAACCCTTGGCCTAAATCCCATATCCATTTTTATATCCCATATAATGTTTACCCCATCCTAAATCTAATTCATCTTCTCATAAAACCACTAATAAAACCCCATCACCTACTAACCTACTCCATAATCCTACTAGCCAAATTTAAATTCAAGAAAATCCCAACTACCCACCCACCACCCTATACTAGCCTTCCCTAAACCCGTAAATCCTATAGGGATATTTTTAGAATTAGATAATTCTAGTAATATTTCTAATTTATCACCTTTCCCTTTAGAATTATCCTATTCTAGAGATTTCCACAGAATTAAAAATTCCATGGAAATTCCCCAACCATATATCTTGATTGGGCCAAATTTAAAATTGGACCATAGATCTTCCCCCCCACCCCCCATATGCCTATAAAAATAAACCACCTCTTCATGTTCAAAACTAATGAAGAAGTGAATTAAATCCTTGAATCAAATCCATTTATCACTCTCATTAGGCATCCACACTAGCATTCAAGCACTCACAAAGCCATTTCCCAATACCCATAGTCTTCATAGAAGCCATTGTTAAACAACTACAAACAATCCAATAGTCAAGATTTTAAAGTCCATTCACACAATTTCAAATACTAGAATGGAGCTATGAGAAGGTAAAGAGATGGTAAGAATTCTCTATTGATTCTGATTTACTTTCTCTATCCCTTCCTATTGGTGTCATTAGATTTTGGGTGTTTTATTATCATTTGATAATATTTTAAAAATCCCAAATTTGGTGCATAGTAACTACTTGGTTGGGGAAATCCAAGTATAAATACTCTTGAATATAAATTTCTAATGTTATTTATGTTGTGTATGTGATTGAGGATATTATTGTTGATGTTATTATTGTACTTAGCTGGATAATATTCATAATTATATGCATGAGTTACACTATACACTTGAATTATGTAATATTTGAATCACTTATCAATATGATGAATATAACTTACCCATAGTCTTCCTAGAAGCCATTGTTAAATAACCACAAACAATCCAATAGTCAATATTTTCAATTCCAATCACCTAAGTTCAAATCCTAGAATGGATCTATGAGAAGGTAAAGAGATGGTAAGAATTCTCTATTGATTTTGATTTACTTTCTCTATCCCTTCCTATTGGTGTCATTATATTTTGGGTGATTAATTATCATTTGATAATATTGTAAGAATCCCAAATTTGGTGCATAGTAACTACTTGGTTGGGGAAAACCAAGTATAAATACTCTTGAATAGAAATTTCTAAGATTGTTTATGTTGTGTATGTGATTGAGGATATTATTTTTGACATTATTATTGTACTTAGTTGGATAATATTCATAATTATAAGCATGAGTTGCACTATACACTTGAATTATGTAATCTTTGAATCACTTATTAATATGATGAATAGAACTTGTGTTACCTTAATATTACTATCATGATGACTATGAACATAATTTTGCTAGTTATCTTGATATTGTTGTTCAATTAACCAAATTAAGATTCATAGTTACCATTTATGCTTTCTTTTTCTTTTTGATCATTAAGTGTTGAACATGTGTTGAAATGGATTATAGAATCAGTGTAGTAATGTGTATGTGTTTGAGCAACCCTATCTATTACTACACCCCACACAATAAAACCAATGGGAACTAATCCCTCGCTATGTGATTTAAGTGAGTGCATGAGATTTTATTATTGTGTGAAATGCAAATGTGCCAACACATTGGGTTTTTAGTCACATCAAAATGCACCTAATGAAATTCATGCTTAAGTAAAGAAAATAATCCCAACATTTAGGATCACCCTTGCCATCATAAAATGTGAACTTGGTTGCGAAAAAAATAGTTGGTAAGTGTTGGAAAAATATTTTAGGTGAAAAAGGGTTATCTAAAACCTCTTGTGAATTAGGAGCATAAGGTGAATTCATATAATTTTGTTCAATTTTTTAACCTTATCTTGAAAAAGTTTTATAGTTTTAACAAGATCTTACACATTTTGACTACTAAAGTGTGAAGTTTGAGAAGTCACCAAATGAGGTATACCCATATTTTGCATTGATATAGGCATTGAATTTGATAATTGGGTTGAACTATTAATGTTTCCCATGGAGATGTATCAATAATGGGATTTGTTTTGGTAAATAATGGTGTAAACACATAAACCACACCCCCATTAGAAGAATAAAGTGATGATGTGCTCAAGGGAAGGATTATTGGTATAAAATCACCATCACTAGGTAATGAAGCCTTAACCTTAGAATATTTATTGATTTCATCTATTGTAACATACATAAATGCATCCATTAAGTGCTTGTTGTTATTAAGATGAGTAATTTAATGCTTTTTTATCTTCAATTTAAAAAATAATTTTCTAATTAATATTTTCCACTATTTATAAATGTAAAACTTAGAATTTAAAATAAAGTAAAAGAATTAAAAAAATAAAAAATCCTAGGTCAATGTTGGGGTTTTGAAATCAAAGGTCAGGTTCACCAAATGTTTAACAATAAATTTGTTTATTTGGTAGAAGAGAAATATAGAGTTAAGAATATAAAATTAAATAATCACAAGGGTGATAAAAAATATATAACAATCCAATTAATTTACAAACTATAATAAAAAAATATTAATTTATAATATTAAGATATGCCAAAACAGAAAGTACAACTATTGAATGATATTACAATAAATTGAAAACAAGAGTAATTGGCTTACTATGCATATGCAAATCTAAATTAAAACAAGATGGAGGTGGAATAGATCAAGATTCTAGAATAGTCATCAAACTCTCAGATCTTTCAATCTATGTCCTTAGACACCTGTATCAAATCTAGATGGTTGTGTCGACAGTGATGTCTAAGTTGGGTGCAGGTGTCTATTATAAAATAATGACTAGATATGGATGCAACCACTTTTATCTTAATGAGTTTTCTATTTCATTTCTTATAATGTATACATATCATGTACATAAGTTGACACTCTTTGTCAGATGATGAAACCTTATCTTACTCACCATTAAAGTGACTATGGGAAACATGGGTATATGGTGTCAATATGCCCAAAAGACCCCTTTGTCAATGGACATTGCCTACAAAGTCAATAATCCAAATTAGGCATAAGACTTATGTATTTTTACCTTATGTGTTAACTTATGTGTACATAAGTATTTATTGTGTGATAAGTAAATGCATAGAGTGACCTAGCTTGTAACTTAGAAAATATGGCTCATGGGATGCTTATTTGGTACTTTAGACCTAAAAGGCTATTGATATTATGCCTGATATGGAAATAGAGATCAATAGGGTAAATTTTCTCTCTTGACTACTTGATTAAGTGCTCTTGGTAATTTTTCTTGTGAGTTATAAATATTTACTAGGTATTTTATTGGTGTAGAATGAATGAAGGTTGTTCTTGTATATATATCAATCCCTTTAAAAAATATCTGACATAAAGAACTTAGGCTAACATTTAAGATATGTTTCATTTTAAAGTTGGATGACTTTTGGGCACTGGACACTTCGTTTTAAAATGGACACTTACATTAATATCAGCATCTGGTAGGGACACAAGTGTTCAAGAAGCTAAAAAATATGTATAGGTCTAAAACTAGAAGATGAGGATAATGATATGGTTTATCAAAAAATTTCATAGTATAAAAGGCCTAGTCATTAGAATAATAGTGGTCATAATAAGAGATAATCAATTTAGGCATAAGAGATAATGAACAGGAGCCTCTTAATAATGAGAAGGTTTTAGAACTGAAAGGTACAACCATGATAGGTATTTTTCAAGTGTACAAGACTAACGAGCTATATAATTCATGTTTAATGTCTACAATTTTTTTTCTTATTTTATGCTTTATGTTGACCCAAAAATTATGTAGATATTTAGAATAAAGGTATATAAAAATTGACTAAGGATGGAAGGTTATAAGTGAAAAATACTCATCTAGACTTAATGCTATTACAAGGAAAACAAAAGGATGGTGTGCAAGATACTGATAGCTCTCATAAATAATTATGTGTGATACACACGTAAGAAAAAAACTTGTTTTGAAAGATGAGTGCTAGGATGGAAAGAAAAAATATAGTCCAAGTAATGGAAGGTTTAGTAAGTGTCAAGCACTAAAAAATATATCTTGCATGTGTGATGGGATGAAGCCTATGAAAAATAATATTCAAATTATATGTAAAAATAGCTGGAATATCAAGAGAAAATTCTAAGAACATACACAAAAAAATAGAAAACCCTCCAATTGTCATGCTAGTTGGAAGAATCATGAATTACAAAATAGGTTCAAGAAAACCTATAAATAGGGGCCTTGGCTTTGCATTTGAGACATTCAAGTTTGAGAATAAAATCAAGATTCATATTTTTTAGGAAATATTAAAGTGGATATCATAGAAAAGGATTTTAATATGTGATGAAGGTTTTATAAGCATTAAAGAGTTATTTTCTGAAGAGAATTATTGTAAATTATATACAAAAGATATACAATTAAGAAATTATATGAATAAATATGATGTTTGTTTGAATTTATAGTAGCATACATGTTTTTTATTTACTATTATATATATCAATGGGGATTTCAATGTTATTGTGTTGGACCTTAGGTGAGTGCTTAGGTCTTGAGTAATATATCATTATGGTAGGTTGAGTGTTTATTATGATCCACACTTATATTAATTTAAATATGAATAATAATTTAAATATGTATAATATAATGTAAATAAAGACACCAAAATAGATATTGGTGGCCCAAGATGCTAAATATTCAATATATATAGAAAAATAATAATTACCCTTATGGTAGGGTGACACCATAAAATACTCCTTTAGGAAGGAATAACTACACAATGCAACTTCAAGGGTGATAACCTTCAATATCCTTATACCAAATAGAATACTCAACACTTAATTGATTTATATCCTTTACAATGCTATTCATCTAAATTATATAGACTTATATATAACTAAAAATGGATGGGTAACCTCCTAATCCCAATGTAGGGTAATCATTACCCAATGTAATAATTTGATAAATTACTCATTTATCCTAATATATAGGACCCATATAACTAATCAAGTGGGATGTGTATTTCATGTCAGCATCTCCATCAAATATATACATGAATAGATAATATCTATAGATACATGGCAATGTCCACTTAATTTTTATGCTTGATAAAGCCTGTATAGGGCTTATTTAGGTTTATTTTAGAGACACAACATTTTGGTTCCATTTTTTGGACCTTATTTGTAGAGACCGTTAATCTTGGGAAAACATGTGTGAAATAATATCATTAAGGAAAATGATTTTGTGTTAAATCCCTATGGATAGCTAAGCTTTATGCCACATAAGGGTTATGCATGGAAGAGATAGAGGAGATACCAACTTACTACAAGAGAAGGTGAAATGGTTGACCCAATGGAAATGTAGGATAATAGAATACTCAACACTTAATTGATTTATATCCTTTACAATGATATTCATCTAAATTATATAGACTTTTATATAACTAAAAATGGATGGGTAACCTCCTAATCCCAATGTAGGGTAATCATTACCCAATGTAATAATTTGATAAATTACTCGTTCATCCTAATATATAAGACACATATTACTAATCAAGTGGGATGTGTGTTTCATGTCAGCATCTCCATCAAATATATACATGAATAGATAATATCTATAGATACATAACAATGTCCATTTTGTTTTTATGCTTGATAAAGCCTGTATAGGGCTTATTTAGGCTATTTTACAGAAAAAATATTTTGGTTCCATTTTTTGGACCTTATTTGTAAAGACCGTTAATCTTGGGAAAACATGTGTGAAATAATATCATTAAGAAAAATGATTTTGTGTTAAATCCCTATGGTTGGCTAAGATTTATGCCACATAACGGCTATGCATGGAAGAGATAGAGGAGATATCAACTTACTACAAGAGAAGGTGAAATGGTTGACCCAATGGAAATGTAGGATAAACTTCAAGTTATGGACCCCTTGGAGGAGGAGGAGCTAAGTCATTTTCATATCATGAAGACCCAAAGAGTTTGGGGAGGCAAAATGATAATTTCACATGAAAAATATAGTCACTTTGATGTTAGGATTTAGTCCTCTCATATGGGTTTGGTGCTTCATATTAGAATATTAATTTATTAGTATGTGTATGTAAATAATGCTAGTGCTTTTTTAAGAAAAAATCACATAGAGTTTGTAGAAGATAGGATAGATTGAGTAAGAATATCTAGGAGAGATAAGTTATAGATATTTTTGTGGTTAAGAGATTATTGTTGAATCCTAGTTTATAGGATATATTTACACTATATATTACAATGTGTTTCATTGAAGAATAATTGAATTTGATTGACCAAAAATTATACTATACACATCTAAGCCTTTAGCTCTTATACAATGAAGAAATTCTCCAATATGGAGTAATGTATACATCTAGTATCAAATAAGGTTTCCTTGGACCTCTTTTTATATTCATTTATTTTTACATCAAAATGGTTTAATGTATATGAAATGTAGCCTACATGAAAATGCAATTTTTTTCCATCCACCCTACTTGCACATTGTCAACAAATTATAGTGAAGACCATGTGAAAATTTTATGACATTAACCATTCACCTTCTCTCCCCAATATCCAATGTTTCCCACTCTACCAATAATATACACTCCATTTTGTCCACTATTTAGATAACAAAACATTGATATATAGTTCAATAGATAGTTAAATGTGCTTCAGATTTGTAAAAAATCAAAGAGTTAAAAAATTAAGAACAACAAATAAAATTAATCTATGGGGTGAAACCATAGGATTTACATGAGTGCAACCACTTTGTAACATATTGGAGGATTTTCATTTTTAAATCATTGCATTTGAATTTTGATATTAAAATTATGCATGGGTGGAGCTTTGTATGTGTTGATCTTTGCATTAACCAATTTTTTTTTAAATTTATTATTATTATTATTATTATTATTAATCTTTGTTAGATCTTACACTAGTCTATACATTCATCCATATTTTATTTAAGGTATTTTTGAATTTTCATTATAAATGGGTTTACATCCATCCTCCAAATCTCACAACTTAGTTTGAAAAAAAATCACTTGGATTTACAATGAGCTCAACTTTTCTACAAAGCTTGTTATGTATTTTTTTATGTAATTCTATGTTTATTATTATTATTATTATTATTATTATTATTATTATTATTATTATTATTATTATTATTATTATTATTATTATTATTATTATATATATATATATATATATATATATATTTAATAGTCTATTACCAGGGCATGAGTCATGTAACAATAAAAAAATATTTGTTTCATGTCGAATTCAAAAATTCTTATGTCTTTCTTCTATTGTAAGAATTAAATAAGCTTATAAAGGTAGTTCTACCTCAATAAAGCACATATTATTAAACAATTTTTTAGGTGACCCACACGTTTGAATGTTAAAATATCATTCTATTTTTGTAATATCATTCCCTTTTTGTAAAATTAGACACACTTTTATGTGACCTCAACATCTGTATGTTAAAATTGTCACGGGGGTGTAATATATAGTTTTTAGTCCATGAGGTTCCTCTCCTCATGTTTTTACTAAAGAGGGAATGTTAGGATTTAATCCTCTCATGTGGGTTTAGTGATTCACATTATAATATTAATTAATTAGTATATTTATGCATATAATGTGTGGAGAAAATAATGTAAGTGATTTATTAGAACAAATCAAATAGAGTTTGTAGAAGATATAATAGGTTGAATACAAATCTATAGAAGAGATAAGTGTGAGAGATTTGTGGGGTTAAGATATTAGAATTGAATCATATTTTTAGGATATATTTACACTATATATTTAAATTATTTAATTGAACAAGAATTGAATTTGATTGACCGAAAAATGTGTTGTTCACATATGAACCTTTGGCTCTTTCATAATGAAGCAATTATCCAATATGGAATAATTTAAACATTAAATGTGGAATAATGCATGAAAAATATGATATCCATAGGGTAAGATTAATTTTTTTATGGAAGGATGACACATAAGTCAAGAATATATCAATTTTATGTTTCATTATCATCAATGCCTATGTGTGTTGAGATTGTTTTAGGTGAAGTTTTCTTTAAATTTGTCATAACTATGTAGTGTTAAGTAGATTTATGGTGTATCATTGGATTAAAATCTCTAGTGTATGATATATAAGGTATGAAATAACTAAAAATAAGGGCCATTATGAAAGTTTTTTGGTTGGTGGGAAAGTTTGGAAGCCACACATTTATTTTTGTAGCACAAAGGGGTGTTATAAAAATATCTAAAGGACAAGGAAGCACTAACATGGGTAGTGGTTAAAAAAAAAGTTAGTTCAATGCAAAAATTAATATATTCTAAAAAAACCATTGAATATTCACGAATATCATGGAGCATAGGACACTGAAGACCACATCTATACGTTTAAAATTGCTTGGCATGTGAATAGGGTGACATCAATTGAGTGAAAGGTAATTGAATTTTCCATGATGTTCATGGATTCTTAACACATTTTCTATTTCATAAAGTTTGATCCAAATCAGACTATGGTGGATTTTATTTAGTTGAATAATCCTTTATTGAGGTAATTTTATAGTATATACTTTAAGAGGAAAAGTATATCTAATTTAAATTAGATATAACAATGAGTTATTGAGATTATGTGTGAGCATGATACAAATATTAAAACACATATCTCAAAATTTTCCTAAGAGATACATCTATTTCAACATGCACAAGGGCTTTTTGGATGGTTACTAGCAACATTCAAGATACAATTAGCTAAAAAACCCTTTTTTCAATGCACATGAAGTATTTGATGATGAACTAAAAATGGTGGTATAAGGGATTTTTAATATTGGACTAAATTTGTTTTTGGAGGCTCATATTTATAATATCAATTCACATATTCAAACTTTTTAGGTGAATAGTGTGAATATTATTAGCAAGGACTATGGTACACAAACTATGAAGTAAAAGGACATACAAAGAATAAATTATGGGCAAGAAGATGTAGTTTGTTTAACCATGTTATGATGTGTGTTAGGAGTTACACAAAAAATGAATTTTTTGCTAATGCAAAAAACCAAAAAAGTTAAAGTGACATGGTGTGAAATATGTGATACACACAATCATGACAAGGTTAACTATTTGGTCATTGATGAGATACATGGTGTGAAAAAAAGATGTTTTGACTAAATGAAATAAGGGGCATAAGACCAATAAACTAAGAAAGGGAAAGAATATAATTTAAGAGGTTTCAATAGATGAGGTGGTAGTAGAGATTAAAATAGGTTCCAAGTATTATTTTAAAAATGTTTATCATCAAATTACTTTAAAAGGGAGTGTCAAAATATCCATTGACATACTCAGTGTCATCAAGGGCATAAGAAAGAAGATTTCTCAAAGATTTAACAAAATATTATAGAAAAGGACATGGTAGTAAATGGCATGGGAAAGATCTAGATCATATAAAGAAGAAATTATATGGCAAAAGAATCGATTTAGAATGTTATTTCCATAGGTCCAAAGGTAAACATAAGCACTAGAGGTAGATTAGACACTCATGAAAGGAAGTTTTTAGTTCCAAAAATAAAAATACCACACATACAAGGAGTGGAGTTATTAGTGGATATGATATCTATAAATAATGTGAAGGATATTATGCAAAGCCTTCAATAGGAGTTACACAAATCTAAATACCTTGATGAGAGTATCAAGGAAAGTAACCAAAAAATGAAAAATGATAACAAAAAGATAACAAAGATCATGTAAATTACATCCATGTTGAAAAAACAAGGGATGTTACCACTATTAAAATATTGGTTAAGAACCAACATAGGAGGAACATTGTTTCATATTTTATAAAATTAAAAATATGTCCATGCTATAAAGAATGCATAATATGATATGGACTTGATAATTGATGTAAATGTAATTCACTAGGATATGCATAATTATTTGATATATACAAATGAAAAAATAACTTTTTGACATAGGATGCATGTAAGAATATGGGGATTCTTAGAATTTCACCTTCAACTAATGTGTTTTCATGGAAGATAATTAAATTTTGTGACTGTTGAGAGTTAATAAGGAAGTTGAACTAATTATCATTTGGGTAAGATTCAAAAATAATTTTGAAGTGATCCTAATGGTGAAATATGACAATAACATAGATTTACCAGGAAGGTCAAGGTTCTATAAAAATAAGGAAGATATTTCCTTAAATAAAAACACATGAGTTATTAAATTAAGATGGAGTGCATAGTGATCTTAATGGATGGTAATCATGGGCCATCATATGCAAAATGTGTGGATGTTGAATATGAGATAAAACACATTTATGACATTACCACATAGAGAAAAAAAATACTTATACCCAAGGGAAAATGGAGTGATAAGTTGAAGAATTGATGTGCCAATGTCCACTAAAACTAGTAATGCATGCACAAGATGGGTATAAGAAGAATATGAGGCAAATGGGTGGACATGCACACAAGTAAAGTTAGCATGAATGAGTCCCATAAAGAGGGGTTTGTTTACAAGTGGTAATAGAAAATTCAAAGTTAAAGTTGTAAATAAAATGACCAAGAAATGGATTTCAAATGTCACATAAGCACCTAAGAGGTTGTTGAGGTTAATCAAAGAAGAGTTGGGAAGCTACTTCATTATGATGAAAAACATCACTCTAATACATATGTGTGATACCTATAGTAATTTTTTCTAAAATAGTAAGATAGAGTTTATGTATTGGTCTACACATTGCACATTACTCATGTTTGATGGTGGGATACTTATTTATCTTATTTACCAAGTTGGGATACATGTAATAGAGCATTTTCATGAGATTTGGATACAAAAAAGAGAAGATTTTATTACCATTATTATTATGAGATTCTATCTCAATAGATAATTTGGATTAATGTGAAAATAAATGGACTAGTTGGGAATTTATGAAGCATGTATGGTTATGGTTATATGCATTATTTATTATATTGAAGTCATGGGTATATGCATTATTTGTGGTAGGTGAGTCAAAGAGTAAAAATCTAGATTGGGAAAGGGTTAAGGAATATTTCACCAAAACTTTCAAGTCTAAATCCATCTATGAGAAGTTGAAGCTTCCCTTGAAGGTTATATATGTAGTTTTTTTCAATGACACACATATATAAGACTAATTTATAGAAATGAATCAATCAGAGAGTTATATGAACACGTGTTCTTTTGAATAAGGTGAATACTTAATAAGTGTTATATAAAAATTTTTAATATATGTCAAATAATTTGAAGACATGTGTAAACATAAGCCATGTTAGGATAAATATCTATATAACACTGGTAGAGAATAAGGAGACAATGAGTCTAATCATCTGAATGTAGAAATTACAAATTGAGATTGGATATTTGAGGGTGCACCAAAAGAAAAGTAAAAACCCTAATTTATACATTACACATGAATACAACTATGTATGGAAAAAAGAGGAGCATAGGGTGGTTATTGTGGGTGATTATTATATGGATGCATAGCTTTTAAGCATTTCCAATCTCATTAAATAGTTAAAGTATCTATTCTAAATAAAATACCATGATTTGAAAGGATTTCATCAATCCTTGGGAAAATTGGTCATGGATTTTTATGAAGGTATAAAACCCATCAAGGAGAGGTCATATAAAATGAATCCAAATATTTAAACAAAGGTAAAGGAGAAAATTAAAAAAGTACTCGATCCTGGTGTGAAATTTCTTATGAAAGAGTCTAATTGGGTAATTCCCTTGGTAATTGGTATAAATCATGATGGATGGAGTAGAGTGTGTATGGATTACCACATGTTTAATGATACGTGTATCTAGGATCTATTATAAACACCATTCATAGAGGGAGTGTAATAAAAATTAGTCATTTATGAATTATATAATTTCACATATGGCTTTACATTCCATCATCAAGTTGAAATTATGGAGGAGGAAAATTCAAAGACCACTTTTTATACTGAGTAAGGATATTTTACATATAATGTGATTTATTTTTTATTTAAGATGTGCCAATTATTTTTTTCTAGATTGTGGTAGAATAATTAAAATATTTGATGCACATATTTATTCAATTATATATAGATAATTAGAATATGTATGGTTTTTCAAAATATCACTATGCTAATTTGTGCTTTAATTTTTAAAGATGTTGAAAAATTTAGATATCTTTGAATCAAAATAAATGTGAATTTGTATTACCATTTTGATCATTATGAATACATGTAACAAAGACATGTTTTTGGATCCTAAGAAGCTAGTGTCGATCTTAAAACTAGAAGCATTACAAACACAAAAGGAAGTGCACATTTCTTTGTGAAATTTTGGGTACTATTGGAAGTTTATGCACATTTTGTAGGGATTATTGAGGATTTTATAAAAAATATGGTTTATTTATATGTAATAATGTGAAACAAGAGGTGTTTTAAATATTTATGGTAAATTTGACATGTGTTCCAATTTTACAATTTTTAGATTGGAAGACATCATTTCATGTATATGTGGATACATCAAAGACTATGTTTAGGGTATATATTATGTAATCTATAATATGGAAAGAATAACCACCCTATTGTGTCTATACATAAGAAATTATAAAAGGCCTAGCATAATTATACAACAATATAAAGGGAAGCACTAGACATGGTGTATGCACTATAAAATTTTAGGAGATATCTTTTTTTACTCCATTTGTATTTTTTATAGACTAAAAAACACTAAAATACTTGGTACTGATAATTCATGGCCAATTTTTTTGATCGACATTTCTTCTCCATAAATTCCATTTTTAGTGGTAGTGAAACCTAGAATGTTGAATGTAAAACCATATCATTTGTCATGCATTGATATAGGTGCAACTGTGTGACCTATTTAAGATGGTATGCAAGATTAACAATTATTTTGAGTAAAATATATTCTTGAATAAATTGAAGATATATTTGTATTCATAAATTTTTGATTGGCTCCAAGTGACTGGACATATAAGGAAAATAAGTAGTTAGCAATGAGGGTCACACCATATTATCTAGTGGGTGTCAATTATATAAAATGGTTAGAGATGAAGTGTTTCATATATGTGTGATGAAAAAAGAACATGAATACATGATATAAAAATGTCATCAAGGAATCACAAGTGAAAAATATGTAAGAGAAAAAACTATGAATACACTTTTTCTAGATAAATATTGGTGAAAAAATTTATATAAAGACACCAAGGAATATTAAAAAAATTGTGATATCTGCCAGGGGTAGGTAAGCCTAATAGACATGATGATATACCAGTAATATTGAATGTCATGTAGGAATCATCTGATAAGTGTTTCATGGATTTTATGGGTATGATTAATCTTACTACATGATGTAGTGGTGTAGATTATATCATAATAATAATCACCTAATTGATAAGATAGGATAAAGGTGCTCCTACATAAGATTTCATAGAAAAAATAATAGATAGATTATTATGGGATATTATCATTATAAGATATGAGTGTCCTTTAAATTTAAATAGTGATAGATAAAATCATTTTTAACATAGATGATGCACATATTTTTATAAGAGTTTATTGTTACACATCACAATACAACATTGTATCATCTAAAAGTGAATGGTATAGAGGAGCCCTTTAAATAAAATTTGGGAATTGTGCTCATTAAGATTTGTGGTGTTGGGTGTAGGGATTAGGATGATTGGGTTTTGAGCATGCGTTTGGAATATATAATGACATATAAATGGAATAAAATATATGCACCATTCTAATTATTTTATGGAATGGATATTGTAATGCCAATAGAGCTCATGATATTATTGTTAAGGATTGCATTTTCATGAGGATTGGAATGCAACGTGTCATTGGAAAAGAGGATGGTATAATTTATGAATATAGATGAGAGAATGATATTTGATATTTTTATATATGGGGTTGAAAAAATATATCATAAGGTTTGGCATGATAAACACGTGAAGAGTAATAAATTATGCATCTATGACAAGGTGATCTTATATGCACACAAATACTAGAAACACCTAGGGAGGATCCATATATGATGGATGGGGTCATACATTATTAGCCATATTTTTGAAACTAATGTGTTTAAGTTATACAAGTTTGATGGTGAATTTATACCAAGTCACTTCAGTGTAAGTATGTTAAGGGATTACTTCAAATAACCACATTGAAGTCAGATATGAAGGCCACTATCCTTGAGAAAATGTTCCAAAAAACATTTGTTTAATTGTAGTTTAATTTCATTAAAATGTTTGTGAAATGAGGGTAATGAGTGTAATTTTTCTTGTAAATCTAGTTAGGTGAGTGTAACAAGGGTATTTCAGGATCCTTATGCTAGACATCTAAGTATCTCTATGATAGATAATCATGCATAGTGAAATCTTGTAGATATTGGTGAACATGTCTTTGAAAATAGTTAAAATAAAGATAAATATTATGTAGTCAATAGGAAAAATGTTCTGTAAGTGGACTTAGAGCATAATGGTTTTGGAGAGAATGGATGTATGTGTATAAAGTTTCTACACCATAAATGGTAAATTAAAAAAATTGTGCAAACAAAGAATGAAGATAAGCATGTTTATCATGATGTGTAATATGAGATCAATGCTTAAATATATAATGCATATAAAGAGATAAAAATTGATGCACATTATGGTTATCATAAAGAAAGGTTATAATATGAAATATGTGCAAAATATTGTGCACATATAGGGAGAAAAAGTTCCAAGAGTATTAGAAGCCACATATGGAAAATGTGTGAAATAGTCATATTTTGAAAAGTAAACTATTGGGGAAGAAATAAATAATGGATTTGTATGTAGGTAGTGAAATTAATGCACCCAAGGCTATAAAAAGAGGAGGGATAACCTTATGAGAATAATTTACTAATTGTGTAAATTGTGAAGAAGAGATATAACATTCTAGTGTAGAATAAAAATAGGGAATTTAACTATTTATGTGTAAAATAATTGGATATATTTATATGTTCAATTACATTGAAGGATCATGAGTAATAAGTTGAGGATTTATAAAAATATTTGGTAAATAGTTTAAGGATATAATGGTTAATATAAGAATTAGGAAAACATAGGGTTTAATTTGAATGGAAAATGAGAAAAGTGTCATGCTCATGGCAAATCTAGCAGTTGAGGAGAAAAAAAAATTGGTGATGGGTTCAGACTCATAATCTAGTGAGGGGATGAAATAATTAGAAGAAAAATTAGAGGTAACTGAGTTGATAAAATTAGTCTATGGGAATGGTCATCAAGAATAAATATACTCCACCATTAATGAAAGTTTCAAGTGGGGTTAATGAAGGATAATAATTGGTTTTGAGTATTGTATAATGCATGTGTTTTATTATTTTCAAAATATTGGAGTTATATTCCTAAATAATAAAGGGGTTGAGCAATGTAAATCAATAGAAATATATGCTTTAATTAACTTATTGATTTGTGTAAATAGATTGTATTTTTGCCTTTTTTAAATATAGTAGGTAGTGAGAGATATTAGAACTTAGTTTATTCTATCTGATCTAGACTTAGATAAGGTCTGATAATAGTGGAGCAGGATTGAGAAATAGTTGGAAACAAGTTTCTAGATATTATTTCTTGATTGGACTAGAGTACCAAAAATAGGACACCATATTTTCTAACACTATAGTCTTATTTTGGAACTATTATCTTGAGGCTAAAATCTTTCTAGGTTATATTCAAAATGCTTGTGTTACTTTGTCACTAAAATTTTAGGGTCTAGGACCTCATAGAGCTCATTGTGTGCTTGAATTAATCTTCAAAACTCTTAGGATCTCCTAGTGTTTGGACTTGAATGCAAACTTGGGATAGAAGAAAAAGGGGTTAGTGCGTAAAGAATACACTAGATGCACTTCACACCTTTTGTGTGGGCACACTACCTACATACTAATACTACGAAGATGGATCAAGATAATGTAGTTCTCCTATTGAAGTGTTTGGTGCAATTTATGTATGATCAATGAAACTAGAATAAAATTGGATGTGCTTAACCTATCTAGGGACTAGTGCAATTACTTGAGTAGGCTTTGAATAACATTGGAAGGTTATATGCAAATAATAGGGAAGAGTGATTGAGTGTACTTGCTTGTATTCTTGCATCTCTCTTGAAAATGAGTGGCAACCCTTCTAAATGGACTTAGAATGGCCTTTTATAGGGAAATATATGATCATGGGTTAAATGAATTTACATGAGGCTAACAAGGGAAAAGATAAATAACTCAAAGAATCTAACTATTGGAGGTAAGTGTGAACTTGGACAACAACACCAAAAATAGGACACCTTGGGTTCCAACACTCCTATCCTATTTAGGAACTATTGTTATAAGGGAATGAGACCTAGGGGGATGGATCTAGGCCTAAAAGGGTTACCTAAGTTTGAAAAGACTAAGTCTGGAAAGATTTGGATGATTGAGAATCAGTGAAAGAAGTATCCTAGAAGGGTTATGTGAGACAATAGGAGGACCTATGGATTAGGTTTCTTAGCCATACTGAAGTTGTATAATTTTTAATTTTACATGAGTACATTTACCTCCCCTTTATTATAGTGATGTAGCAACATGAAATAATAGGATAAAGGAAAATAAAATTCATACCTAAACTTACATACAAGGGTGAAGCTTATGAAGCTATGTGATGCTAGATGTGCATAGAGAGAGCACACTATGAATTATGAATCTACAATGAAAACATAAAGTAGATTAGTTATTACTAGATAAATTATATCTAAAATAATAATGTATAAGAGCTGAGTAAGAGGAAGAGAAAGGAAATAATACACCTCACAAGGTACATAAACCAATACAAAACCTATAGTGATGTTGGATTGTGATGAGTGTGTGTTAAATCAAGAGTAATATCACAAATAGAGTTGAGTGATCAATTCCCAAAAAATTGGATCAAAAATGCAAAGGCTAACCCTTTGGCTCCATCATCTCTAACTATGTAAAACTAACAAATCATGTGTGTGTTAATCGATGTCTAGATTGTGTGTCTAATTCCTCTGAATAGGTGGCTTAAGAATATAAAGGTTAACTAGACCTTTGGATCCATCATTTCCCTATGAAGTGAAGCTATGAAGTGATATCATTATAGAATATATGTCATATGAGATGGCTCATGGATCCCATAGATATGCTAAAAGTATGATAATGTGGAGTAGATAGCCTAAATGTGTGCTAGAAACTAGGCCACTTTTGGCCACTTTGAAGGATGGAGGTTGGGCTTATATGAAATCCTCTCTAAAACTGATGCAAAATGCTTATGTGAAATCCAAATTAGGAACTTAGGTACTAAAAAAGCTAAAATTATATGAAAGTGTAACTCAAATATGATTACAACCACCTACACATGGAGCAAGGCATGTAACTACTGAGAATGCCTCGAATAAACTGAACTCAGAAAGAAAAGAAGATCAATGTATTACACACATTTCCCGCAATCACTAATACATGGAACATGGGTATTGATTTAGAAGTTATGCCAATTTCCTAATCTAAATTGAAATCAAGAACCATCATGCTACACATGATAACCCCCCCTGTATCTAGATTCTTTGAGAAAATTGTATTGAAACTACTAAATTTGACTGATCTAGAAGTGTAAAGACTATTCCTAAACTAAAATTTTGCCTATTTTTGGAAACCTTGAGTGTTATTAAACCTATACAAGAGGAAAAAAATGTGGAAACCCTTGTGTTTGGTGTTATTTTCCATTTATATTACTATTGTCTAATGTGAAAACTGACTACTGATATGAAAATATCACTATTTTTTTTGCTTTGGTTTGACTAGTTTGACTTCTAGATTATATAATGAGTGTTTTGAAGGCTACTATTTCAAAAATTAGGAGGTTTGATCTCTATTATAAACCTCTATATTTTCCCCCTCTTTTGTGCGTAGGAATTATGAACCTACAATGACTGCCCTTAAATGAAAAGAGTCTTGCAAGTGTGTTAAGCTATATAGATGCAAGATATAACATTGAATATTTGATAGGATATTTCAAGATATAGAATTATTTGAATTGATAGATTTTTATATCGATAAGGGTATGCCTAGATAGATATAATAATGTAAGATCATATGCATGATACTTAACTAGACTAGTGATGTTAGATATTAGTTGTTAGTTGTTAGTTTGTTAGCATGGAGGGATATAGCATGATGTCAATCATGGCATCCAAGAAGCAAGATAAATGCATGATTAGAATCATGTAATTACACATATTGAGGAACAAAGAAGAAAATAAGCATATGAAGTAAGAAGAAATAAGCATACAAGGGTGGCCAAGGGGACACACAAATAAGGGACATGGACGTATGTCACTCAAACTAGAATACAAGCATGGAAGGCATGTCTAAATGCCACATACACATACAAATGGAAGAAGAAAAGTTGGTACAAAGGCCAAAATAACATGAAAGATTAAAAACAAAGTAAATTGGAAGATGTCCTAAGGAACACAAATGAATATAAGTAAAGGACATTGAAAAATGTCCTAAGGCACAAATAAAAGACAAGCAAGAACTGAAAAGTGCAATCACACAAGCTATGCTAAGCAAAGAACGGAATCAAAATTAAGAACTAAATAATAAATTAACATCTAATCAATCAAATAAAATTTGAACTTATGCAAAACATTTGTACTACAAGACTAGGTATATGCTAATAAATACACAAGTGCTAGGTTTTAGTGAAATGTCAATGTAGTAATCTATGTATATAGTAAGGAATGTATACTAGTATGATAACTCAAAGTGTGTAGTGTAGGAATGACATAACCTAGATGGTGTAGTCATGTATAAGATGCCCTCAATGAGTGTGCATATCGATGTATGTCTTAGATGTATAAGTAGAAATGCCCCCTTGATGGGTAGAGTAAAGTAATAAAAGAGTTGGATGTCACCATGCACACTCAAAAGAGATCAAGTGAAGCATGGTAGTGTAGACAAATCAATATACAATAGTATGAAATATCAAATGTAAGCCCTATAATTATAGTAGTAATGTAAACATGGATTATAAATTCAATCAAAATAAAAATTTGGTGTTTTTGATATATTTGAATGTTTTTATAGTTTAAAGTGTTATATTGTTTCTATATTTTTTAAAATATTTAAAATATGTATAATCAAGTACGATATAATATGTACAATAAATATTAGAAAGAGATGATACTAATTGATGAGTGTCAAATGAAACCCCCTATCATGATGTCTTGTATCAAATAATGAGATCGTGTATGATCATGAGGCATGATGGAGTGTCTAAGATTGTGCAACTAAAATCTATGTATGTTGTAACTAATCTAAAATATCTAAAGTGGAAACTAAATGTGGGGTCCCCCTATGACTCTGAGAAGTGGATACAACTATAGGGCTCTTAGGGACCCATCTAAAAGTAGGTGCTCTCTATGTAGTTGTCTGAAACCTCAATGTAATTACTCCAGGTGTGAACACTGTAGATGGAAGCTATATAGAATCGTAAAATTGTGGGGGTGTATGAACCCTCTATACTGGAAATAGATGCTTTAAATGTGGTTGGATCAAAAGTGGAATCTATATTGAAATTGGAGGAGAAGCTAAACCAATGGGAGAACTGGAGCTAGTGACTGTAAGCTCATAGATGGCTTTGAAGTGGGGAGTGGGTCTCATAAATAACTCCACCAAATATAATAATTTGATTAGTGTGAGTGAATTTCATGCATTTTTGAACTATAGAAGGTACTTCCACGAGTTTTTAAATTCATGGTTAGCCAAGTAATATGCCAAAAACTCCTACACTAGGAATTATACTGTGAATGGTGTGGTCACATATGTAGGACCGACATATAATGTAAGTACTATCTCACCTAATGAACTTTGTATATGCCCACTAAAACCACTAATAACTATGTTTTAGGGAGTGATATCCTACTCTAAATAACCCAAAGGTTGTAGAAGTGTGAAAGTACACATGTTAAGACTAGAACTATTATTATTGAGTACACTACAAATAGGATGATTTTAAATAGTGCATTTTAACCTATATTATCCTCAACAATATCATGATATAAAATATATATCTAAGGCCTGGTTAGAACTCTAGACTCATACACCCTTATAATACCACTCAAAGGATGCAATTTCACTAAAAGGTGTCTAGTATGTATGGTAAACACCTGATGTGTCCCCTTACTCTTGTTTATAATGCTATAGAAATGGATTTGAAAATATTTTCAAATATTTATCCTATGTGTTTTTGCCTTTTGAGGCTCAACTAAAGCTCCCAGATCAAGTAGATTATCATCAATAAAATCCTATATCTTATGTCACAAAATGATGCATATGTTTATGGTGTGGCTTGGTACACTATGAAAATCACAAAATGCATGCTGATCATATCCTTGTGGAAGAGGATTTATTGGATTTACCTCCTAGATAAGAGAGAGAGAGTGATGATGTTACATTCTAATAACTATTTTAAAATCATAGCTAGAGAAACTGATAGATTGGTATATACATGATGAGGAGGTGTTGATAAAACCACATGTTGAGGGGGATCTAAAGTTGCATTGACTATTGGTTGATTTTGAGTCTCATTGTTATTGATTTTGACCTTGTATGGCACTTTGTTGTTACTCTTATTAGTTGTGTCTAGGATATTTGAACACTTAAGTTTGAAAATTGAAATTATCCTGACTTCTCTTTCTTTGAGTGTGTGACACAATTTAGTGAAGGAAGAGAATCTTTTAAATAGAATAGATTCATGTAGTACTAGTAGAAGGCTCTATTTGAATATGTCTTATATCTCTTGATTAACCATGGATCTCATTAACTTAGCCGTAATAGTCTTGTATCTAAGAACATAATCCCTGAGGGGCTCATTTGACCATTATTTCTATTATGAAATCTATACATATGAATCCTTATCACCAATGTTGATACTAAAATGTTCTAGGAACATGTCTACTAAAGGATTAAAGGTTATGACTAACTGATTTGATAGACTATAAAACCATTGTAAAGCATAATAATTTAGGATCCATGTAAAAAATTTGGTAAGTAGTCAGTCATTGGGTACATAATATAAACATGTTGCATGAAAATCTCTCAAATGTGTATCTAGATCACCCTTACCATCATTAAGAGTAAGCTTGGGCTGAAAAAAACCTTATGGTAATAGTGTAGAAGTAATATGATGTGCCAATGGTGTATACAGAAGATCAAAAGAATTGAAAAGCTATATAGGTCTAGTGGTACCTTGATTAAGATGTTACAACTTGGATTCAAGAGATCTTATCTCTTGCATAAGGGCTGCCACATTATAAGATAGGGGTGTATTAGCTATAGTTAGTGGAATGAAAAAAGGTTGAGCTATTATAAGGGGTTGTTGAGAAATAGTTTTCCCCATAGTGTTATTTGCAAATGTGATCTAGGAATTTAACTTAAGAGAGAATGGTTAGTATGGTGTTAGTTTCAAAATGAAAACAAAATGAAAGAAACACACTAACTAGCATAATATCTCTAGGCTTATACACTAGGGAGATCTTAGTTAACAAACATGAATAAAACACACAACTAAAATGTAAAATAAACCTCTTTTACCTTCCTTGGATGCTCCAAAATGCTTGATATAGTGGCTTGCTTGACTTGTGCTCATGAAGTCCTTAAAAATAGAAGATTAGCTACCTCCATCTTTCCTTGGTACCTTTGGCTTATGGCTTAGCTTGGATTAGAATAAATTTGGCATGGTAACACTAGTTTTAATGGATTTTTTGATATATTTATGCATTATAACTTTGCATAATAATGTCTTAGAATTCATGTGGTAAGACCTATTATTTATAGAATTTTGAGAATGTCTAGAATCAACATGAACTATCCATCTCAAAATTGATATGTGTGGCTAAGGATTAATCCAATTATACAATTAAAATTTTAATTATCCTCATCATGAAAGTGGAAGAAGGGAAAATTAAGAGGCATGGAGGGAATAATGAAAGCCATTGATGAGTCATGGAGGGCATGAATCCTAATATTTATGGCATTTATGGCCTAGGGATGTCTTCCCAAGAAATGAGGTCACCTGATGATATAGATATTCAATATTCATTTCCAAAACAAATTATTCAACAATTTTCCATGGAATTTTTAATTATACCTTGATTTGGTTTAATTCTCTCTTAAGCATGATTAAGCACTTTATGCACAAATTACTCAAATTGATTAGAATGCCTTGTTATTGATCCAAAATTTGACTAGATTAGAATTGGAAGGTAATGTTAGATGCATTGGATCTGTATTCCCATTTAGGATGTTACCAACAAAAAATAATAAGGGAATGTGTCTTATGTAAAATATTTGATAAGAAAGATTAATCTAGAGCACCTAGGTGCAAAATTGGCTTTTTGACTCAGAATGATTTGATCAAAGTTAGCTGGCCCATAAATTACATTACCCCATTTAATGATAATCTAACCAAAATTAACACTTGACTATGTCAGTTTCACATCATTTAGCATGTTTTTAGTGTTTTTAGGCCAAATTGTGCATTTTGGGTGGAAATTCATCAAAAGCCTAATTAGAGGTTATCGATGGCCAAATTTAGGTGTCTATAGTTTGCCCCTATTTGGGAAGATGTTGCAAACTATAGGCAAAGAAATGTCTTTTCAAATAATGATAAATGGAATATATGCCAAAAAGAAGATGATTGAAGAACAAAGCTCCAAATGGTTTTGGGAAGCCTATAATGATGCACCCTTGAGGGAGTGGCCATCACATTTAATGATGGATGGTCCCTTGAAAAGAAATAAGAATAAATGTGGAATTAACCCATAGTTAAAATTAATCCAAATAATAAAATGCTTGCATGCATTGATGTAAAAAGGATATTGATTTTCCCAAAGGTTATTATAATCAAGATTAAAAGTTAAAATAGTTATTTTCCCATAGGTGGTTATAATCATTAACAGGACCTAGATTGGCTAAAAATGATTGTCTCAGTTAGGGATGATTAGCAAGCATAACTCAAGGATATAACCTAGAATATAGATTAAAGATAAGCATGTGAAAAGTGATGAAAACGATGGATAGAATAATAAGATGGATATTTAGAAATGATTAAATTATACCTACCAATGAGGAGATGCTCATAATTATTAGTAATGATATAAATAGAATGGTCAAATGAGTTATATTGATCAAGGTGGGTGGGATGGATTTGCCAAGGTACCAAGGAGAAAATTTTGTGGCTCCATTGGTTGTAGACCTTCTTGAAACTAATTTTTATTATAACATATAATGGTAGGATTCATGATAAAACACCTTGAATACTATCCCAGAATATGCATAAGGACTAACTCTCGATCCAATAAAAAATCAAAAATAATGCACCAATGATAAAAACCATGATGACAATGTTGACGTATGAATATGGATAGACTCAAGAATAATGTGTGAAAGGAATCACACAATGAACACATATAGTCTGAGTCAAGGCAATAGTACTAAAATCAAACAAATAGGCAAATGAATAAATAAACAAATAAACAAAAAAATAAACAAACAAACAACATAAAATAAACATACAAATATAAAGCTTGAAAATAAAAGCAAAAGAAAGCATCCTAATAATGATAATGCCATAGTAAGGTGGATTGAGGATAACTGAATAGGCTTAGACAGGATAATGTTTTTTTGGATTTTGAAATATTATGAAATATTTTGGAATTTTGAGGTATCTTAACTCATTAGAGAATGACAAGATACCTACTCATGAAATAGAGAGAACATTTGGCTTAGGTTGCTCACAAAATGACAAGAGCGTATGGAAAGGGGGACTAAGGTGACCTCAACATGAATTGAGCATGACCCACATAGTCCCAAAATTTCCTCAAGTCATAGTAATTCCATCCACACAAAAGGTGGGGAGAAACCAACTAGGTCCCAACAAGTTCTCAAATCTAGCAAATGGCTAGTCAAATGAAAATAGTAATGGCAAGGTGATGTGACAATGCATGATAAATAGGTGTTTCACCTAGTTTGTCCATAGGTGGTTATAACTAGGAGACAACATCATAGGTCAATGATACTAATTTGACCATATGTGGTTATAATTAGTAGCAAGACTAGTGAGACACTAATTTTCCCATAAGCAGTTATAATTAAGCTCACATAAATAAGCTTGATAGGGTGAAAGATATCTTGCTAGATAAACTATCACACTACTTTCATAGACTATCATTATAAACATAAATCATATTGATTATTGAAACTTGATTCTAATCCTCTCACAAAAAGTGCATGAAGAACCAAAGTAACCAAGATCGAAACATGATTAGGTAGGATGAGTAAAAATAAGCTTTGGTCTAGATAAGAATGGAATGATAAGATGATATGTTCTTGATAAGGATAATGATTGGTTGGATAGATCGGATAAAATGGTAGAAGGTGTTTCTAACAAGTTTTTACTTTCACATTCAAAAGGAATAAGAAACTAAAATAAATGGTCTAGGGTTTGTACATACCCAAATGAAGTCTGCGCACTGTTATCCAGACGTTGAGAGAACTCCTCTTTGGTTGTGGAAGATGACACTTGCAGAAGAAAAAGACTTGAACAAGAAAATTGTTAGATAGAGATAAGGTGGACTACCAAGCAAAAGCTCGGTCCTAGAAGTGAAAAGACTTCCTTGTGGGATGACAGTCCACCGTTAATAAGAGAGAATGTTGCTAGATAGAAATAATGAAAGACTAAACAAAAGAAATAAAGATAAAGCTTACCTATATTCTACTGTCGGTCTTCCATAATCACCAGCATTGGTTATTCTACCAGCATCGGTTGGTCAAGGTCACTAACATCAGTTAGTCTACCGACATCAATAAGGGCAATGGGCCTGGTGGCCAGCGTCGATTGGGGCAATGGTCTTGGATAGGTTCTAGACAGGTTTATGGTCGATAGAATGGTCTGCAGAATGGTCTATGGTAGTTTGAGAGTTTGTGCAGGGATGCAGGACAATAGATAGGGTTTAAGGAAGGAGTCAGATAATGGATAGGGTGTCAAAAAGGGACAAGGGTGGAGGAAGGCTTCTCAGCCTCTCCAAGAAGACAGTCAGGTCTGGTCTGGTTGATAGCCAGGTCTGGGTGATGAAACTTAGGAGTAAGAAGAAACTAATTACAAATACAGTCTAAGCTACTAAAATGAAAAGACAAAAGAAATACTTAGCTGTGGCTTGCTGAAGAAGAAGTGTAGGAGACCTATTGTTGATTTTGTTGGTGTAGAAGACTACCTGCAGAGTGGAGTGACTGATGCAGAGTCTTTATACCTTGTGATGTTTGCTGTGTGTTTGGTAGAGAGGGTGCGAGAGAGGTTTGAAGACTGGGAGGCTGGCTGATTAGAAGGATGGAAGAAGATTCAAGATTGGCAGATTTGCATTCTGGATGCAGAAATGTAGTTTTGAAGGCAACTGATGCTGTCAATACCACTGATGTCAGCTAATTACTGACCGACGTTGGCAGCCAAAGAATAGGAAAAAGGGATAGAAATATCCTTTTGTCTGTTCTTCCTTCTACTGAGGTCAGCTTGTCATGGGAAAATGGTCGAAGGTGGGTTAAAATGGATGTGAGAGGCTGAGTGGGGTAAGGGAAATGGGGTCTAGGCATTTAAGACTTGGCATGGCGTGATGAAGGGATCCAAGGAGAGGTATCCAAGGTGGGGTGAGGTGTCAAGGAGAGAGAGAGAGGGAATTATTAACTCAAAATAGATAATTATTTTAAATTAATAAGTTTATAGGGTTAGGAATGGTTAGAAGTGGACCAAAGGGACCAAGGGGGAGTCGACCAAGGGTTAGACATGATTTCGGTGTCTACATTCGCCCCTTTTTGTCTTGTTGGTTGTTCTGGATGAACTGCAAGACAAAAATAGGAGTTGATTACCCCAAGTATGGGATGAGGTCTTTTTCGTCCTATTGGTTGTTCTGACAAACTGTAGGAAAAAAATGAATGTAGGTTGCCCCGATTATGGGATGAGGTATTCCCCCTTAAAGTGGGAGTTAAGGGAAGGGAACTTGAGATCAGGTGTTGATTTGACAGAGAGATTGATGGATATGGTGAAGATGGAGTGCGAACGCTGTAATAGTTGAGATTGTGTGCATACCACTTCACGAGATGGTCAGGTTAAATTATCACAGGTCAAGGGTCGAGGAGTGCTAAAATCAAAATAACTAGTCCCCAACATTTAGTCATAGCTGATTGGGTTAAATGATCCAAGCTGTAGCTCTAATGGTCATCATGTTCCAAGTATCCCAGGCTCATGAAGTGCTCTTGGAAACACAAAAAAGTCACAAGTAGTGTGGATCAACTTGCTCATGATCCTATACTTATGAGGATCAAAATATGGGTTGCAGACAATTTTGCTAACCATTCGTGAGGTAGCATACATGCAAAAACAACCAAGGCAATGTTGTCTTGGAAGTGGTTGGAGGAGATAGGTGTGATCTCCAAGGTCATTGGTCGAGTCGAGGCTGAGGTAGTTAGTCCATCAGATGGATGGACAAAGGAATGGCCAAGCTAACCTCAGAAGACCCCATGTCAATTGAGTGCTACCTACATAGCCCTTGTTGTTAGGGCCTCAGGTTGATGTATTTCTCCCCAAAAAGGGAGGAAAAGGGTTGGTTATGGACGTGGGTTGGACAAGGGTAAGTCATGGTCAAAAGTAAGAGGGTTTGTCCATCAGATATAAGAATAAATGGATGTGGCTGAGCTAACCCCATAAGATGTCATGTCATCTGAGTGCTGCCTACATAGCCCCTGGTGTTGGGACCTCAGGCTGATGTAGTTCTCCCTAGAAGGGAGGAAGAGGGTTGGTTATGGATGAGGTTGGATGAGGTCAAGTCATGGTCAAAGGTAAGATGGTTTGTCCATCAAGAAGATGAACAAATGGATGTGGTTGAGCTATCCCCAGAAGACATCATGTCACCTAAGTGCTACCTACATAGCCCTTATCATTAGGGCCTCAGACCAATGTAGTTCAGGCTAAGAGTCAAAGTGGTCAATGATTGGTTTTGGTCATGTTGATGTTACAGCCTTTTCCATATCGTGTGATGGTGTATTCTGTAACATTGGCTGAATGGTCTTTCATCCCTAGCAATTTTCTATATTAGTAATGGTGTATGCTAAAAATTAATTGAGATGATTTATGCTTCAGCAAGTAATGGTTTATTCTTAACATAAATTGTGTGGTCGATAGTTTCCATGTTTATTGGTTGCCATAGAAACTATGTGAAATGGACTAGGTCATGTGAGTGGTCTGAAATGTTTGGGTTGGTTTGGTTATGGTTGAGAAAATGATTTGGTTGGATTGTTTGTGACCAAGATGTATAAGAAGTGAAAGGTGCATTGCTCTTTCATTGACAAGGACCATAATGATAGCATAGATAAGGGTTTTAAAAACAAAATCCCCGTTCATGCATTACGTCGTTGACCATTGGTTGTGTTAGAGAAGTAAGCGAATCACTTTGACATTAAAATGAGCTCAAAATCCCTTGAGCAAGTGATATGATATATAAGGATAGGGTAACCCTTTTAGTAGGGATAACTTTTCCCCTTTTTATAGGAGACCCTGAGATGACTACAAGCCAAGTCCATGACCTTTTTTTTTTTTGGTGTAGACTGATCAATGCGGGAAGTCTACATAGAGATGTCATGTTGCTTTGTGGTCATTTGTGAAGCTGATCAATGTGGAAAGCTTCTGACAGAGTGCTATTTGTAGCAAGATTTTAGTCATAGCCATCCTTTGAGGGAGTGGTCTATATTTTTGCTATATATATATATATATATATATATATATATATATATATATATATATATATATATATATATATATATATATATATATATATATATATATATATATATATATATATATGAGGGCTTTGAATAGCTGTCCTTCGAGGGAGCAGTCTATTAGCTACAATAATGATAGTACAACTATCCTTCGAGGGAGTAGTCTGCCTTTTGAATTTGTGACCTTTTGATATTTTGACATCAATATTTATTTTTGATAGGGTTGTGAGTCATGGACAAGACTATAGAAGGTCAAGGACTCCCTTTTATTAAGACAAAGCATGCATACTTTATAAAAGGGTTATATAGGGTTTGTTTTAGGGAAATAGGGTTAAAAGGAATGAGGATTAAGAGGATAGTGATTGCTCAAGGGATGTGCTCAAGTTAAATGTCAAGTGAATGAGTACTCGACTAACAGTAGAATGGTCACAGATGTAAGGCATTAAGGGGCTCAAGTTTTGGTCAGCCTTCGAAAGAAGATAGATGATAAGTTCCTGACCCATACTTGTGCATGATGATGTAAGGTCCAAGCCAATTAGGAGCAAACTTGCCTCATTTTCTTCTTTCCAAATTGGTCACGTGTTAAAGATGATTAAGAAGTTGGTTGATGTTGGACATGAAGTTGGTTGATGTGTTGTTGGCATGTTTGGTTGGTTGATGATGTTTGGTCGATGCTTGGTCAGTTGATGTTTGGTCAAGGCTTGGATGATGTTTGGTCGAGACTTGGTCGAGATCAATTGATATTTGGTCAATGTTTGGTCGAAACTTGGTTAGTGCTTGGTTGAGGCTTGATTAATATTTGGTCGAGGCTTGGTCAATATTGATAGTCAGGATAGAGTCAAATTCCCCCAGTCGCTTATGTGATAGGGAGCATGTCTGGTAGATTTAGTTTGAGAAGGCAAGAACCTGATCTTCCATGTTGGAGATTGGAATCTCAGAATGATTGAAAGTGATGGAGGTAATGGTTGGTAATGATTTGATTAAAGTGGCTAATGGTTGGGGGTCTTCGAGTTAAACCTCCACTGCCTGTAAGGCTTTGATCAAAGTTTGATGATGCTATGGAGAGCTTTGTATGGGATCATACAAAGGCATCTTCACAAGGGTCGTGTGGTGAGGTTGTTTCACCACGGAGTCAGGGATTGTCTTTGAGGATGCTGGTTGAGATGTGCCCAAGATAGTAATCTTGGGTTTTGGTTGTGGTGAAGGCTTGGTAGATGGGGATGTCTAAGGGATAGAAACATGTCTTTTCCCTTTATCCTTTTGGGTTGGTGGGTTGGTGGTCAAGTTGACTGTGTTGATTTTGAATAATGAGGTTAAAGGCAGTGGAGGGACCATAGTCTGGTGTTGAGATTTTGATTTAGGTGATGATGTTTGTCAGGCATGTGATGGTGTCAATGGCTTGGTTAAAGGGTGGTAAAGAGGATCCTTGATGAGAAGGGTATCCTTTTTCCAGTGTTGATGAATGATAGCTTTAAGAGCACAACAACGCTTAGTGTCATGTCCTAGTGTGCAATGATAGTGACAAAATTTAGTGTTGTTGAACTAAGATGGTCTTGATTCGAGAGTTGATGAGTGTGAAGGTGAGGAAGTATGGGAAGCATGGGACAATGTTGAAGGTTTGTTGATAATATGGTCAAGAAGAAGGGTGTCTTTCTCCAAGCATTGGTGAATGACAACCTTGAGGCCACAACAATGGTCAGTGTCATGTCCCGACGTGTGATGATGTGCACAAACTTTAGTGTCATCGAACTAGGGTAGTTTTGGTTTGAGAGATTGGTATGGTTTAAGAGGTGGAAGACTGATGCGAGAAGACTGCAACAATTACCATAACAACAAGGCATAAGAACTCGCTAGTGGGTCTACGTGTTTTGTTGTAGTAGGGGTTGATGACTTTTGTTTTGGAGGCATAGGAGGCATTGGTCATTTTGGATAAAATATATGTTAAATGGATAAAGGGGATAATGGAGGCAATTTACCTCTATGAGGTGTTGGAGTAGGAAGCACTCCTATTAAGGTGGATGGATGTGGACCCAAAATAGAGGGAAATGATGAAGGTGGGGGAGGAATTCTCTGATGTGGTTTTGTAGCCTTCTTTAGTTTGGTTTAAGGGCCACTATTGTGTGAGGCAAGGTTAGATATGGGGTGAACACTGAGAGATTTAATCTCTTTTGGCATGGTGGGTGCCTACGTGGGTTTGGGTTCAGATGTGGATGAAGGTGAGTGAGATATAGCGATCTCAAGTAAAAGGCAAGAGAAAACCGTCACTGGTTCTTCCTTAGTCAAAGTGGGTGAAGAGACAGGTTCTTCTCTTGGTGGAGAAGGAATTGGAGAATTTGGCTCCTCAAGAGGGCAGAGGGTAGGGATGATTATGCCTTCTACTTGTGGTTGAGGAGTAGGCAAGGTAGGGTCCTCCATTGGTAGTAGGGAGGATGGAGGTGGGGCTAATAGCATCGGTATGGTCGAGACGTCCTCCAATATAAGAGAGGTTGATGGAGAACTAATAGGAGAAGAAGGGTCTTCTACTTGTGGAAGAGAAGTGGGAGAAGAAGGCTCTTTTTCCTATGGAGGAGGTTGGTCAGGGACAAGAGGCGAGACCGTGTTGATTGTGCGTATATCATGCTCATGGGAGCTATCAGCCATGGTCTGGACATTGTTTTGGCTAGGAGGATGGTTAGGAAAAGGTTGTTTGAAGATATTGATGTTTTGATTGGGTGGGGCATTCGGGTTATCCAAAATAAGATCTCCCTTATCTATCATGTCTTGGACAATGTTCTTGAAGGTTTGGCAGTTGTTTATGTCATGGCCTTGGATAGGGTGATAGTGATAGAAGTCATTTACCCTATACCATGTAGGGATGGATTTTGAAGGGTCGAATTGAGGTGGTCAGATTAGAAGGAGATTGAGGACCCCTTGCTTGACGAGTTTATCCAAAATGGAAGCATATGGTTCTCCTATAGGAGTATATTGATGCTATATGTACCATTGTTGGAATTGTTTTGTGATGCTTTGTGATGTTGAAGGTTGAGGTTGGTTGGTTGTTGTCGAGGATGGTGATCTAATGACCACAGTGTTTGCCACTCCTTTGGACTTGGAGTGGGAAGAAGAAGGTTTGGAAGAAGAAGGGTCGTCGTCTCTTGTATTGGTATTATGCAATTTGACCCTATTTTCTTCAATAGCATGGAGTTCAAACTTTTGGGCCATGGTGAAAGCTTCATCAAAAGTGTAGAATGTTTAAACTTGCAAGGTGAATGAGATGTGTGTGGTACATGCTTGAGAGAAGAGCTCAATGAGCTTGGGTTGAGGTAAAGGGAAGGAGAGTTGGTTGATTAATCCTCTCCAATAGGCAACAAAATTGGCTATGGATTCGTCGTCGAATTGTTTGATAGAGTATAAGTCCATGATTGAGACCTTTTTGGTGATATTGATCAAAAAGTGGTCAAGGAAAAGTTGGGCTAGCTGAGTGAATGAAAAGATAGAGTGACTGGTAAGAGAACTATACCAATCGAGGGCAGGGCCAGAAAGTGACATGGGAAACATGCGTAGCAATAACGCATCATCATGTGCTATCAAGTAACAAGCATGTTTGAATGCTCACAGACATTGATATGGGTCTTCCTTACTCTGGAAGTGAGTAAGCTTAGGAAGCTCCCACTGACTGGGATACGGTCAGATTGGGACAGAGGGATGGATGGGTTAGTTGCAAATTTGGTCATATGAAAGGGCATTGATTGAACCATAAATGGAAGGCTCAAGATTAGACATCTTATCCATCAGCATCTTGATGAGATCAGCTAATGAATTGGTAGATGGGGCACCCCCTAGGTTTTAAGGTGCTTGGAAGGTGTTAGAAGAGGCATATGACATAGTCGGTTGTGCTTGTATAGGTGCAACATATTGATAACTAGTCATTGGGATATATGTGGAAGCCAGGGGTGGTTGTGCCATGGAGTTAGAGGGCACAAATTGAATAGGCGCCACCAAAGGTGGTTGAGGGGTGGAAGCACTGGTTGAAGGGTAGGTAGTTACTCTTGTGTTGATGGGGGTGAGAGTAGGCGGGAAGGAGACAACTAGATTTTAGAAAGGGGTAGAATTTTGTTGAATAGTTTGTGATTGATGGGGGGCTAAAACCCCAATGGAAATGGGCCCAGAAATAGAAGGAGAAGCCACACTTTGAAGGTTATTCATGGTTGGGTTGATGGTCAAAGCAAAGGCTGGAGTGGTCATGGGTTGGGTAGCAGACGCTGTCGATATCGTTGCCGCTTTAGTTAAGGAGGTTGGCATCCCATAAATTGGGTTGCCTAAAGAGTCTCATGTTTGGCTTCTCATGAGATAATGTTGAAGGGCCTTGACATTGAGGTCAAGGAACCTTTCAAAGTCTTGATCCCCTTTGAGAACAATAGATGGTCATGTCAGGGTTGGTCAAGCAGGAGTATGTTCGATCTTCGAATGATACTCCATTAGAGGACTATTTATGGAAGGCAAAGGCGGAAGTGGTTGTTTCCCCACGTGGTCAACAAAAGTCTTGGTTTGACTACGTGTCAAGACCATTCAAGGCAAGAAAGAGTCAAGTTCTAGAAACTGTGTCTTTTTAGTCTTAGAAAACCAGAATGGGTGTTGGACAGCAAGAAAGCCAAGTTTTAAGCTTGCTATTTTGAGAAGAAAAATTTGGACAGTGACTGACATCGATAGAAAAACTAATGATGGTGAAATAGGTTGCCGATGTCAGTCAAATAACCGATGCCAGTGAAGAAAGGTTGCCGACGTCGGTGGTAAAACTGATGTCAATTACTCTATTTTCCAGAAACTCAGAAAATTTGAGAGCTTTTGGAAGAAAGAAGAAAACGTCCTCACTAGCTCAAAAAACTAGATAAAGATAGAAAAGAAGATTAAGACAAGCAGACCCTAAACATTAAATCTTAAGAATCAACTTTTAGAATCATGTTGGCTTACAGCTTAGAGTGTGTTTGGGAAGTTAGCTTGTAGAATGGGTCCTAGAAGAGGTAGTCTAAAGCTGGTTTCAAGTTAGTTTCGGTGCTCAAGAGTCTGTGTTAGGTTTCGTACATGGCCTGGTGCTAAGGAGCAAGCTCCCCTCACTTCACAAGCCTAGTGATAAGCTGGTCTTGCTTAGCCAGTATATACTTCCCTTAGAGATTATCCTCTGCCAGAGAATAGAGTGGGCTTTCCCCTTGGTAGTGAAGTCCAAGTGGGATTGCCGAGATGGGTAAGGTATCTGCTAGGTGATGAAATCCTAGTCAGGCCTTGTCTCAGGTGTGTTTAGATGTTTGATTTTGTGTAAGTGGTTTGGATGTGTAACATAAGTGGCCTACGCTTTATTCATGATGTGGTTTTAGTTACTAGAGGTGTGGACTAAACATGCATTCAGGTAGAAATGAGATGCAATAGATTTTAAGCCCAAATTGAAATGTGTGTTCATATGCAGACAAGTGGAGAAAAGGTTGAAGAGTATGAATTGACTAGTCTAAGATGCAAGAAAAGAAAGAAAAAGAATGATTCCTTTTAACTTTGTTGATGGTGTCTTTTGGAAGAGATAGAGGAAAATGATGCAAGAAGAGACCTAATGCACCTATATGAAAAGTTTGTTTTTAGAAGAAAAAGTATGAACCCAAGGAAAGTTCCTAGGGTCCCACCAGGCGTGCCAAAATGTTTCTAACAAGTTTTCACTTTTACATTCAAAAGGAATACGAAACTAAAATAAATGGTCTAGGGTTTGTACGTACCCGAATGAAGTCGACGCACTATTATCCAGACATTGAGAGAACTCCTCTTTGATTGTGGAGGATGACACCTGTAAAAGAAAGAGACTTGAACAAGAAAATTATTAGATAGAGATAAGGTGGATTGCCAAGTAAAAGCTCAGTCCTAGAAGTGCAAAGACTTCCTTGTGGGATGACAGTCCACTGTTAATAAGAGAGAATGTTGCTAGATAGAAATAATGAAAGACTAAATAAAAAAAATAAAGATAAAGCTTACCTATATTTTACTGTCGATCTTCCACAGTCATTGGCATCAGTTATTCTACTAGCGTCAATTGGTCAAGGTCACCGACGTCGATTAGTCTGCCAACGTCGGTAAGGGCAATGGGCCTGGTGGCTAGCGTCGGTCGGGGCAATGGTCTTGGACAAGTTCTGGATGGGTTTCTAGTCAACAGAATGGTCTGCAGAATGGTATGTGGTAGTCTAAGAGTCTGTGCAGGGATGCAAGACAATAGATAGGGTCTAAAGAAGGAGTTAGATAAGGGATAGGGTGTTAAAAAGGGGCAAGGGTGGAGGAAGGCTTCTCAGCCTCTCTAGGAAGATAGTCAGGTCTAGTCTGGTTGATAGCCAGGTCTGGGTGATGAAACTTAGAAGGAGTAAGAAGAAACTAATTACAAATAGATTCTAAGCTACTGAAATAAAAAGATAGAAGAAATACTTAGCTGTGGCTTGCTAAAGAAGAAGTGTAGGAGACCTGTTGCTGATGCTGCTAGTGTCGAAGACTACCTGCAGAGTGGAGTGACTGATACAGAGTCCTTATACCTTGTGATGTTTACTATGTGTTTGGGAGAGAGGGCATGAGAGAGGTTTGAAGACTGGGAGGCTGGCTAATTGGAAGGATGGAAAAAGATTTAAGATTAGTGGATCCACATTCTAGATGCAAAAATCTAGTTTTGAAGGCAACCGACACTGGCAATACCATCAATGTCGGCCGACTACTGAATGACATCTGCAGCCAAAGAATAGGAAACAGGGCTAAAAATAACCTTTTGTCCATTCTTCCTTCTACCGAGGTCAGCTAGTCATGGGAAAATGGTTGAAGGCAAGTTAAAATGGACGCGAGAGGCTGAGTGGGATAAGGGAAATGAGGTCTAGGCATTTAAGACTTGGCATGGGGTGATGAAGGGATCTAAGGAGAGGTATCCAAGGTGGGGTGAGGTGTCAAGGAGAGAGAGAGAGAGAGAGAGAGAGAGAGAGAGAGAGAGAGAGAGAGAGAGAGAGAGAGAGAGAGAGAGAGAGAGAGAGAGAGAGAGAGAGAGAGAGAGGGAATTATTAATTCAAAATAGATAATTATTTTAAATTAATAAGTTTGTAGGGTTAGGAATGGTTAGAAGTGGACCAAGGGGACCAAGGGGGAGTCGACCAAGGGTTAGACATGATTTCAGTGTCTACTATAGAAGGTTTTCCCCCAAGTGATTTGGTGAATAGTAGGAATATTCATCAATGGAAAATGGATATGTAATAATGGCAATGGCATGGCAATGTGAAATGGTATGGTACATGTTTTGGCTTGGGTATGGTAAGTGACATATGATTCTATCTTTTCTATTGAGATGGAGATGCACATCATAATAAAAAATGATACAAATAGAATACTTGATCATGTTAATTTATATCCCACACCTCATCTGAATATTTGCTCTATAAAAAATGGCTTACAGATTTGGTTGTCAAGAATGCTTTTATGATCTTCATTGGTCATTGATTCTAATTCCTTCAAGCATCAAGACAAGTTATCTTTGTAGCCTATGCAAAGTAAAGTGTGGCCATGGATGGTAAATAAGGAAAAATAATGGATAGTAGGTTTGATTGGGAAATGAAATGGAAAATGATAATGGAATGTATAATAGTGGGGAAACAAATGAAGAACAAGACTTTCAGTCACACGTAATGTTGTTGATGTCAGATTCAACATAATTTTAGTTGTGGTGGGGCTAAATACTTGTTCTCTTAATAAGACCACCTACATTTATTATTGTTTGATCTTGAGAGTAGCTACCATCTGATTAGTCTATAGATTAGAAGCTATTTTGATTTTATCTTCATCAGGTAATGAAGAACTTTTGTGCTCATCTATTAGTGCCTAAATGAGGTTTTCACCAATAAATTTGTCTTGATTGTCCCATAGCACCTTTGAGAAGGTTTCACTAAATAATTTGGAATTTGGAATTTTATTGTCTTCTAGTGCTTCCAAAAAAGTTTCACTAGAAGATATAGAGTTTGAACTTTGATTGTCCCCTAGCACCTCCAAAAAAATTTCACTAAGAGAGTGTTCTTTTGCTATATGAATGTGGTCATGGCCTCCTTGTTATTATTAAACTATTATGTTTTCATAGATATAGTTCAAAAAATTCTGATTTTTTTGATCCTAATCAAGACTTGTGGGAGATGGAATGTCAATAATATGGCTATCTTAGTTGATGGTTTGGCATGTGGAATGTTAATGCAATGGGGAGAGGCTGCACAATCCTCATAGAAGATACTAGGAGAACTTTTTTTGAAGCTAAAGTACTCATCCTCAAAAACTATAGAGGGATCACAAATGTATTCAAATTTATCTATAAGGCATGCATAACCAATGTTGTAACAATAATGAACATATTCATCTTCTGAATCTGATTTTAACTCAAGGGACTCTAAATCTAAGGTTAAGACTACTGTTAATTCTAATTTTGATGCTAAATTTGATGTCGATTTAAGAATAGAACCTAAATCTAATTTTGATTCTTCATCTGATGGGTACTTTATTATAATGATGTCTTGCTTAATATTTAGTATTGGATAAGTAATATCTAGTGATGGCATAATGGGCTCCACAAAAATTGGTTTGTCAAAGTAAGACTCCTCTAGGATGGGAAATAGGTCGAGAGACAACTCCTTAGAGACTATCTTGTCAATATGAGGCTCTCAAAAAATAGGCACATGGTTAAGGTAAGTAATTTCCCAGAGGTGGTTATAATCATTAAGAAGTGACTCAGCAAAGATTGGCTCATTAGTGTGAGACTCTATGATAACTAGTATAGGATCAATAGGAAATTTATCATAGGTTAAATTATAAAAAATGGTTGATTAAAAAAAAACATCTTAGATTTGTTGGTTCTCTTGGTCTTGGTTTACAATGAGTTGTAAAATACTAGTTTTGAACAAATCTTGGTCTTCAAAGGATTGGATTAGTTGAGGTTTGGATGGGATTGGTTATGGATGATGAATGGATTATGTTTGGATAATGGTAGGGCCTTATGGAGCATGATTTCTTTCATGAGACAAAAGATAAATTCATAAGGTGGTAGTTTTGTGGGGCTTGATTTCTTTCACAAGCCAAAGGACTAGATCCTGGAATGATGAAGGGGCACTGTGGAGATTGATTGCTTGCACAAACTAAAAGGCTAGGTCTAGGAATGGTAATGGTATTCTTTGGATATTGTGGACCTTGATAGATTTTATAATCCAAAGGAGGGTTAGGGGTAGCTGATGATTAGATAACAAAAGGATGTCATGAAACTTGATTTCTGTCATAAGAAAAATCATCCAAGTCTTCCTCATAAACCATATCATCCCTTTCATGAGTTGGCTCATAAGCTAGTTCTTGACTATTTTCTACATACTAATTATTGTAAAGAAGGTATGGATTCATATCCAAAACAACATTATCTATATTTAGGTCTTCAAATTCCTTTTCAAAAGCCTCTTCATACCAATCAAGGTCTTGAGTAGGATCATAAGTTTTTCATGACTTTATTCCCATGAATGATTAATATGAGGCAGAGAGAAATCTATCTCAAAAACCATATTAGCATCATTGGGGTCTTGACTAAATCCGTAAAAGTCATTTTGTGTGGCCATTCTATCACAAGTTAAATTATAAGTGACTCCACCATAAGTGTAGCTAGAAATATCTACATAAATGATGAAAGCTCTAAAAATAAAATGGCTTAGAGTTCTACAAACTCTAAAAAATTATGTCCAAAAGACAAATGGCTCAAACTTGGTCTAACTTGGTCGAAGGGGTGGATATGTATCTCTAATGTGGTTTAAAAGTGGAGTTGTATCTCTAAAATGAGTATTGATAAGATTTGGCATAAAATAGCCTAACATCAAATTTCATACACATAAAAGATCAAGCCTCTGAATAAAAATTGGCATGTCAAGGGTCTAGGTCAAAGTTTTCCAAACAATGTCTAAATTAGGAAAGGGAAAATTTGATTTACTAGGTTTTTTATCCAAACATGGAGTCAAAAGCTAGGCTTAAACAAATAGGCATGTGTTAGGACTTTTGGCCAAACAATATCAAAAGCTAGACTTTAAATTAAGGATGGTATGATTTGATTTAATCTAACAAGTTTGGAAACAACTTTGGCATAGACCCAGTACATGGAATCAAACATAAATATGATCAGTTGGCATAAGGCATAAGAGAAAAGTCTCTTTGATAAAGGATATGTTCTCCCAAATAAATGCACAAATAATGATGATGATATGCATTAAACAAACAAACCATCAATAGTTTTCAAATTTGGGTAATCAATTAACCAAAGTTATGCAACCCAAAAGAGAAAGATATATATATATCATCCCCAGGAATTGAGGCCTAAATATAAATCAATCAATGTTTTAATCCAAACTTGACAAGGCTAATTGAAAAGTCAACAATGAAAACTAGGTTTTGAACAAATAAGTTAAACAAGATTGGATATCATGAAAGCACAAGACAAAGGTCCAAATGGTATAGATGATGTGGTTTGAAATAAATGGTTTTTGATACAAGTTGAAACAAGTCTTGAAATAAATTCAGCAACCTAATGGTGTAAGCATGACCAAATGATGTGATCTATGTTATGTTTCAAAAGACTTAAAGGCAAAATGGTTTGACATGATTTGAGTAGCATAAAAATACCCTTTACCACTCAAATTGACACACACACAAACAAGTTTAAAAAAAAATTCAAGGCACAAGTGTTGTGTAAAATGACCAGCATAATGCCTCTTTAGACAAAAGTGTGATGTATTGACAAATTGGTTTTGACATGGCTTTATGAAAAATAAATAATTTTTAGTCTCAAAAACACCAAGTAAGATAAATGATCAAAATACACTAAGTATAATTGTGCAAATACTATAAAGGGTATTTCAATGTGGGGTTGACTAAACTATCAAGTTTGAATATTTCTAGGGGAATCAATTGCATAATGAATTTTATGCCAAATAATGCAAAAGAAAAGCATAAATTTTGGGTCTGTATCTCTTGGCTTGTTACAAAAAAGTCTAGTCCTTTTTGATACCACTACATCCTATTATTCGTTCAGTGTAGTGTGATTTCCAAAGTGACACTACATCTCATGTGCAACTCAAAAGGAGCCAAATGAAGTCAATGCCAGGAGATAAAACCCTGAGTTAAAGCTTTCCTAAAGAACTTGTTGAAGGTATTGAAGTCCCCCTCATAAGCCAAGTTTGTATAAAAATAAAGAAATCATGAAAGTATAAATACTTTAGCATCATTTTCAAGGTCATCCAAACTTTGATGAGTTTTTGGGGAGTGCTTTAGATGACTTTCTTTCTAAGCCTTGGACTAGGCTATTTGAAATAGGAATGGTGCTTTTGATTCCAAGGGTTCTCTAAAGGAGAAAAATGCAATAGAATTCATGAAACATCCCTCTTTTTTCCAAACAAAAATTTGATTAAATAACTATTGAAAATAATAATTGACAAGTGCATTCAATTTTAATCCCAAAATGAAATATTTGGTGGTGTTCATTTGACCCCTTAGTCTTAGTTGAAAACTTTAAAGGCATTCATCATAAACATCTAAAATCTTTGTTAAACAACCAAAAAAAGGTTATTAATTGATTTTTGAGAATGAAAAGGTGATTAAAACATGTTTTGAGAAAATATCAAGCTTGGTCCTATAGCAAAAATGTTAGTTGTCCTTTAGCTTTGAAGCTCTTTTTGTTTTGAAACAATAAACTTTGGAAAAATAGCTCTCAGGTGTGTGTTTTTAGAAAAATATAGTGACTTAAATTAATTATATACAACTGATGATGGTTACTTGGCTAACCAAAATCTAACTGATGTCAATTTTGTTAACTAATGTTGGTTAAGCTATCTAACTGATGTCGGTCTTACTTGCTGATGTCAATTACTATGTAAAACCATGGTAAACAAAAATGGAAAAATAAAATTAGAAAATAAATTTGTAAGAGTTTTGAGGGTCTAAATAAATATTTTAGACTTTTAAATTGATCTTCCTCAGGTGTGAGATGCATCTAGTCCCATCAGGTGTGACATATGTGGATCTATGAATTTTATGCAAGAGAAGATGGTTAATATGGTGTTAGTTTCAAAATGAAAACAAAATGAAATAAACACACTAAATAGTATAAAATATCTAGTCCTAGACACTAGGGAGAGCTTACTTAATAAACATGAATAAAACACACAATTAAAATGCAAAATAAACCCCTTTTACCTTCTTTTGATTCTCTAAAATGATTTTTGTAGTGGCTTGCTTATCTTGTGCTCATGAAGTCCTTGGTAATGGAAGCTTGGCTACCTCCATCTCTCCTTGGCACCTTTGTCTTATGGCTTGGTTTAGATTGGAATCAATTTGACATGGTAACACTAGTTGCAATGGATTGTTAAAGATATTTATGCATTATAACTTTGCATAATCATGTCTCAGAATTCATGTGGTAAAGCCTCTTATTTATATATTTTTGAGAATGTCTAGAAACAACCTAAACCATCCTTCTCAAGATTGAGATGTGTGGCTAAGGATTAATCCAATTATGTAACTAAAATTTTAATTATCCTTATCATGAAATTGGAAGAATGTGCAATTAAGAGGCATGGAGGGCATCATGGAAGGCATTGATGAGACATGGAGTACATGAATCCTAATATTTGTGGCATTTATGACCTAAGGATGTCTTCCCAAGAAATGAAGTCACCTGATGATGAAAATATTCAATATTAATTTCCAAAATAAATTATTTAACAATTTTCTATGGAATTATTAATTATTCATTGATTTGGGTTAATTATCTCTTAAGCATGATTAAGCACTTTATGCACAAATTACTCAAATTGATCAAAATGCCTTGTTATTGGTCCAAAATTAGATTGGATTAGAATTAGAAGGAAATTTTAGATAAATTAGATCTATATTCCCATTTAGGATGTTACGAAAAAAAAATAACAAAGGCACATGTCTTGTGTATAAGATTTGATAGGAAAGAGCAATCCAAAGCACCTAGGTGCAAAATTGGCATTTTGACTTGAAATGATTTGATCAAAGTTAGCTGGCCCATAAATTAAATTGATGCATTTAATGATACTCTAGCCAAAATCAGCACTTGAATATGTTAGTTTTACATCATTTAGCATGTTTGAGTGCTTTTAGTCGAAATTAAGTATTTTTGGTGGAAATTACTCAAAAGCCTGATAGAGGTTATCGGTGGCCAATTTTAGGTGTCTATAGGAATTGGATTCCATATTGTTTGAGAATATTTACCATTGGTTACTTTTAAATATTCTTATTTTAAAATTCTAAGCATGTCATCTTCCATATTTAGATGTTTGGCTAAGAAATCTTGAAGTTCTCTTTTATCAATTTCATTAAAACTGGTATATTGAGCCATTGGTAAAGTAGGAAAACAATTTGAAATGTTTTTAAATCTTTTGTAATATGTTTTAATAGTAAATTTGATATAAATTTAAAGTACTAAATATAATAAATACAAAGTCAAAAAAATAGTGAATTAAAATTTGAGAAAAAAGGATACTGAGCTGCCAAACATGTAAGGTGATACATCAAAAGCAAGTAGGTATTAGCATATAGAACTAGGGTTTTTTAAGAAATATTATTTGAAAAATAATATGAACTTTTGAATTTGGAATTTATTTTATTATTTAAATATTTAACTAAAATGCAGAAAAATTATTGGAATATGTTTAAAAAATAACTAGGAACTAGTTGATACAATGGGCGTTTGAATTTTGTTTTTTCATAATTAGTATAAAAGTTTTAAAAATTTACTATAAATTTGTATAATTTAGCTTGAAAAATTTATGAAAAATCTCAAAATATTTCTAAAACTAACAATATATTTTTCCTATTGGTTTGAAAGTGTTTGAATGCAAATAGGACCTAGTATGTGCAAACTAGGGTTTGGGTGAATTTATTGAAAATATTTCAATTAATTTGTAGTTTTTTTATTTTTAAATTTATGAAAAATTAGGAAAATATTAATAAAAACTATAAATAATTATCCCTAGGGTTTATAGGGGTTTTGTGTGAAAATTTGAAGTAAGAGGGGTTCACCAAATGTTTTATTATTTTCATAATATTAGAGTTATATTCCTAAATAATAAAGGGGATGAAAAATGTAAACCATTAAATAAATATAATTTAATTAGCCTAATAATTTATGTAAATATATTATATTTTTTCCTTTTCTAAATATAGTAAGAAGTGAGAGAGATTAGATCTTAGCTTATTTTAACTGATCTGGGTTGAGACAAGGTCTGATACTAGAGGAGCAGGACTGAGAAATAGTCAAAAACAGATCTTTACACTTCATTTATTGATTGGATAGGAGTGATAAAAATAAGACACCCTATTATCCAATGTTATAGTCTTATTTTGGCGCTATTGTCTTGAGGCTAAAAGCTTTCTAGGTTCTGTTTAGAATGCCTGTGTTACCCTTTCACTAAAATTTTAGGTTTTGGGACCTCACAAAACTCATTGTGTGCCTATTTTAATCTTTAAAAATCTTAAGAGCTCGTATTATTTTAAATTTAATGCAAACTTGTGAAAGAGAGAGAAGGGGTTAATGTGTCAAGGATACTCTAGATGCACTTCACACCCCATGTGTTGGCACATTGCCTACATACCAATACTTCAAAGAGGGATCGAGCTAATATATTTCTCCCATTGAAGTGATTGGTGAAATTTGTGTATTATCAATGCAAATATAATGTGAAATTATATGTGCTTTAGCTAGCTAGGGATAGGTGCAATGACTTGAGTAGAATTTGAATAATATTGGAAGGTTATATGCAAAGAATAGGGAAAAGTGCTTGATTATACTTTTATTCTTGCATCTCTCTTGAAAATGAGTGAAAAACCTTATAAATAGACTTAGAATGACATTTTATAGGGAAACATATGATTGTGGGTTAAATTAATTTGCATGAGGCTAACAATGAAAATGATAAGGAACCAAAAGAATCTAACCGTTGGAGGCAAAAGTGAACTTGGAAAATAGCACCAAAAATAGGATACCCTAGGTTCCAATGCTCCTATCCTATTTGGGCACTATTTTATTAAGTGGATGAGACCTAGGGGAATGTATCTAGCCTTGAAAGGGTTACTTAGGTCTGAAAGGATTAAGTTTAGAAATCTTTAGATGACTAGGAATTAATGAAAGAAGCAACTAAGAAGGGTTATGTGAACCAATATGAGGAACTATGGATTATGGTTCTTATACATATTGAAGTTGTAAAATTTAACATTTTACATGACTAAAACATGATTGAGGATTGCAATCACCACATGAATAGTCATGAAGAGGAGGTGGAAGAAGTGTTAGCATAACCTAGTGGAGATCTTCACCAAGTAACTATGAAGAAGTACTTGGAGGACATAATAATTATTGAATTATTTAATATACCTTGTTTTGGAAATAAAAATTAATTTAAAATGTGGTTACTATCTCAAACACATGAGGCTCAATTTTATTTTTGGGAGGAAATATGAAAATATTAACCACATGGATCAACTAAGGAGGATGAATAATGAGTGATAATACATTTAAGCTATATTCTTGGACATGAATATGATAGTCTAAGTTTATATGGAGTTTAAATTGTAGAGGTAAGGATAAATGAAAAATATTCATCACATTATTCCACTGATCACACCACTAGCCATACATCTAATATATAACTATGGAAATGCGGTGGGATGATGTGTCAAAACCCATTATGTATGCGGCACACCAAATTAAAATGGGTTATGTGAAGTATAGTTTTGAATTTTTTATAGTGGAATAGGTGAATTTAACTATAAATTAGGCTCATCTAGGAGGAAGTGTATTCTAATAGATAAAATACCTAGTTTTGATATTGTTAAAATAAGTTTAGATTGTAAAATTCACAATATTTGAAGTGCAAAGATATGAATAATAATTCACATTGAAGTATGTCATGCATCACTACAAAGTAAAAAGGAATAATTAATACAAAAATAAAATAAATTGTTGGTAATATAATGTGATTAAAAAATTTGGCATGTATTCTAGAGTGCACAAGAAGGTTACAGATGCATACAAAGAGTATGCATAATTTTACATGATGAAGAATTTCATGTTAATCAAGATTAAGGAGAAAGACAATTTATATATCTCCTAAATAAAATCCCCTTATGTATTGTTTACACACTACATGGAAATGGTGTTAGATAGGCTTCCTAGGGTTATGCAAGTATATATCCAAGTAAAAAATGTTTGACTCAACATAAGGAAACATTTTTTAATTCTCGAAAAAGATGTTGTGGATGAATATTAAGATCAAGAGGATGATAATTTAGAGATGAAGAATAGGTAAGACTATGTAATGTATGAAGTTTAATATCAATTTTTTTTCAAGTTGAGACCTACATATGTCAAGCCTACCAAGATCAATGGCATACTAGCATGGAATTTAAAAGGAGATGGTGTGCAAGGATAGAGTGGAGATTAATATCGGAAAGATAAAAAAGTAAAATGGAAGAAGCACAAGGATGCAATGAAAAAATCTATTGATAAGGCGAGTAAAAAATCTACCAAGAAAAATGCCACCTAGGAAGGATGCCATGTAGACTTATATGAAACATAAGGTTGAATATAAAAGAACAAAGGAATCAAAGACAAAGAAATAAAATACCAAGCATCCTACAATGTTAATTTTAATTCCCATTAAATATTATTTTGATGCAAAAGTGGTAGATATTCACCTAGAGGAAATTGTAAACACCTATATTTTTTGATTACTAACAATTTCTCTTGTAGGACTCATCAACACATCTTTATCATTGAATGCACTTCTAAGTGAGTGCAATAAGATCAAGTTTGGGAATTATTAATGTAATTTACAAGAGATTATTTTCATTTGAATATCTATTCTCCCTGTTTGCACTCACTATCTTACGATCTAGCCATCCTAGCCTCCATAAATGCTCTTTTCTTACCATTCCACCTCCTATGCCTAGTTTTAATTCTTTCCCTCATTAACTCAGCCATGTTGAGTTAGATTTGTTTTGTCCCCTATGTTTAAAAATATATTGAACAAAATTTATACAATTCATTTTCCCATCTATGTCCCTTTATATATACATCAACCCTGCTATATGTATTTGTCATGATCCACACTTGTAATAATTATAAATATGAGAAATATAATGTAGATAAACATAACACAATATATATTGGTGGGTTGAGATTCCCAAATATTAAATATTTGTATAAATATAATAATTAACCTTAAGGTAAGGCAATACCATACAATAATCCTTTAGTAAGGACTAAATCCACAATGTCACTTTGAGGGGACAACCTCCAATATCCTTATACTAAATAAAAGACTCAACACTTAATTGATTTAAAATGATACTCACCTCCTTTATATAGAACTCTAATTAACTAAAAAATGATGGGTAACCAATAAAAATGAGAAAGATTCACACAAACACATCCTCCTTTGAGATAAACCCATGATGCCCTTCAAATACACACAAGTTTGGCATACTTTTAGAGTAGCGATTCTCTTCTAGATTTGGAAAGAAAGAAATAATTATGTGTTTAATAATAATTCTCTTGATTTTAATGTTTTTACTTTAAAAAAGTCATATATCATCTCTAATATTCTTTTGCAAATTCAATTTCAAGCCAATAAAGTGGCTATAGAGCTTGGGTACCTTCAGGATATCCTCTCCGATTGGAGAGATGTTCCTTATGAAATGGCATTAGTTTAACTATATCCACTCAAGGATCCCAAATTGGAGGATAAAATGTCTATACCTCCTCATGGAGGGAATCATCTCATCCATTCTTAGTGCTACTCTCATAATGTCACCCCATACCAGTGCATGACCACTCTTGGGTAGGAATGAAGGTGGCAATCACTACCTCCTTCCTCTACTAGGTAAGATGGTTAGGATGCTCCTACACATACTCTATGCATAAATGATTTGGGTAAATACCTAGAATTCTAATGGATAGGATGGATAATCTCCCAAATATTTCTCTAGCCATTTTTATGACTTAGACATAGGAAGAAGATGATGATAGGGACATTACTCAAGCTAATAGCTAGGAACCCATTCTAGATGGCAATGACTTTCCAAGCTTTGGATAAGGTTTGGATGCTATGGATCTACCACTTCCTGGCCTTGTTCTTACTACTTAAAAATCTCTTCTTTATTGGACTTATTCCTAAGCATTGCTTAGTTGTTTGTGATGTTTTTGTTTATGGCTCTTATGCTCTGCCTAGTATGATTGCATGACGTGCTCTCATACTACTTATTTTTTTGTGAATTATTTATATATTTTTATTTATTTTATATGTAGATATATTTCTTCAAAAAAATGATGGGTAACCTCCTAATCTCAATGTAGGCCAACCATTATCCAATGCACTAATTTTAAAAGTTACTCATTTATCTTAATATATTAGACTTATATAACTAGCTGATGTGTATACATGCCACATGTCAGTATCTCCATTAACCCATATACATTAATATATCATTTATATAGATTATATATTATTCCTTCCCTCCTTGACATGTTTCATCTCCAAAACATAACAATGAACCAAATAATAAGTGTATGTCAAATCATTCCACAGTTGTCTCCAAACTTGATATATGTATGTGATATTGGTAGGTGATAGATCTCAAAACTTGTTTCCAAATTATGTTTTTCTACTTTGATTGAATTCATGACCATAATTATACCACCTTGGTGTCCATATATAATTATTCCTCTTTTGATTCTATATACCATATTCAGCTGTGCTACTTTGATTCCATTTATGGCCATAATAGTTATTATTTCATGCATAGTCATAGTGGTTTCCACACTGATTCCATGTTCCATATGTTTTTTCATTACTTTGAATCCATACTTAACCATAGTATTTACTCTTTGGCTTCTATGCATAACCATATTGATTTATCTATTGATTCCTTATGTATCCATAGTGATTGATACTCTAATTTCCTATATAGCCAAATTGATTGTTGTTATGACACTTTCTCACATGGCTTCATGATCGTTGCCTCTCATCATGATGTGTGTGTCTATTTACCTCAAAATTTTCTGATACTTTGAATTTATCCACTTTTTATTATACCTTTTCCACCTTTTCCTTTGGTGGTCCTTTATCTCTTGAGTAGATGAAAATTTCTTTTTTATTTGTATTATTTCTTCATCAATGTCATCATATGAATCTTCCTCATGATCTTCATCACCACCTTCAATCTCATCCTCATGTTCTACCTTGACTATTTTTTATGCCTTTCCAACTATGATATCCTATAGATTGACCTTATTTTTCCTATATCAATACCTCATAAACATCTTTTTAACATTAATATTTATTTTTCCTTAAGTCTCTAAACATGGATATCCAATAACCATATCCACACCAATTATATCCAGATTATAAAAATCTAAGTGTAAAACATATTTTTCCATAATGAGCTTAAATATTTAGAAACTTAAATATTATGACCATCTATTTGAGCTTACTTTATATTATTTTATTGAAAATGTAAATGTTGAGCCACATCCATGTTGATGAAGTTATAATTTATACTATGGTTTATGGACACAATAACCTTATTATGTTAAACGCATCCATGAAAATAAAAAAAGGAATCTGATTCATTTGGAGCCAAACTATTCAAACCCTTGTCGTCAATCCTTATTCATATTCAAAATCATATACCTCTCATTATACACCTTTTTTATCCTCCTCACCATAATCAATATGATCTATTTCTTCTCATTCATCACCCAAATGTTTTTCCTCATTGTCTTAATTTTACTTTTCTACTTTTTCATTTGCATTCTCTTCTTCATTATCATCTTTATTGTCCTCTTCCACATTTTCATCATTGTTGTCACTTGGATTTTCAGCCTTTGAAGAGATGGAAAATCTCTCCTCATCCAAGTGGAATAATGGAAACACCTCGAGGCTTGTGGGTAGCCTAAGGATGAGGTGAATCTCTGGATAGGGCTAGCTCCCTTGATTTACCACTTCAGATTGTAATTACAACTAAACTTAGGGGGAAAAAGGGAGAGAGATAATTGAAAACAAATTATCGTAAGGGAGGTGATACACCAAATATATTGATGACTTCCAACCATATGCATCTTACACTTGAAATCAAGGGACAAACTGAGCATACACTTCTCCAATCTTGATCTTCTCACATCAATACTACATTGTGAGGTTATGGACGAATGTTCAAAGCTAGGAGGATAATAAAAGAGGCCTATGAGGGAAATAATGAATATAATAACTCACTCAATCTTTGAAATTTCCTAGAATACATCACATGTCCTGCAAGAAGAAGATTTCCAACTACAAATAGATGGTAGAATGAAATAACATGCTAAGGAATCCATAGTCTTCACTTATGCAAAATCAAACAGTCCAAATGAACCACTAAGAATAGTCATGGATGAGGTAAAAAATAGTATTATTATTGATCAAAGGTTATAAAAATGATCAGGGCATCACCATACTCAGGTGGAGCACCCCATACACATGGAATAAAACTAATAGGTATCTAGTGGCTAGTTAGTATGGTGTCCATGACTGCATATTTGATTAATACATGGTATATGAGACTAATATGGAATTGCGGGGGGAGGGTAATTAATATGGAATTAAAACATGTAAAAAATAATTTCCCATTCATATGAATCCCTTGTAGAGAATATAACATTCTACAAGTAGTAAAAATTATTGTCATCACACTTGGGACATCAATTTGCAAAATAAACCAAAAAGCCCATGAGATATTTTCCAAACATGAAAATAATAATTTAAATCATGATAAGGGGAAATAAAAATCCTCTATCATCAAAATTAATAACTGGTTCATACGTAATTTCTCAAACCAATGCAAAATCCATAGGGTATATAGATTAGCATGCATATTTGAAAGGTAAAATTCATGAGGATGGTTCATGAAGAACAGGCCACCATTTTTAAAAATAATTATACGTAAATTAATTAATATAATTTTAAAATAACATCCACAAATGATTTTCCTTGAAACATTATGAGCTATCCATACCAAGAAAAAACCTAAAGGTCAGTTTTGCTTGCTAAGAAGGGTGGAAAGCGAGTAGAATGGTTTTGAGAAAGAAATTAAAATTCAAAGGAAAAAATCATGGAATTAAGCATGAGTATTATTAATAATAAATACCTGACCATTTCCCATGTGGTACACTTCTCAAGGAGGTTGTACAAGTGTCAAACTCTTCTTTTCCTTCAAGAAAACTCACTTTTCTTATGCATAACTTGCCACCTTTCAATTTTTTCAAATAATTAAGACCTATAAGGACACAATGGACATGAAATAATGTTTTTTAACCTTCATAATTCTCAATAAACGCATAAAAATTATTAGATGCACCTTTTATGACCTCAAAATGCCCCAAAATGACTATAAAGACTAAAATAACTAAGGACCAAGGCTTGCATAACATAAAATGACATTAAATGACATATGAAACATCTTTTTACATCTATATTAAACCCCTAAAACACCTAAATGTTAGGTTTTTACCTATAAGTGCCCCAATTTGAATAAAAAGTCAAATTTAGTCAACAAATTGGTGACTCATAGGGGTAGTATGCATGTTATACTAACTAAACTAGTAGTATTATCACTCCATTGGGCTTAGGACTCATATTAAGATAGATGGAAAAAGGAAGCCTTTGAACATTGACCATAAACTTGACCAAGGTAAGATAACTAATGAATACCTTAACACACAAAATAAAGACATATGCCAAATAAAGTAAACAAACTAACAAGACACACACACACACATGTGATCAAGGAACTTAGTGGAATAAAAGAAAAAAATATTATGTAGAAATAAAAATTAGGTATACCTCCCTCCTAGATCAAAGGGAAAGTTTGTTGAATCTCTTTCTTCATGAGTTGGATGAAGGTACCAAGCATGTTGCTCCTTAGATTGAACACTTGATAGATCAGACCTATTTCTTGGAACCTCAATTGATATGATCTCAAGTGGAATATGTTGTAATAGGTCTAAAATGTAGATATATTCCTCTTGAACATATTCACATACTTCATGTTGTTTCCCACTCTCTTTATCATGATCAACTTTCATCTTCTTTGTAGGCATGGTCTCAAAAGGAATGATCTCTTGTTCTTTGAAAGTTTGAGGCCAATAGAGGTTTGTATTGACCTCAAAAGGCTGATGTGAACTTTTTTTTGGATCACTTATGACATGTTATACAATGTCATCTTGCTCATATATGACATCTTGAATAATGTCATCTTTCTTACCATCACTTATAGCCATCTCTAAAGGAGTTGTAGACCCATTGAGAGATTCAAACTCTTTACAAATGTCTTCGAATATTTTACAAATGTCTTCAAATCTATACCACAAGTCATCATCTTCACTTTGATCAACATCATTAAAGGGGAACAACAAGAGATACTCTTTCATATTCTTCTTTAGATTTTAATAGGGCCTTTTCCAAGATTTTTTATTCAACACAAGGAGTGTATTCTTCATCATCAACCAAACAAGGAGTTTCAACACAAGATCTTACCTCTTCTTCATCACTTAGGACCTCTTGAGGCATCTTGAAATCTAGTGACCTAGCCCAATAAGTCTACCAAGGAGATGTGTCTTCTTCAAGTAAGATTTATAAATTTTCCTCAAATAATTACTTTTCTTGAGGTTCCCACACTATAGGTCCATCAAGGTAAAGGGTGATGGGATTAGGAAAAAAGGAACTATTTGGCAGAGGTGAAACATAGGGCTCAAAATCAGATTGAGAATGTAAATTTGAGAATTATTTTGGGATATCTTGAGGAAGGGGAGGCAAATTTTGGGCTAAAACAATTTGATTATCTTCCTTCGAATTTGCAACTTCATTCACATATGATTTATCTTGAGGAATCTCTTAAGGAAGGGTGGATGGGTTATGTTTAGGCATAATAGATTCTTTTGGGTTTAAACCTTCCATCACACCTTGATTTAGAAACCTCATCTTTGACTCTAAATCCTCAATTTTCTTGGCTAGGTTTTCTTGGAAAGTTTCTCTTAATGTTCATAGGAATCATTATGAGCATATAGAATACATGAGGGCTGACATGAGACACAAGAAGCTTATTGAAGAAAGGTAGGAGGAAATTGAAAAGGATCAAATTCATTTACCACTTTGATTTTCACCCTTTTAGGAGATGAAAAAGCTCATCTCATCAAAGTGGCACAATGGAAACACCTACAAGCTTGTGAGTAGCCTAAGGATGAGGTGAATCTATAGATATGGATAGCTCCCTTGATGTAACACTTTATATTTCAACTAAAACTAAACTTAGGGGGTGAAAAAAGAGAGAGATAATTGAAAAAACTAACCTAAGGGAGGTGATACACCACATATATTTATTACTTCTAACCATATGCATCTTACAATTAAAATCAAGGGATAAATTGAACATACACTTCTCCAATCTTCATATTCTCACATCAATGCTACATTATGAAGTTATGGATGAATGTGAAAATATAAGATAAATGTAGAGTAAATTTTTACTCTATGTTGCATTTAAATTTTTAGTCGCGCACTGCAATTTTGGTTCCCGCATACCTTGGTTGTGGCAGTAGAGTTTTGGAGCAGAGCACGGGTTTTTTCCATCTAAGTGTCGAAGTGCAGAAGAGGTTGCCAAGTGGCATAGTCTAAGCATGGGTTCTCTTTCCTCCTTTTTGATTCCTTCATTTCATTTTTTCCTAAGTGTTGAATTTGAGTGGAAGCCACCAAGTGTCACTTTCTAAAACATGGAGCCAACCAACTGGCATTATTCAAGACACTTTTCATAACTTTCAAGAGGGTTGTGGAATATGCCACGTATCCAATAGCAACTAAGCAGAATGCACCGTGTGTCAAAATCTACATCTCATATTGACACCCACATCAGCAAAAAGGTTTTAATGAGCTAATCAATAGGATCAAGTGGAAAGTGCTAGGTGGTAGTCACGGAAGGCCCTAGACTACTTTTTCAGAGGAAAGTGGAAGTCACCACGTGTCAGCATTTGAGAGATAGTCGGTTCAATGCCTAGGTTCAATGCTTTGGTTCAAAATTTTTTGGTTCAATACCTTGGTTAACATGTAAATGGTGCACAATGTTGAATCATTGAACCATTAAACCATTTTGGTTCATCGGGCAGTTCAAGGGAGTGTCCCAAAAACCAAAGGGGTCAAGCACCATTTTGGAAGGTAGTAGGGCATTTGTTTCATTTTGTTTAAGTGTTGAAGATGAGTGGAGGCTGTTAAATGTCACTTTCTGAGCCCCTTTCTACTCCATTCTTGAAAGAAGTGGAAGATGCCACATACCCCTAGCACGAGAACTGAAAGACGCCACGTATCTTCCTAAAAACATGCAGAGACCACCACATGCATCCATCCCCTTTTTTAAAAAGTTGCTTGAGCAAGGAACATGGTGAGTTTTATTTTGTTAAAATTGTTAAGTATCAAAGAAGTGGATTGTGAAAGGTGTCAAAGGAGGATCATTCTTGAGTAAGATTTAGGGAAAACAAAAAATGCTGCATGTCTTCGATAAATCAGGCAAAAAGTGCCAAGTGTCATGCTTTGGTGCCTTTTAAGTAATAAGGAGAATTTCAACAAATTGACTAAGTGTCTTCTTCCATTTCAATAGAACAGAGTGTTTTGTGTATCTATTACCACAAAGCGAGATAGAGGTAAACTCAGTGGGAGTTATTTATGGTAGATGGAGTAGTGCACCGGGTAGATTTTTGGGGCCTATAAACATTAAAAAGGTTGTCTATTTATTCCATGTAAGTGAAGGTAGAATGGATAGTTGCGCAGTTAAGCAGGTGATGGAATGAGGAAATTTAGGCATGAAAGGAGGTACTAGTCATGAATCAACATGCCACAGTTAAAGCAGCCACTCCAGTCTAGCATGGCCCTTCTTGATAAGACCAAGATAAATCCAATGCATTGAAAGTGCCATCTGTTTGTCCCCTATGAGTTAAGGGTGGAGTATAATTACACAGGAAAGGGGATGATGGAAGGAGACATCTGAGGCTATAAAAGAAGAGGGTCCATTATCAGAAAAGGAGGAGGGAGATAGTTTAGAATGGCTAGAGTTGGTGACTAAGTAATATCATTTACTTTTGTATCATTTTCTTGAGTTGTAAAGTTGATGTAACTGTGCATGTTTCTATGCCTTTTATGTGGATAAATGAATTAAGAAGATTGAACTCTATGCTTTTGTTGATATTATATGTGTCATTTGCAAAAGTAGTCTATACTGTAGATTTTCTAGAGTTGTGATTAGGAGTGTCATTTGCTTTTGTCTCATTTTCTTGAATCAGAAGTTCTACATAACTGTTCATGTTTGTACTTCTCTTATGTGATTGGAAAATTCCTATAAGAAGATTGAACCCTAAGCCTTTGTTGAAATTTTCTATATCTCAGTGAAAGAAGTCTTTGTTGTGAGCCTCTATTTCTATTATTTCAATCTTTTACATTGATCATGCACTTGTTTGCTCTTAAATGTAAATGAATCCTACATATAGTCTCATTGTGCTCAAGATTAGGATCTAAATTACACTCAGGCGCATCACCATAGTCAGGTTTCATTTCTTGCATTTGCATTTATATTTAATTTTCTATCCTTTTTCCCCCACACTTGATACCAAAGAAGAGACCAACTTTTCTAAAATCTAGAGGTTGTTGCAAGCCGCAATGTCCCACAGCTTGAAATTTCCCATTGTTCTTGATTAGAATCAAGCACAATTTTAAGCATCAACAGTTTTTGGCATGCCTAGTGGGACCAATCTTGAAGTTTCTTTCAAGACCATATGAACCAAAGAGCTATAAGGAGTCAGAGCTATGAACCAGTCACCAAATCACAATCTTCTACAAATCTAGGTATTTTTTTACCACCTTTGGTAATTAGTCCAAGAAGAAGAGTCAATCAGTTTCAACCAGTATAGAGAGTAAATATGGGAGCTCCTATTTCCCCAAGAAATTATGCAAGCTAGAATGTTGGTAGTCCTCTAATCCTCCCAGTATCACCAGTTACTTATCCTATCCTAGTAGCATATATGTTGACTCTTGATGAAGAGGAAATAATCTCAGACTTTCTTCACACTTTGTAAGATAATGAGGAAGAACATGGACAATCCTTGGATCATGTTTCAAATGATTTGTTTGAAATTATTGGGTCAGGCTATACCATTTTTCAAGATAGCTGTGAATCAGTTATAGATGAATAGAATATCATTAAGCCTCAATTACATGTGAAAAATTATTGCACTCTTTCAAGATCATCCTTTCAAGAGGTTAAAGTCATTAAGGAGGAGGATAATGCAATAAGGATGGAGTTTGAAGTAGAAGAAGTTAAGTCAATAAATGATATAGGTCAAAAGGCTTCTGCTGATGAGCAGACCATCATTGATTTCTTGGTAAGGCATGCCAACATTAGGAGCTGATATTTGATGGGCTTCCAAAGACAAGAAGAGCTTATGGATGTCGAAATCATGTTTGACTCAGACTCACTCAAATACAGGCAAATCTATGTGGCCTACACAGAGGACATTTCACCAAAGATATACTTGTTTTAATCACTTGTATGGCAACATAAACTAGCTTGTCATGAAGGAGATGTTAGAAATTTTGTTTTCGATCCTGGAGGGAGATAAAGATGCTTAATTAATGTAGTTAGGTAGTTTCCCATTCCCACATTGTTTTTATTTTTTGTTGTTGTTTTCCCACTTTCTTTTTAAATAAGTGTTTTAAACATAGAGTTGGTGGCTTAGAAAGTTTTTTAAATTCTTCAAATTTTTATGGCATTGAATGCTTCCCAAATCTTTCAAAATCTCTAAGGTACCTTGCGTCGCAACTTGCATAGCATGTCCACCTCATTGTCCCTAAAGATTGAGTAGGATCTACTAACGGTCATCCAAATATAATGCTATTTGAGACTTGATAGGTCCATAAATATATCTTAGCAAGATTTAAAGTTTACAAATTCTTGAGCATTCCTACACCTACAAAAATATCTTACTCCTTGTGATTTGTTAGTGCCTAGTAAAATTTTCTTCAGCGAGAGTGTTTTTGTCTTACACAAGGTTCATACCAAGTATTACAGAAAAGATATAGAGATGGGGGAGCATCATCTTCACAACAAGGAGCTAGGACATATGGATCTCTTGATAGGTTATTTGATAGTCAATCATATGCTTCAGCTCTTATGCAACCATCGAGAACCTATCCAAGAACTAAAATCTTGGGATTTGGTCAAACCAATGACCCATCAAAAGTAAAGGATTATGTAGATGGAATCATGGAACCCATCTTGAAAAAAACTAGTAGCAAGAGTCTTAGAGAAGGGGCACACCAAAGGTGTCTTCAAAGGGCTAGAGTAGGGCAATATGAGACATTTGACATGAGGATGTGGACCTCACAACTGGCTCAATTCATTGTCCCAGTTGTGCATCCATGCCCTGACTTGATTGAATTATGCGTAGACTTGTTCCATGGACCATCTTTCACCATTCAATAGGGTCCCTTCATGGTGTGGATCACACCACAAGCTATCAAGGACATGTTAGCCCTACATTATGACAATACCGCTACAATCCCCACTATTGCTAGGATGAAAAAGATGTGGGTGAATATAAACACTCAGACAAGGTTTTTGAGGTCTAAGTTACAAATGGCTGATGGTGATACTATGGTACCCACACTCCCTGCACCTAGAGCTCAATTCACACCAGCTAGCCAAGATGTGCTGTCAATGATGGCTCTCATCTTTGGCATGTAGGATGACATGGCAGTGTAGACAAAATAAATGGCCATCTTTTTTAGGTTGAAGATAGTTGACCAGATGCAGGAGTATCAACTTGACTTCTTAGAACACATTGCTTTTTCAATATTGGAATAGCTGACCTAGTTCAAATCAAAAGGGGTGTTCAGGTATTCCTCTTATTTGTTCCATCTCATACTATATCAAAACCCTGACCTTTTCACCCAACATATGAATCTGAACCTATATGACCCAGGTTTTGACCCCCAAAGGACCTCCCTATGTCTGCATGGACACACATTTTATCAAGAACTAGTGACATATATGATTTTTGGGAATTGTTTGTTAACCCCATTTTTTATTGCCTTAGCCTGAACCTATCATGAACAGGTTATTTCCAAGTGTTTCGAACCTCTTGATCAGTTTTTCAATCCCATGTGACTTTTATTTTGGGTCCCACCACATGATCATAAGGGTTCATGGGTTTTTTGGGGAACTAGTGTTGCTATTGAAGACTTTAACTCTTAAGTTAGCATTCCTAGAGGTTTCTAGGTAGGTATCATTAGTTAAAAATGAGTATGGCTCTAGGAAGAAGAAGAGAAAAATATATAATCTCCCATGGATGGCAGGCAACATGAGTTTGGAAACTAGAGATGCTGAGACCGTGCTACTAAGAAAGTTGTCCTTATGGTTCTTACTAGTTGAAGACAAATGAGTTTATGACCCAAATGGCTTCATAGCTTCCTAGGTAAGGACCAATAGGACTGGGGCCAGGATTGCACATGAAGGCCGCCCTTTTTGGGAGACCAAAAAAAACCCTATAGAAGATGCTCCTGGTCTTTATGTTGAATTGATAGATTTTCCCCTACCAAAAAATAGGCCTTGGGAAACCTTTTATGATAAGCAGAGGGATTATGATCCCAAAGTCAAGATGACTTCTAGTTTGAGGACATTGAAGAATAAATATTGGGATGCAGAGAAGATTGAAGCCTATTAGAAATATAGGCAAGAAATTTCTCAAACCACCCATACTTTTAGAAGCATGGATTTAAATGAAAGATGGGAGGAACTCTGGGATGAGTGCCATCCCTCCCCCACATCTAGCCTAGAAATAAGCAAATTTATGACACTTGGTACAAAGCAAGAAGCTACAGCGGGACCAAGCCAGTAACCACAGGCCTTAGAGCAAGTTGCAGCTGTAGTGACTACATCAACCTAGACCCAGCCTCTTAGCATCATGGAATAATAGAGTATGGTGTCTTCACCACCAAAAGCTTTCCCATCATTGAAAGTTATTGAAATCCCTAGTTCTCCACAAGCACCACTGGCAATAGCAGATGTGGAAGGGAAGTAGACGTAATCAGAGTTAGAGACACCTAAGAAGAGAAAGAAGGTGCAGTTCTAAATAGATTCAGAGGAGGAAGAGGAACCTTCACAGTGCCAATTATAGGGCACTATAATTCCCCCTCAAGTAAGTATTACTCTTCCTCCTCCCTCTAAATTTATTCCTCCCCCTATCGATGTGATGCCTCCACCTAGCCAAATAACACCTACTACCACCTCTGCCATCCCCATTTTGTCCTTCACCCCATCCTTAATGCCCCAAGTGTTTCTATTCAAATTTTGCTTTTCAGAGTTAAGAGAGAGAAGAAACTAAAGAAATGGTCGAGGCTTGTGAAGTACCTAGATAAAGTCTGCGCACCGTAATCTAGACGCTTGTGGGCACCCCTCTTTGGCACCTGCAAGGAAAAAGACAACTTGGACAAAAAGGTGTTAGATAGGTAGATGGTGGGTTGCCAGGCAAAAGCCTATTCCCAGAAGTATGAGAACTTCCTTAAAGGAGGTCAACCCACTATTTGATAAAGATAAGTCTGATAAAAAGATAGAATGCTAAAAAAGACTGAAATGATACCAAACTGAAAGAGAAAAGGAAGCAAAGGCTTACCTGGAAGAAGTTGTCAAACTGGTTGCAGTCGCCAGCGTCAGTGGTCTTACCGGTGTCGGTTGTCGGGTCTGCCGATGTCGGTTAGTCTGCCGACGTTGGTGGGGGTAATGACCGGCGTCGGTCGAGGCAATGGCCTCCAGACGGGTCTGGGCGGGTTCTGGTCTATGGATGGTCTGGGCTTGGTCCAGGTTTGTTTGAGAGGTCTGTGGACGAGTCTGAATTTGGTCTTAGGATGGTCTTAGGTAGTTAGAGGGTCTGTACAGAGGTGCAAGGGAGTCAAATGGGCAGAGGACAGAGGAGGCCAATCAGGGAGATAGGAATCTGGGTCTGCCTGGTCTGGGTAAGCAATTTGGTCTTGGGGGAGAAGTGCTGAATTTAGTTTAGAAATGACTAGAAAGCATAAAGAAAACAAATAGAATACTTACCTGTGCCCTGCTGAAGAAGGTGTTGATCTTGTGTGCCTGTTGCTGATGGAGAATCCCTGTTGTTCACTTGCAGAAGCTTGCTGTGTACCTGAGGGAGATAGTCAGATTGATTGGCAGAGAGGTCAAGTGAAGGGATGGATACAAGGGTCTGATGCCAAGATTCAAAAGTTGGGATTCAGAGCTAGAGACGCAGAGAACCCAGAGGGAGGAGATAACAGTGTAGAAGCCATTATGAAAGGTGCCGACGCCAGAAATGTCACCGACGTTGGTCAACAGTTGACCGACGTCAGCGGCTAAAAGGCCGAAGAAAGGCTAAAAATAGCCTTTCATCCATTTCCCAACCGTTGGGTCAAGCGAGTGCGAGGATGAAACGGTCGACGGGGGTTAAATGAGCGAGAGGAGAGGTTGGAATGGGAGACCTAGGGATTAAATGGCCATGTGGAGAATAGGAGGAATCCAAGGAGGGTATCCTAGCGTGGTGAGGTGGCAAGGAGAGAGAGAAAAGAGACTTATTTAATTAAAAATAGTTGATTATTTCCAATTAATAAGATTTAGGCTAGGAATGGGTTAGGTGAAGTGACAAGGGACAAAGGAGAGAGAGGATGACCAAGGGTTAGACACTTTTTAGGTGTCTACATTTGCCCCTTTTTGTCTTGTTGGTTGTTCTAAACAAACTGCAAGACAAAAATAGGAGGTAGTTGCCCCAAGTGAAGAATGAGGTGTTCCCCCCTCAAAGCGATAGTCGAGAGAAGGGAACTGGAGATCGAGTGTCAATTTGATAGAGAGATGGATAGAATGCTATGAGGGAAAACGCTGCAATAGTCATGATTGCGCGTATGCCACTTCATGAGATGGTCGGGTTAAATTGTCGCATGTCGAGGGTCAAGGAGTGCCAAAATTGAAGTAATCGGGCCCCAGTATTTAATCGTCTGCTGATCGGGTTACTCAATCTAAGCTAAAGCTCCAAATGGTCATCGTGTTCCAGGTATCCCAGGCTCAAGAAGTGCTCCCAGAAACACAAAAATGCCACAAGTAATAGGGATCAACTGGATTGCAATCCTACACTTGCGAAGGGTCAAAAATAGTCTGCAAACAATTCTGCTAACCAGCCATGAGGTAGCACACACGCAAAAACAACCAAGGCAACATTGGCTTGGAAGCAGTCAAAGGTTGAAGGAGATACGCATGATCTCCAATGGTCATTGGTCAAGGGGATGGATGGATGAAAGGATGTGGCCGAGCTAACCTCAGAAAACGTCATGTGATCTGAGTGCTGCCTACATAGCCCTTGTGTGAAGGGCCTCAGGCCAATGTAGTTCTCCCTAAAAGGGAGGAATGGTCAAAGAAAAAGATTGGTCTTGGTCAAAGTTGGTGGAGTTGGTCATGGTCAAAGGTCAAGGTCACAAAAGAGAAGGTTTATCCGTCAAAGAGATGAACAAACGGGGGTGGTCGAGCTAACCTCAGAAAACGTCATGTGATCTAAGTGCTGCTTACATAGCCCTTGTGTGAAGGGCCTCAGGCTAATGTAGTTCGGACGAATTGAGAAGATTGGTCGATGATTAGATGTGGTCAAGTGTCAAAATGATGAGGATAAAATGAGGATAAGATGATGCTACAGATGGTGTATTCTGTAGAATTGGTCGAGAGTCTTTCATCCCTAGCATGTTTCCATAGTCGTGATGGATGTATGCTAAAAATGAATGGAGGTCTATTTATGCTTCAGCAAGTATTGGTTTATGCTTAACATAAATTGGGTCTGGTCGATAGTTTCCATGTGCATTGATGTCCATGGAAACTATGTGAAATGGATGAGGATGATGTCTAATGCTATGAAGATGAAAAATAGCTTGGTTTGAGTCGATAATTGATGTGGTTAAATGTGACCAAAGTGTAGAGAAAAGGTGAAAGGCAAATCACTCTTTCATTGACAAGGACCAGAAAGGGAGCATAGATAGGGGTTATTAGAACAAAAGCCCCGTTCATGCATTACGCCGTTGACCATTGCTGTGTTAGGGTGGTAATCGAATCACTTTGACATTAAAGTGAGCTCGAAGTCCCTTGAGTAGGTAATAGGAGGAGGATAGGGTGACCCAGTTTAAGAGCAGGAATAACCTTGCCCCTTTTTATAGGAGACCCTGAGACAACTATAAGTCAAGTCCATGACTCTTTTTTTTTTTTTTAGGCAGACTGATCGATGCAGGAAGCCTGCATAGAGATGTCATTTGCTTGGTGGTCAGTTGTGAAGCTGATCAATGCGGGAAGCTTCTAAAATAGTACTATTTATTGCCAGATTAGTCATAGCCATCCTTCGAGGGAGTGGTCTAGATTTTTGTTTAATAATATTTGATAAGTTGGCCTAACTGTCCTTCAAGGGATCAATCTAGTGATACAGCAATTGAGTAGCTGTCCTTCAAGGGAGCAGTCTATATTTATAGAGTTTTATGACCTGGTATAATATGTATTTGAAATAATTGTTGACTGAAGTTTAGCCATGGACGAGCCTGTAGAGGTTTAAGGGTTCCCCTTTTATAAGGACAAAGCATTACTGCTTGACAAAAAAGGGTGACAAGTGTTGGGAAGTAGGGTTGAAAGGAATAGGAATGACAATGACAGGAGGTTGCTCAAGGGACGAGCTCAAGTAAAATGTCAAGTGATGAATACCTGACTAACATAAGAATGGTCGTGGATGCAAGGCAGAAAGGGGGGCTCAAGGTCTGATAAGTCCCTGGGCCATGCTAATGCGTTAAGGTCTGAGTTAATTAGAAGCAAATTTGCCTCATTTTCCTCTTTCCAGATTGGTCAGGTGAAGTTGGTTGACATTGTCATTGATTGGTCGAGACTGGTTGAATATTTTAGATAAAAAAAGATTGGTTGAATGATATTTGATTGTTGATTGGTCGAGACTTGGTTGAAGTGTGGTCAAATGTTTGGTCAAAGTTTGTCGAAGGTTTGGTCGAAGGTTTGGTAAGGTCATCATCGATGGTTGGTCGAGACTTGGTCGAGGTTTGGTTGAATGTTTGATCGAAGTTAGGATAAGGTTGGATTCCCCCAGTCACTTAGGAAGAATGTTGGATAGATTGATCAAGGTTGACTAAGGCTTGGTGATTAAATGGACTGTGTTAATGTCAAATAATGGGGTCAAAGGCGGCAAAGGGACCATAATCTGTCGTGGAGATCCTGATTTAGGTGATGAGGTTGGAAAGGCATGGGTCGGGGTTGATGTTTTGTTGAAGAGGTGGTTAAGAGGGTCCTTGGTGAGAAGGAAATCATTTCTCCATTGTTGACGAATGACAGCTTTGAGAGCACAAAAATGCTCAGTGTCATGTCCCAGAGTGTGATGATAGTTGCAAAATTTAGATTTGTCGAACCAAGAGGGTCTTGATCCGAGAGTCGATGAGAGAGCCGGTGTTGAGGGTTTATTGATAACGTGGTCGAGAAGAGAGGTGTCATTCGCCAGACATTGGCGAATGGCAACCTTGAGGGCACAACAATGCTCTGTGTCGTGTCAAGGTGTGCGATGATATGTGCAAATACAAGTGTCATCGAATGAGGGTGGTTTAGGTCTGAGAGATTGATATGGTCTAAGAGGTAGGAGTTGGATACAAGAGGACTGCAACAATTGCCGTAAAAGCAAGGTATAAGAACCTGATAACGGGTCTGGATGTTTTATTGTAGTGGAGGTTGATGACTTTGGTTTAAGAGGCATAAGAGGCGTTGGTCGATGGTTTGAGGGAGATATATGTTTGACAGGTTGATAGAGTAATGGAGGCATCGTGCCTCTATGAAGGATGGGAGTAGGAAGCACTCCAATTAAAGTGGATGGATGTGGACCTAGGATTGAAGGTAATGACGAAGGTGGGGGAGGAATTCTCCAATGTGGTCTAGTGGCTTTCGTTAGTTTGGGTCGAGGGCCACTATTGTGTGAGGCAAGGTTAGATGTGGGTTTGGGTTTGGATGTGGATGAAGGTGAGTGAGATGTAACAATCTTAGGCAAAGGGCAAGAGGAAACCGTGACTGGGTCTTCCTCGGTTGGTGGAGAAGAAATAGGAGAGTGTGGCTCCTCCAGATGGCAGGAAGCAGGGATGATTGTGCCTTCTGCTTGTGCTTAAGGAGTAGGCAAGGTATGGTCATTAGATGAAGGTGGGGCTAATGGCATAGGTGTGGTCAAGGCATCCTCCAATATAGGAAAAATAGATGGAGGACTGGCAGGAGAAGAAATTTCTTCTACCTGTGAAGGAGGAGGTTGGTCAGGGACAAGAGGCAAGATAGTGTTGATTGTATGAATGTCATGGTCGTGAGAGTCTTTGGTTATGGTTTGGACGTTGTTTTGAGTAGGCGGATGATTTGGAAAAGGGTGTTTGAAGATGTCGATATGTTGATTGGGTGGGGCGTTCGGGTTATCTAAAATAAGATCCCCCTTGTCGATCATGTCTTAGACGATGTTTTTGAAAGTTCAGCAATTGTCAATGTCATGGCCTTGGACGCGGTGAAAGTGGCAGAAGTCAGCCTCTCTATACCATGTAGAGAAGGCTTTAGAGGGGTCAAATTGAGGTGGTTGGATTGTAGGGGGATTTAGGACCCCTTGCTTGAGAAGTTTTTCCAAAACGGAAGCATATGGTTCTCCAAGTGGAGTGTAAGAATGCTGGATATACCATTGTTGGAATTGTTTGGTAATGCTGGAAGATGTCGAAGGTTGGGAATAATTCATTGTTATTGAGGATGGTGATCTAATGACCACAGTGTTGGCCACTCCTTTGGACTTGGAGTTGGCAGAAGAAGAGGGTCTGGAAGAAGAATGGTCAGTAAATTTTGCATTGGTATTACGCAATTTGACCTTATCTTCTTCAAGGGCACAGAGTTTAAGCTTTCGAGCCATGATGAAAGCTTCGTCAAAAGTGTAGAATGTCTGAATCTGCAAGGTAGAAGAGATGTGGTTGGAACATGCTCGAGAAAAGAGCTCGATGAGCTCGGGTTGAGGCAAGGAGAAGGAGAGCTGGTTAATCAAGCCTCTCCAACGAGCAACAAAATCGACTACAGATTCGTCATCAAATTGCCTGATGGAGTAGAGGTCAGTGATAGAGACTTGTTTAGTAATGTTAATAGAGAAATGGTCGAGAAATAATTGGGCAAGTTGGATGAATGAAAAGATAGAATGTCTGGCAAGAGAGCTATACCAGTCAAGGGCAGGGCCAGAAAGTGACATAGGAAACGTGCGTAATAATAACGCATCGTCTTGGGCAATAAGGTAACAGGCATGTCTGAATGCTCGTAGATGTTGTTGTGGGTCTTCCTTACTCTAGAAGCGAGTGAATTTAGGAATCTCCCAATGGTTGGGGTAAGGTTAGATAGGGACAGAAGGATGGATGGGCTCATTGCAAATCTGGTCATAAGACAGGACATTGCTTGAGCCGGAAATGGAGGCTTCAAGACTGGACATTTTATCCATCAGCATTTTAATGAGATCTGCTAATGGATTGGTGGGTTGAGCACCCCCTAGGTTGTAAGGTGCTTGGAAGAGGTTAGAAGAGGTGTGCAACGTAGTCGGTTGTACAACGTACGGATGACTAGTCGCAGGGGCAGAAGTGGATGCTAAGGGTGGTTGGGTCATGGAGGTAGAAGGCATAAGATGACTAGGTACCACCAAAGGTGGTTGCATGGTGGCACTGACAAAGGGCGAGGTAGGCACTCCTGCATTTGTGGGTGTAAAAGTGTAAGGGGTCGAGATAATCAAGTTCTGATATGATGTAGAACTTGGTTGAATTGGGTATGGTTGAGGGGGTAATGAAACCCCTGTGGAGGTTGGTCTAAAAATGGATGGGGAGGCCAAATTTTGTGTATTGGCCATGGTCAGGTTAATGGTTGATGTGAAAGGCTGAGTCATAAAGGGCTGGGTGGCGAATGGTGTCGATGTCATCACCACGTCACTCGAGAGATAGTTTGGGTTTCTCAAGAGATAGTTATGGAGGGCTGTGCTGTTGAGGTCCAAGAATCGTGTGAAGTCTTGGTCCCCTTCAGGGATGATGAGAGTTGGGGTCAGAGTTGGGGTCGGTCTTGTAGGAGTTATTTCAGTCTTCGAGTGAAACTCCATGATAGGACTGGTTAGGGACAAGAGAGTGGTCAAGAAGAGGGTCAGGTTGCAGAAACTGTGTTTTTTTGTTTTCAAAAACCAGGATGGAGTTTTTGACAGAGTAGGGACAGGTTTTAGGCTGCTGGTTTTGAAAAAAAAAGAATAGTGACAGAGATTGACGTCGGTTGAGAAATTGATGTTGGTAATAAATATGGCCGACGTCGGTTAGATAACCGATGTCGGTAAGAGAGGAAAGCCGACGTCGGTGGAAGAACCGATGCCGGTGACTGTGTTTTCCAGAGAACCAAAAGATTTTAAGATTCTTGGAAAAACAATGAAGAAAGCGTCCTCACTCACTCAAACAAATAGATGAGAAGAGAAGAACTGAGAGAGACAGACAAGCCTAAGCGATAAATCCTAGGAATTAACCTTAGAATCTTGTGGCTTATGCCTTAGATGAATGTTTGGGGAGATTGGTGTAGTATGGGTCCTAGAAGAAGGTGGTCTAAAGATGGTTTCAGGTGTGTTAAGGTGCTCAAAAGTCTGTATTAGGTCTGGTACGTGGCCTGGTGCTAAGGAGCAAGCTCCCCTCACTTCACGATTCCAGTGGTTAGCTGGTCTCGCTTATCTAAGATATACCTCACCTAGAGTTTATCCTCCGCCAGAGAACGGAGTGGGCTTCCCCCTTGGTGATGAAATCCAAGTAGGGTCATCGGGACGGGTAAGGTATCCGCTGGGGGATGAAATCCCAGTCGGGCCTTGTCTCAAGTGTGTTAGATGTTTGTTTTAGTGCATGTGGTTTGGTAGTGTAAAATAGAGTGGTCTAGATTTATTCAATATGCGGATTTAAGTTACTAGATGTGGACTAATGTAAGCACAAGCAGAAATGAAAGTGCGATACGTTTTAAGCCCAAGTTGAAATGTGAGATTTGTTATGAAGACAAGTTTGAGAAAAGGGATGAGAGTATGATGTTTGGACTAGTCTAGAAGTGCAAGAAATAAAAGAAAGGTTCTTTTTAAGTCCTGCTTATAGTGTAGTTAAGAAGAGAAGAAGGAGGCGAAAAGGTAAGAACCTAATGCACCTAAATGAAAAAGAAGAAGGAAACCCAAGGAAGGCCCTAAGGGTCCCACTGGGTGTGCCAGAATGTTTCTATTCAAATTTTGCTTTTCAGAGTTAAGAGAGAGAAGAAACTAAAGAAATGGTCGAGGCTTGTGAAGTACCTAGATAAAGTCTGCGCACCATAATCCAGATGCTTGTGGGCACCCCTCTTTGGCTGTGAAGGAATGACACCTGCAAGGAAAAAGAAACTTGGACAAAAAGGTGTTAGATAGGTAAATGGTGGGTTGCCAGGCAAAAGCCTGTTCTCAAAAGTATGAGAACTTCCTTAAAGGAGGTCAACCCACTATTTGATAAAGATAAGTCTGATAAAAAGATAGAATGCTAAAAAAGACTGAAATGATAGCAAACTGAAAGAGAAAAGGAAGCAAAGGCTTACCTAGAAGAAGTTGTCAAACTAGTTGTAGTCGCCGGCGTCGGTGGTCTTACCGGCGTCAGTTGTCGGGTCTGCCGACGTCGATTAGTCTGTCGACGTCGGTGGGGGTAATGACCAGCGTCAGTCGGGGCAATGGCCTCCAGACGGGTCTGGGTAGGTTCTGTTCTGTGGATGGTCCGGGCTTGGTCCAAGTTTGTTTGAGAGGTCTGTGGACGAGTCTGAATCTAGTCTTAGGATGGTCTTAGGCAGTTAGAGGGTCTGTGCAGAGGTGCAAGGGAGTCAAATGGGCAGAGGACAAAGGAGGCTAATCAGGGAGATAGGAATCTGGGTCTGCCTGGTCTGGGTAAGCAATTTGGTCTTGGGGGAGAAGTGCTAAATTTAGTTTAGAAATGACTAGAAAGCATAAAGAAAACAAACAGAATACTTACATGTGCCCTGCTGAAGAAGGTGTTGATCTTGTGTACCTGTTACTGATGGAGAACCCCTGTTATTCACTTGCAGAAGCTTGCTGTGTACCTGAGGGAGATAGTCAGATTGATTGGCAGAGAGTTCAAGTGAAGGGATGGATACAAGGGTCTGATGCCAAGATTCAAAAGTCGGGATTCAGAGCTAGAGACGCAGAGAACCCAGAGGGAGGAGATAATGGTGTAAAAGCCATTATGAAAGGTGCCGACGCCGGAAATGTCACCGATGTCGGTCGACAGTTGACCGACGTCGGTGGTTAAAAGGCCAGAGAAAGGCTAAAAATAGCCTTTCATCCATTTCCCAACTGTCGGTTCAAGCGAGTGCGAGGATGAAACGGTCGACGGGGGTTAAATGAGCGAGAGGAGAGGTTGGAATGGGAGACCTAGGGATTAAATGGCCATGTGGAGAATAGGAGGAATCCAAGGAGGGTATCCTAGGGTGGCGAGGTGGCAAGGAGAGAGAGAAAAGAGACTTATTTAATTAAAAATAGTTGATTATTTCCAATTAATAAGATTTAGGCTAGGAATGGGTTAGGCGAAGTGGCAAGGGACAAAGGGGAGAGAGGATGAACAAGGGTTAGACACTTTTTAGGTGTCTACACCAAGCCCTAACATTACCTTATTTTCCCCCCTCTATTCCCAAAAAGATATCCCTTTAGCTCATGCATAGCCAACCATTGGCTATTCAATATGGTCTACCATAGGGATATCCTTTTGTAAGAGGACACATTGCATCCCCTTCCACCTTCTAGATGTAGGCTGATGCTGCTAGGAAGGCAAGAGAAGCCCAGTTGGAGAAAAAGAGAACTGAAGAGAATAAAGCATTGGCTTCCCCACACCTATGGTCACAATTCGACCCTATTCAGTAGCAACTAATGGTGACCCATTTGTCACCCAACATTGTCAATCCGAGTGAGCAAATGCAACTAGAGGATTATATAATGAACATAGTGGCCATTGATATGTTCCTATTTAGGCCCTAGGATAGAGTTGAGCTATGATATAATCCACTTTTGCAGTCATAGAAGATTATTTGGAAACATCAAGAAGAATATAGAAGATGGAGGCCGATTTGGCCAAAAAAAAGGCAAACTATAGTGGTTTAGCTAAAGAATTAAATAAGAAAGATAATAAAATAACAAGTCTGAATAAATAGTTGCAAGATACTATTTCCCTTTAGATTCACTGGGCAGTCCAAGCCCAAAATGATTCATTAAAAGTAGAGCTAACATAGGCAAATGATGCAGTAAGGATCCTTAGCTGGGAGAAAGCAACATTGTAAGAAAGATTCAAAGGACATCAGATGCAAGTTACTCAATTGTAGTAGAAGTTGCTAGATGAACAAAACAAGGTTGTGGCTTTTCAAGCCCAATTCCAAGTAGAGTAGCAGAAAGTGGTGAAACTATTGATAGAGCTGGCTAATAAGCCAAGAGGTGTCAGAGTGATAAAATTGGTAAAGGATCTCTATGAATCAATGAAGAAAAGAATTTCCTTAGAGATTATTTAGCTTAGGCCATCTCTCACCTTCCTGCTCAATGCACAACAATTGTGTGAGAAGGTGGAAGATTTATTGAAGAACACTCTAGCTACAGTCTTCGATAGTCATAGAATCCCAAACCTTGTTGTAGAAGCTCTATAATGCAATGGATGCAAGATTGGTAGCCACAGGAATCACTGACAGAATGGTCATCACAAAATGAGTCAATGAGGTGCTTAGTTTCAATGTTGTAGCCAACAGTTATAAAGAGCTTATGAAAGTCATGAAAGAAGGCATTGGTGAGATGAGACAACATATTGAATATCTAGTGCAACTAGGTCTTCCTTCTCTATTCCTAGATGCCAAAATGGTGCTAATGGTTGATCAAATTGAACCATTATTATTGGCCAAATGAAAGGATCAAATAGTTTTCTAGGACTTGTGGGATGATTCCTCAATATCAAAAATTGAAGCTATTCTGGTTCTTATTTCCCAGTTGGAATTCAAAATGAAAGCTACAGTTTAGATTCTACTAAATTTTTCACATAAGGATATCATCAACCTTGATTTAGTTTTCATTGACTTGTAGAACAAGCAAGGGTTATGTGACCATGAATTGTCCATCTACTTGACAACACTTTTGAAGCTGTAAAATTTTGAAATTTTGATAGAGTGAGAGTTGTGTTTCTTTTTGAGTAGGCTCAAAAGTCCTGGGGGTTACCAATAACTATAGAGTAAATTTTTACTCTATGTTGCATTCAAATTTTTAGTCACGCACTACAATTTCAGTTCTCGTATACCTTGGTTGTGGCAGTAGAGTTTTGGAGTAGAGCGTGGGTTTTTTTGTCTAAGTGTCAAAGTGTAGAAGAGGCTGCCAAGTGGCATAGTCTGAGCATGGGTTCTCTTTCCCCCTTTTTTATTCCTTCATTTCATATTTGCCTAAATTTGAATTTAAGTGGAAGCTGCCAAGTGTTGCTTTCTGAAACATGGAGCCGGCCAATTGGCATCGTCTGAGACACTTTTCATAACTTTCAGGAGGGAAAAAAATGTGCCATGTATCTAATAGCAGCTAAGTGGAATGCACCATGTGTCAATATCTACATCTCATATCAACATCTATGTTTCATCTATTTTTTGGTGAAAAGGTTTCAATGAGCTAAGCAGCAGGATCAAGCAGAAAGTGCCAGGTGGTAGTCATGGAAGGCCCTAGACTACTTTTTTAGAGGAAAGTGGAAGTCACCACATGTTGGCATCTAAGAGACAATCAGTTCAATGCCTTGGTTAACATGTAAATGGTGCACAGTGTTGAATCATTGAACCATTAAACCATTTTGGTTCATCAGGCAATTTAAGGGAGTGTCCCAAAAACCAAAGGGGTCAAGCCCCTTTTAGAAGGAAGTAGGGCATTTGTTTCATTTTATTTAAGTGTCAAAAATGAGCAGAGGCCACCAAATGTCACTTTTTGAGCCCCTTTCTACTCCATTCTCAAAATAAGTGAAAGATGCCACATACCCTTAGCATGAGAAGTGGAAGATGCCATGTCTCTTCCCAAAAACATGCAGAGATTGCCACATGTATCCATCCCCTTTTTTAAAAAGTTGCTCAGGCTAGGAACACGATGAGTTTTATTTTGTTAAAACTACTAAGTATCGAAGAAGTAGATTGTGACAGGTGTCGAAGGAGGACCGTTCCTAAGTAGGATTTAGGGAAAGTGGAAAATGTTATGTGTCTTTGATAAATCAGGTAGAAAGTCCCAAGTGTCATGCTCTAGTGCCTTCTAAGTAATAAGGAGAATTTCAAAAAATTGAGTAAGTGTCCTCTTCCATTTTAACATAATAGAGTGTTTCATGTATCTATTACTACAAAGCGAGATGGAGGGAAACTCGGTGGGAGTTATTTCTGGTAGATGGAGCAATGCATCAGGTAGATTTTTGGGGCCTGCAAACATTATAAGGGCCATCTATTTATCCCCTATAAGCGGAGGCAGAATGGACAGCTACATAGCTAAGTAGGTGATGGAATGAGGAAATTTAGGTGTAGAAGGAGGTACTAGTCATGAATCGACATGTCGTAGTTAGAGCAGCCGCCCTACTCTAGCATGGCCCTTCCTGATAAGACTAGGATACATCTAAGGCATTGAAAATGTTGTCTATTTATCCCTTATGAGTTAAGGGTGGAGTAGAATTGCATGAGAAAGGGGATGTTGGAAGGAGACATTTGAGGATATAAAAGAAGAGGATCCATTATTAGAAAAGGAAGAGGGAGATAGTTTAGACTAGCTAGAGTTGGTGACTAAGTAATATCATTTGCTTTTGTATCATTTTCTTGAGTTATAAAGTTGATGTAACTGTGCATGTTTCAATGCTTTTTATGTGGCTGAATGAATTAAGAAGATTGAACTCTATGCCTTTGTTGATATTATTTATGTCATTTGTAGAAGTAGTGTTAAGGTGTGGAGCCTAAAAGCTTCACATATGAGTGCATTACCAAAGTTGCAGGTTTACACAGTCACCGGCGTCGGTCATGAGCGACCGACGTCGGTCAAGTTCAGTTGAAGAGACACTAGCATCGGTAGAGGATCGGCCAACATTGATCATAGGCAAGCAGGCAAGAACTGGCATCGGTTACCTGTGCATCTAGAATTCTATTTCTGAGGACAGAACTGAGTGTTTGCATGATGAGTTTAAGTCTTAGTCTTAAGTTCGCATTTCTATTATTAGTAAGATTGTTTTTAGAGCCCTTGTTCAAGAGGCTTAACTGTTGGTTGTAAGTGCATGCTCAAGTCTCCTAATTTTATATGTAGAATTAGATCTTCTTAGCTTACTGTGATTATTGTAGTAGTTCATTATGTGTGAATGTTGAAGAACAGTACAGAGTTGTATCAATCCAGGTTGTTGGAGTTGATTGTACTTGAGAGAGAGAGCTCTTGAGGGATAGAGATCTAGAGAGAGATCTTGTGCATCTGAGAGAGGTGTGGAAGAAAGAAGTTTCTTCAATTGTATTCCTTTTGTAAAGAGTTTAATACAAGTTTTTAGGGTGGTTTCTTGTATCTCTTGTTCTTTGCTAATATCTTATTCTAGTTACTTATCTATCTGATTTAATTCTGTAGTTTATTGCTTTCATAAGTGTAATCATATTGTTGGTTGATCCCCAACAAGTGGTATCAGAGCCTTGGTTGTAGGTTTGGAGTTTGATATCCAATAATTGGTATCAAAGCTCAGGTTCACTAATAGGTGGTTTAGATTTGTGTAGTGTGTATTGATTATAGGTTGCTCACAGGGGTTTCTACAGGGATTTCTGTTTGAGTGGGAGAAGCAATGGCAGATGAAAGTAAATTGAGAATGGAGAAGTTTAATGGCAAAAACTATCAACATTGGAGAATGCAAATAGAGGACTATCTGTATCAAAAAGATCTATACTTACCATTAGGTGGGATTGCAAAGAAGCCCACAGATATGGAGAATGAAGAATGGGAAGTTCTTGACAGAAAGGCTCTAGGGTCTATAAGACTGAGTCTAGCATCTACTGTGATATCTAATTTATCACAGGCAAAAACAATGGTAGAGTTGATGACTAATTTCGCAAATTTGTACGAAAAACCCTCAGCTTCTAATAAGGTATATCTTATGAAGCAGCTATTTAATTTGCATATGCAGGAAGGTGGATCTATATCTAATCACCTAAATGATTTTCATGGTATTGTAAATCAATTAAGTTCAGTCAAAATTGTATTTGATGATGAAATAAAAGCTCTTTTAATATTATGTTCTTTACCTGAAAGCTGGCATAGCTTAGTAATGGCAGTTAGCAATACTGCATCTGCATCAAATATTTTAAAAGTAGAGGATGTTGTTAGTGTTATCTTGAATGAGGAAATTCGCAGGAAAAGCACAAAAGAGACATCTGGGAATGCTTTAAGTTTTGAGAGCAGGGGAAGGCAAAAAGAGAAGAGCAAGAAAGGGAGATCAAGATTTAAGTCTAAGGGGAGAGGTAGATCTAAATCCAGAAATGGCAGGAAGCCACAATGCTAGAATTGTGGAAAGATGGGGCACATAAGCAGAGATTGCTGGTCAAAGCCTAAGGAGGACAATCAACACAAAGGAAAAGAAGAAGCAAAGGTTGCAGGTATTGCATAAGATGCTTTAATATTCTCTTTGCATAATAATATAGAATCTTGGGTGTTAGATTCTGGTGCATCTTTTCATGCTACCCGTAATAGGGAATATTTCTGTGACTATATCCATGGAGATTTTGGAATAGTGTATCTAGGGGATGATGAGCCTTGTAATATTATTGGCAAAGGTAAAGTGCAACTGAAAATACAGAATGGCAACACATGGGTGTTGAGAGAAGTTATGCATGTTCCTAGCTTGAAGAGAAATTTGATTTCTATAGGAAAGTTAGGGGATGAGGGTTGTACAGTAACTCTCACAGCAGAATCTTGGAAGGTGACCAAGGGTGCACTTGTTATGGCCAGAGGTAAGAGAGTAGGTACTCTCTATTTGTGTAATTGTATTACTAACAATTCTCCTTCTGTATTATCTACTTCAGATGTGGATGCAAAATTGTGGCACTCAAGGCTTGGTCACATGAGTGAGAAAGGGATGTCAATTCTTAAGTCTAAAGGTAAGCTTTCAGGTTTGAAAAGCTTGGATCTAGAATTTTGTGAGCACTATGTATTTGGAAAATAGAAAAGGGCTAGTTTTCTCAAGACTGGGTCTACAAAGAAGAAGCATAAGTTGCAGCTTGTTCACACAGACATGTGGGGACCAGCTCAGGTAGCTTCTATTGGAGGATCATAGTACTATGTTTCATTCATAGATGATGCTACAAGAAAGGTATGGATCTATTGTATTAAGAAGAAATCTGATGTATTTGAGACTTTTAAGATTTGGAAAGCTATGGTTGAGAATGAAACAGGCAAAAGATTGAAGTGCTTGAGATCTGATAATGGTGGAGAGTTCTACAGTTATAAGTTCAACTGGTATTGTTATATGCATGGAATCCATAGGCAAAGGACAGTTCTAAGGACACCTCAGCAGAATGGAATTGCTGAAAGGATGAACAGAACAATCATGGAGCATACAAGATGTATGAGATTGCATGTTGGTTTGCCCTTAGAGTTTTTGGCAGAAGCTGTTGACACTACAGTGTACCTGATTAATAGAGGACCTTCTACAGCTCTAGATGGTGGAATTCTAGAAGAGGCTTGGATAGGTAAAAAGGTAGATCTCTCATTCCTCAAAGTTTTTGGTTGTGAAGCCTTTGTGCACATAGATAAGGAAAATAGAAAGAAGCTAGATGCTAAGTCTATGAGGTGCACATTTATTAGCTATGGCTCAGATGATTTTGGTTTCAGATTTTGGAATCTAGGAACTAACAAGATAATTAGGAGCAGTGATGTTGTTTTCAATGAAAAACTGATGTACAGTGATCAGCTGAAGAAGCTAAATCAATCTAGGCAGAGCAATGGTGAATTGGATGAGGTGACGGTCCAAAATGAGCTCGTAGGAAAAAGAAATAATCACTTACAGGAAAACAAAGAGACCGACGTCGGTAGGATAGGAACCAGTGTTGGCATAAAAGAGACCAATGTCGATCATACAAAGACCGATGGTGGCAAAATAGGCACCGACATTGGTCAGGCAAAACTAACGTCGACCAGTAATAGGTCTGGAGGTGATCGAGGTCAGTTACTGTCAAAGAATTTGGGTCGATAGCGTGTTGTGAACGAGTCTCAGACACCGATCAGGAGGTCAAAAAGGGTAAGTAAGCCTTTAATTAGATATTCTCCTTCATTGTACTATTTATCACTAACTGATGGTGGAGAACCAGAGAGTTTTGAAGAGGCAATACAGGTGGAGTCCAAGAGTCAGTGGGAGCATGGCATGGTTGAGGAGATGGAGTCCTTAAGAGAGAACCAAACATGGGATTTGGTTGAGTTGCTAGTTGTAAAGAGAACACTAAAGAATAGATGGACCTATAGGTTGAAGGAAGGTGAGAATGGATAGATGAGATATAAGGCCAGATTGGTAGTGAAAGGATTTGCACAAAAGCCAGGTATTGATTTTGGTGAGATTTTTTCTCCTATTGTTAAAATGACTTCTATACAGATTGTACTGTCTTTGGTTACTGTTGAGGATTTACATCTTGAGCAGCTAGATGTTACGACAATGTTTCTTCATGGAGATTTGGATGAGGAAATTTATATGGAACAACTGGAAGGATTTGAGGTCAAAGGTAAGGAGAAGTTAGTGTGCAGATTGAAGAAAAGCTTGTATGGCCTCAAGCAAGCTCCTAAACAGTGGTATTTGAAATTTGACAGGTTTATGATTGAGCATGGCTATAGTAGGTGTCAATCTGACCATTATTTGTATTTTAAGAGATTGAATAATGGTAGATATATTATTCTATTGTTGTATGTAGATGATATGCTGGTTGTAGGATCACACATGCAAGATATCTCTGAGCTTAAGGTGAAATTAGCTCAAACTTTTGTTATGAAGGATTTGGGAGAAGCAAAGAAAATGTTTGGCATGACCACTAAGAGAGACAGGAGAAATCATAGGTTGATATTGTCTCAAGAGGATTATGTGGACAAGGTGTTGAAATGGTTCAATGTGCAGGATGTTAAACCAGTAAGCACACCTTTGGCTGGACATTTTAAGTTGAGTAAAGAACAATGTCCTAATTCACATGATGAGGTAGAGTACATGAGTAAGGTTCCATATTCTTCCGTAGTAGGAAGTTTGATGTATGCAATGGTGTGTACTAGACCGTATATTGCCCAAGCAGTGGGTGTTGTAAGTAAGTATATGGCCAATCCAAGAAAGGAACATTGGAAAGCAGTTCAGTGGATCCTTAGATATCTGAGAGGAACTAGCAGTAGGCACTTATGCTATAGAGATCCAGATACTTCTCTACATGGTTATGTAGATTCAGATATGGTAGGTGATTTGGATGGCTTGAGGAGCACCACAAGATATGTTTTCACTGTAGGTGGAATGGCGGTTAGCTAGATATAAAAGTTGCAGAAGGTTGTTGCCTTGTCAACTATAGAAGCATAGTATATTGCAGCCACAAAGGCTAGCAAAGAGATGATATGGATGACATGGTTCATGGAAGAGCTTGGAAGGGAGCATGGGAGTTGCAGATTGTATAGTGACAGTCATAGTGCAATCCATTTGGCTAAGAATTCAGCCTTTCATTCAAGAACAAAGCACATACAGCTAAGGTACCACTTCATAAGATAGGTATTGAAAGATGGTGAGTTGAAGCTGAAGAAGATCCATACAAACAAGAATCCTGCTAATATGTTAACCAAGCCGGTTACAAAGGAGAAGTTGAATCTCCATTCAACTTCTGTTGGTCTTCATGATTGAGTTGAAGATGGAGGAGCTAGAAGATGTTGCTATACAGGTACTGGTGCAGCTATTTATCTCCAAGTGGGAGATTGTTAAGGTGTGGAGCCTAAAAGCTTCACATATGAGTGCATTACCAAAGTTGTAAGTTTACACAATCACCAGTGTTGGTCAAGAGTGACCGACATTGGTCAGGTGCAACCGACATCGGCAAGCAGGCAGGAACCAACATCGGTTACCTGTGCATCTAGAATGCTATTTCTAAGGACAGAACTGAGTGTTTGCATGATGAGTTTAAGTCTTAGTCTTAAGTTTGCATTTCTATTATTAGTAAGATTGTTTTTAGAGCCCTTGTTCAAGAGGCTTAACTGTTGGTTGTAAGTGCATGCTCAAGTCTCCTAATTCTATATGTAGAATTAGATCTTCTTAGCTTAGTGTGATTATTGTAGTAGTTTATTATGTGTGAATGTTGAAGAACAGTATAGAGTTGTATCAATCTAGGTTGTTGGAGTTGATTGTACTTGAGAGAGAGAGATCTTGAGGGATAGAGATCTAGAGAGAGATCTTGTGCATCTAAGAGAGGTGTGGAAGAAAGAAGTTTCTTCAATTGTATTCCTTTTGTAAAGAGTTTAATACAAGTTTTCAGGGTGGTTTCTTGTATCTCTTGTTCTTTGCTAATATCTAATTCTAGTTACTTATCTATCTAATTTAATTCTATGGTTTATTGCTTTCATAAGTGTAATTATATTGTTGGTTGATCCCCAACAAGTATTCTATACTATAGATTTTCCAGAGTTGTGATTTAGAATGTCATTTGTTTTTGTCTCATTTTCTTGAATCAAAAGTTCTACATAACTGTACGTGTTTCTGCACCTCTTATGTGATTGAAATATTCTTATAAGAATATTGAACCCTATGCCTTTGTTGAATTTTTTTGTATCTCAGTGAAATAAGTCTCTGTTGTGAGCCTCTATTTCTATTATTTCAATCTTTTACATTGATCATGCACTTGTCTGCTCTTAAATGTAAATGAATCCTACATATAGTCTCATTGTGCTCAAGATTAGGATCTAAATTACACTCAGGGGAATCACCATAGTTAGGTTTCATTTCTTGCATTTGTGTTTCTATTTAATTTTCTATCCTTTTTCCCCCACACTTGATACCAAAGAAGAGACCAACTTCTCTAAAATCTGGAGGTTGTTTCAAGCCGCAAAGTCCCACAGCTTGAAACTTCCCATTGTTGTTGATTAGAATCAAGCAAAATTTTAACCATAAATAATGAATATAAATATAACTATGAGGGAAATAATGAATCTACTTAACTCACTTAATACTTGACATTTCCTAGAACACTTCACATGCCTTGCAATAAGAAGCTCTCCAACTACAAATAGATGGTAGAATGAAATAACATGCTATGGAATCCATAGTCTTTACTTATGAAAAATAAAGCATTCTAAATTAACACACTAAGAATAGTCATGGAGGAGGTAATAATCAGTAGTTTTATTGATAAAAATGTATACAAATGAGTAGGGCTTTGCCATACTTAGTTGGAGCATCCCATACAATGGCCAAAATGGCTAGTTCTTATAGAAATTGAGAGAGAGAAAAGAAGAGAGACGTATAAGGGTCATAATAATGATTTTAATGATTATAAAATTAGTTATTTGTGCATGATAATAGTATTTGTGATGAACCATGAAATTATAGGAGATAAAAATTTCAATCCAAGTCATAAACTTCATGAAAAGTAGCAAGAAACCCCTCATTCTAGTTCAAAAAAATTGCCTACATGATTATCTCTATTTGAACACCTTATAAATTATTATGAATGGGTCTAATTATTATAATTAATTATTATAACATTATAAATTCCTCTCCATTAATTATTTTTAGTATTGGTCATTTGGAATCCCTTAGAAAGGAGCAATCATCATCTGATGTCAAGAAAATTTCTCTTCCATGGACCCTGCACACTTTCTCTCAAAATTGGTATTATTTTATCATGAAAATCCATGTGATGGAGTTTATTATAAGTTTAAATAACATAAATATACTTATAATCATCATGCATACTTTAAAATTATCTCACATGAATCTTTCCACCCTTCTCACTAGCTTGTCTATTAGTCTAGTTTTGACTGGCTGAGTTGAGGCATAGGGTTTAGACACTTAGAATTTTATTAAAGGAATTAAATGAACATGTATAGTTATTAAAATTATAAATATTCATTCCAAAATTTATTTCATCTTTAAAATCCTCTTGTATCCTGTACAACATAAAAATTGATAAAAAAAAATATGTTTCTCACCCCATATGTACAAGTCTATATAGATAATTTTCATGTGAGAGAGATTGAGTGAGTCCTGCACAATTTTCAATAGCTTTTATGTCCAAATTGGTCCATTTATATGCATCTCTATCCTCATCTTCCAAATCAGGTTCATTCAAGGGTTTTGCAAGGGTTTTAAATAATTTTACCCTCTTAACATTATTCATAGAGATTTCACATCCAAATTTCAATCCAATGACACAAAAGAGTTATTTACAAACATTTACAACTTCTCTAAACCTCTTAGGTTCCCATGAAAAACATACAAAGAGATATTAGCATTTAAAGTTGCCTACTTGAGTTTGTTTTTCCCATTTTTCACAAGTTTGAGTGGTTTGGAGCTTAGAGGTGGCTCTCTTGATGTTTTATCTGCACTCAAAAATCTCTAACACCTATATTGTGACTTCACAGGCATGCCTAAATAGGTTGGAAATCATATTTCATGTTGGAAAGGTGAATGACCCCTCCATTTGGTCTTATCCTAAACCTTCTTCCAATGGATTTCCTACAAAATTTGGTGTTATAGACCTTATTTTTGGTTTTATTTCATTAAATAGGTTTAAAAACATCTATGATGATCTCAAAAACATGGTTCAATAACTTATATATCATATTCAATGCTAGAAGTGAGAGTGATCCTATATTTGGCTTCTAAACCTTGATGTGTCAAGCAGACTTGACTACAAAATTAGCATGTTACACCTTATTTCTTCATTAAAACCTTAAATAATATGTTCCTAATGTTTTTAAAAGTGTTGTCTAGCTTCCTAGACCCTTTTTAAAGTTTCAAACATCATTTGGTTCACCTTATCACTACCTTTCTCAAAACTGCCTACCTATGCACAAGGGAAAGTACCCCATCTATAAGATAATATAGGGGATAATTCCGCTATTTTTATAGTAAAAATTTATATTTTATATGAATCTAAAGGTTATAAGGATTTTTCTTACAAAATTTTATCTTTTGATCAATCCATTTGATCCCCAAACTCCTTATATTTTCAAGGCAGACTATTTGAGGGTAGACTATTTTGGGTTTTCAATATGTACTATGTGATGCTTCATAAGAAATTTTAATCTAATTATTCCATAAAATTAGGGTATCAAAATTACATCACGATCATGATTATTGTTTTTTAATTCTCCCTCATTAATCTATCCTTATATACACTCTAATCAGTCAAAATGAGTTTTGTTCTTGATAGGGTACTACTTGTTAGAGCTATTGTACGCCATTACATATGGTTTGACCTTAAGGAAAGTGTGCTCAACCTCTAATGTTCCAATTTAAATTATTTTCATCACTCTAGGTCCATGTGTCTTAGGTTTGGGTCACTCACACACTAACACATCACTACTCTACTCATTGTCTACTTACAGTCCATGTGTTGATTGTGTTCTTATCTTTGAGGTTCTACTTACAGGTGGTTGGACATGTTTTAGGTTTTCAAGATGATTAAAACAACATTATTTGAATCTTAACAACTCATATAATTCCTTCACTTACCTTGGACTCACCGTGGATGGTTATAATACCATCAAACTCATTTCCTAAGTCACTATCTACCTTGTCTTAATCATCTCTAGCTGATTATACGTGGATATTTTACTTGATTGGATTTTATCATGATGATAAACACTAGTTTTGAAGTTAAAGGATGAATTATAATATTTTTTAATAATTTATATCATTAATATCAACCTCCCTACCTCTTGGGTGACATGTTTATCCTATTATTTGTCTCAGTCAACATAGTGGTTGTAGGTGGATGTGGGTGACCATAGAGATTGCAAGTTCATGTATCATACTCTATTTATGGACCTCATACCATTTGTATGTATATTTTAAAAAAATTAATCACTTCACCTTATAATCATGGTGTAAAATTATAAACATGGAATGCAAGGTTACCGTTTTTCCAAAATCTTGTAGATGTTACTATATGTTTTCAATGTATCTCCAAGCAACTTTGAGCCCTTCAATTTACACCCTCCACTTACCTTATAACTTCCATTCTTTGAACAAGATCTATCCATGATATAAAATACCTAAATAACCTAGATATATTCCTTAAAACCCCTTACTACCATGTTTTAATGTGTTGACAAAGAGCCCTTTGACCTCTATTTTACAAATTCAGGGAAAACATCCCTATATCAGTGATTGGATCTTTTGAAGGTGGTTTCCAACTTTTATTGGATAAATTAATACTCAAAAATGTATATCATGGTCAAAAACATATTTTATAACTTACAAGTAATTTTTGAACACCTATTTCAATGCTTCAAAACACTTCTTAGCTCTCTACCAACACTTATAGGTGGTTATTTTCCTATATAAAAACAATAAGGAGAATGTAGGTAGTGCACTTTACTTATGATCATTTTATGATCTACAAGCTTATATCCATACTTTAAAATTCACTCATCATTATTAAATTATTTTGACACCATTAATAAGGCTCTCATAATGGCATGACATAAACATGGAAACCCTTATATGCATGTATAGCTGAGTGTGGATAATGAACATGAAATGGAGAAAGAGTGTGAATGAAAATTTTATGGACAACATAAATTCATCTCCAATTACCAAATTAAATTATTACCATTAACTAATTCTTAATACTATTTCCAAAACATTTCATTCAATGTGATAACACTTGTAGACACATGGAATAGAGCTGGCAGATATCTAGTGGCTGGTTAGTATGGTGTCTATGCATGTACATTTGATCAAACATGGTGTTATGAGACTAATATGAAATTGGGGTGATAAATATGAAATTAAAACATGGAAAAAATAATTTCCCATTCATATTAAGCCCCTGTAGAGAATATAACTTTCTATAAGTAGTGAAAATGACTGCCATCACACTTAGGACATCAACCTACAAACTAAACCAAAAATCCCATGATATATTTTCCAAACATGAAAATAATCATGGAAATAATGATATGGGTAATTAAACATCCTTTAAAATAAAAATCAACAACTAGTTTGTACATAATTTCTTAAACAAGGGCAAAACCATAGGGTACATAGATTAACAAGCATATTTGAAAGGTCAACATCATTAGGATGGTTCATGAAGAAAAGGAAACAATTTTTTTAAAATTAATATATGTAAATGAATTTATATGAGTTTAAAACACCATACAAAAAATCATTTTCCTTGAAATGTCTTGAGCTATCTATACAAAGCAAAAACCTGAAGGTCACTTCTACTTGCCAAGAAGGGTGGAAAGAGACTAGAATGGTTTGAAAAATAAATAACACTTAAAAATAAAACCAAGCATGGAATTTAGCATGGGTAATATAAATAGGAACTTAATAATAATTTACTATGTGGCACACTTCCCAAGGAGGTTATACTAGTGTTAAACTCCCTTTTCTTCTACATAACCTACCACATTTAATTTTTGTCAGTTTATTAAGACTTATAAGGACACATGGGACAATAAATAATGTTTTTTAACCTTCACTATTCCCAATAATTATATAAAACTCATTAAATGCACCTTTTATGACCTCAAAATGACTAAAAGGACTAAAATAAATAAGGGCCACGGCTAGTATAACATCAAATGACACTAAATGACCTATAAAACACCTTTTTAAATCTATATTTGACCATAAAACACCTAAATGTTAGGTTTTTACCTATATGTGCCCCAATTTGACTAAAAAGTCAAAATTGGTCAACAAATTGGTGACTCATAGGGGTAGTATGCCTGCTATACTAACTAGACCAATAGTCTTATCACTCCATTAGGATTAGGAGTCATATTAAGTCTAAGGAAAACAAGGAAACCTTTAACCATTGACCATAAACTTGACCAAGATAAGATAACTAATGATTACCTCAACACACAAAATAAGACATACACCAAACAAAGCAAACAAACTAACAAGACACACACACACACACACACACACACACACGTGTTCAAGGAACTTAGTGGAATGAGAGAAAAAATATTATGTACAAATAAAAATTAAGCATATCTCCCTCCTAGATCAAAGGGAAAGTTTTTTGAATCCTTTCTTCATGAGATGGATGAAGGTGCCAAGCATGTTTCTCTTTATATTGAACACTTGATAGATTAGACCTATTTTTTGGCACCTCAATTGATATGATCTTAAGTGGAATATGTTCAAATAGTTCTACAATGTAGATATATTCCTATTGAACATATTCACATACTTCATGTTGCTTCCCACTCTCTTTCTCATGATCAACATTCATCTTCTTTGTAGGCATGGTCTCAAAAGGAATGATCTCTTATTTTTTAAAAGATTGAGGCCAATAGATGCTTGTCTTGACCTCTAAAGGATGATATGGAATTTTTTTTATCACTTATGACATGTTGGACAATGTCATCTTACTCATCTATGAAATATTGAACAATGTCATCTTTCTTACTATCACTTGTAACTAGCTCTAAAGGAGTTGTAGACCCCTTGATAGATTGAAACTCTTTGCAAATGTCTTTAAATCTCTACCAAAATTCATTATCTTCACTTTGATCATCATCATTAATGGTAATAACAAAATACACTCCATATTATTTTTTATATTTTAGTAGAATCTCTTCCAAGATTTCTTCTTCAACACAAGGAGTGTATTTTTCATCATTAACCAAACAAGGAGATTCAACATAAGAGCTCACCTCTTATTCAAAACTTAGGAACTATTGAGGGTTTTCAAATTTGACCTCAGATATCATAATCTGATCTTGTTTTCCAAGGGTTTCAAGATCTTCAATCTCCTTCTTAGTGATGTCAAGACTAGGTATCTTGAAATCCAGTGACCTAGCCCAATAAGGCTACCAAGGAGTTTCACTTTCTTCAAGTAAGAGCTATAAATTTGCATCAACCAATTATTCTTCTTGAGGTTCCCACACTATAGGTACATCAAGGAAAAGGGTGATGGGATGAGGAAAAATAAACTAATTGGTGAAGGTGAAACATGGGGATCAAAATCAGATTAAGAGTACAAAGTTAATAATTCTTTTGGGAGCTCTTGAGGAAAGGGAGGGAGACTTTGGGCTAAAAAAACATGATTTTCTTCCTTCCATTTGACAACCAATTTATTCACATCTGATTTATCTTCAGTAATATCTTGAGGATGGGAGGATGGGGTGTGTTTAGGAATAGGATCTTCCTTTGGGTTTAAACCTTCCAGCACACCTTGATTTAGAAACCTCATTTTTGGCTCTAACTCCTCAATTTGCATGGCTAGGTTTCCTTGGAAAAGTTCCTCTTGAAGTTCATAGGAATAATGATGAGCATAAGGAATACATGAGTTCTGATATGGGACACAAGAATCTTCTTGAGGAAAGGTAGGAGGAACATGCAAAGGATCAAATTCATTCACCACTTCACATTCCTTATCAACCAAACTTCCATCCTCTTTCTTTCCCCATGATTCTACTATATTAATCTAGCTTAGGATGTTAGGATTATAATTATTTTCTTGAGTAAGGGTGGGAAAGGTTGGTCTAGGATCAATCTCCTTCTCAATTTCACACTCTTTTTCAAGACTTTTTTCCTCTTTCTTTCCCCATGATTCTACTATCTTACTCTAGCTTAGGCTATTGGGACTAGAGGTGTCCTTTTGAGGTGGTTGGGATGAAATTTGAGAGGGAAATGAGTGTTTTAAATCCACTTCTTTGGATACTAACATGGACTATTTCTAATACATACTATCCAACTCAATTTTCCTATCGAGATTAACCTTAAACACAATATTTCTCCTTTCAACTCTCTCCTCTAATTGATTGGGAAAAGAATGACTTTGATATCTTTGATTTGGCTTATGTGTAAGAGTCATATATGACTGATAGGAAAAATTTGGAATTGGATGTGAAGGCTAATATATTTTTTTAGGTTTCCTTTCTTGAACCCTTAACTTATCCTTGAAGGAAGAAACTATGCCACTTACTTAAAGAATCTCACTTATGACCCTTTGCCAATTGGCTCTGTCAATAGGTACCCACTCTATTTTGACCAAATCTAATTATTCTCTAACCTTATTAATGACTTGATTAAGAACCTAAATACCACATCCTCTTTGTGTCTCAAGATCCAACATTTACTTCTCATAACCCAAAATATTTTTCTTGAATGTATAATTGGATTGACTTGGGAAGTGACTAGGTTGACTAGGAGGAACAAGACATTGAGAAAGTTGGATATATGACTGATGTACTTAATGAATGAGAATAAAATGATAATATTGGATCTTATGAAGGTCATATTGAGGTTTTCAAGGATCATAAAAATATTTACCAAGTACTTGTTCATATTGATATGGAATGGTACAAGCTTGAAATGTCTCACTAACTTGTACAGAACAAAATTCAACACTGAAGTCAGCCATGAAACTTAATTTAAAGCAAGAACATAAAGTAAAATGTTAAAAAAATATTCAAAGGAAAACCAGCTGATATATCTTTAGAGTTTCCATTTATGCTTGAATAGATGCCTCTAATGGCTGATTGTTGATAGACAACACCAAAAATCCCTCAACCTCTTGGACCTTATGTCCCATCAAGCATGAAAAAACTATTTTCAATTAGATTTTCACCCTTTAAGGATATTGAAAATATATCCTCATCCAAGTGTAAAAATGGAAACACCTCTAGGCTTGTGGGTAGCCTAAGGATGAGGTGAATCTCTAGATAGGGCTAGCTCTCTTGATCTACCACTTTGGATTAGAACTATAACTAAAATTAGGGGGTGAAAAGGGAAAGAGATAATTTTAAAAAAAAACTATCCTAATGGAGGTGATACACCAAATATATTGATGAATTCAAACCATATACATCTTACACTTGAAATCAAGGGATAAACTAAACATACACTTATCGAATCTTCATCTTCTCACATCAATGCTACATTGTGAGGCTATGGATGAATGTGCAAAGCTAGGTTTACCAAATAAGAGGCTTATGAGGGCACTAATTAATATACTAACTCACTCAATCCTTTTAATTTCTTATAACAATTCACATACCCTGTAAGAAGAGGCTTTCTAACTACAAATAGATGGTAGAATGAAATAACATGCTAAGGAATCCATAGTCTTCACTTATGAAAAATCAAAAATTACAAATTAATAGAATAATAATATTCATGGAAGAGGTAAAAATTGATATTATTTTTTATCAAAAGATATAAAAATGAGCAAGGTTTTTCCATACTCAGGTGGAGCATCACATACAATGGCTAAAATGGCTATTTGTTATAAAACTTGAGAGAGAGAAGAGAAGAGAGAATTTAAAGGGTCACAAGGACACTTTTAAAGATAATAAAAGTATTTATTTATGCATGAAATGAGGATTTTGGATGAACCATACAAGTTTAATATCTACAAGTGTCAATCTAAGTCATAAACTTCATGAAACGTAGCAAGAAACCCCTCATTCTAGCTCAAAAAACCTACTTGCATGAATAGATTTGTTTGAATGCCTTATAAATAATTGGAACAAGGTATAATTATTGTAATTAATTTTAAAGAAATCATACATGAATCTAAATTCATTTATTATAGGCATGGTCATCTATAATTACCTGGAAGGGAGCAATCATCATCTGCTAGCAAGAAAACTACTCTTCCATGCACCCTACACACTTGGCCTCAAAATTATAATCAGTTGATCATGAAAATATATGGGATGGATTGTATGAAAATTTTAAGGACCTTACATGGCCTTAGAGGAATAATTTATGCTTTAAAATTAGCTCACATGAAGCTTTCCACCCTTCTCACTAGTTTTTCCATTAAGCCAGTTTTGACTAGCTTAGTTGAAACACCTAGTTTGGACACTTATAAGTTTATTCATGGCATGAAATGACCATAGGGAGTTATTAAAAGTATAAATATTACTCAAAATCTTTATTACATCTTAAAACTTTTCTTTTATCCTTCACAACATAAAAATGGTTTAAAATAGCCTATTTATCACCCCATCCATACAAGTCTATACATATAATTTGCATGTGAGAGAGATTTAATGAGTCCCATAAAAGTTTTAATATGTTTCATGGATAAAATGGTCCATTTGGATGCATCTCTAGCCTCATATTCTAAATCAAGTTCCTCTAAGGGTTTCAAATAGTTTTACCCTCTTAACCATTGTTCATAGAGATTTCACATTCCAATTTCAATCCAAAGACACAAAACAGTTGTATATTACCATTTATAACTTCTATAAACCTCTTATTTTCCCATGAAAATCATCAAGAGAGATATGAGCAGTTGAAGTTGCCTACTCAAGCTTGTTTTACCCATTTTGCATAAGTATGAGTGGTTTTGAGCTCAAAGGTGGCTCTCCTGATGTGTTATATGCACTAATTTTTTTCAAAAACCCATATTATGACTTAAAAGGCATTCCCAAATATGTTGGAAATAATATTTCATGTTGGAAAGGTGAATGACCCCCCATTTGGTCTTGGCCTATACCTTATTCCAATGGCTTGCTTATAATGTTTTGTGCTTTAGACCTTCTTGTTGGTTTTATTAAGTTAAATAGTCTTAAAAACATCCATTATTATCTCAAAAACATTATTTAACAAGTTATATATCATATTAAATGCTATAAGTGACAGTGATCCTCTATTTGGCTTCTAAACCTTGATGTGTCAAGTAGGCTTGATTGCAACCTTAGCATGTTAGACCTTATTTCTTGGTTAAAACATTAAATATGATTTTCCTCATGTTTTAAAAAGTGTTATCCAAATTCATATACCATTTTTAATGTTTCAAACATCATTTTGTTCACCTTATCACTCCCTTTCTCAAAATTGCCTACCTAAGCATAAAGGGAAGTACCCCCTGCCTAAGATGATATAGGGCATACTTATATAATTATCTAGACAAATTAGATATTTTATATTATTATATAGGTGATAATTATGATTCTCAAATTTTTTTATCTTTTTATCAATCCATTTTATTCCCAAACTCTTTAGATTTTCAAGACAAACTATTTGAGGGTAGACTATTTTAGGTTTTCAATATGTACTATGTGATGCTTCATAAGAACCTTTACTCTACTTGTTCCATATCATGAGGTTATAAAAATTGCATCATGATCATGATGACATTTTTTTCATTATCACTCATCAATCTATCCTTTTATACACTCTAATCAGTCAAAATGAGTTTTCCTCTTGATAGGGTACTACTTGTTAGAGCTGTTGTAGGTCATCACATATGATTTAAACTTAAGGATAGTATCCTCAACCTCCCATGATCATATTTAGAGTATTTTAATTAATTTATTTATATTTTTGTCATGTTTGGGTCACTCACACACTAACACATCACTACTCTACTCATTGTCTACTTACAATCCATGTGTTGATTGTGTTTTTATCTTTGAGGCTCTGCTTGTGGTTGGGAATTTTTTAGGTTTTGAATATGATGAAAAACAACATTATTTTAATATTTAAAACTCATATCATTCTTTAAATTACCTTGGACTCACCTTAGATGGTTAAAATACCATCAAACTCATTTCCTAGGTCACTTTCTAGCCTGTCTCAATCACCTCCAACTGACTGTATGTGGATATTTTACTTGAATGGATTTGATCATGATGATAGAGACCCTTTTTTAAGTTATAGGAAAAAATATCATCTTTTGGAATCATATATTACATTAATATAAACTTATCAACCTCTTGGTTCACATATTTATCCCATTGTCTATCTCAGTCAACATAGTGGCTATAGGTAGATGTTTCAAGGCTTGTGTACAGACTATGGGTGACCATAAAGTTTGCATGGTCATGTATCAACCTCTCTTGATGGAACTCATGAATTTTTTATGTCACTTTTAACTTTTGGAACCAATTCACCTTATAATCATGGTCTAAAATTGTAAACATGGAATGCAAGGTTACCTTTTGACCAAAATTATGTAGATGTTACTGTAGGGTTTTAGTGTATTTCTAAGCAACTTTTAGGCCTTTAATTTCCACCCTCCACTTAAATTATAACTTAAATTATTGGAAAAAGAATTATAAATGTTATAAAATACCAAAATAACCTATTTATATGACTTAAAACCCCTTACTACCATGTTTTAAGGTTTTGACAAAGAATCCCTTGACCTCTATTTTACAAATTCAAGGAAAACATCTCTGTATCAGTCATTAGACCTTTTGCAGGTGGTTTAAAAATTTTATTAGCCAAATTTACCATCAACCAAGTTTGTAATTTTAAACACAATATGTTATAACTTACAAGGAAGGTTTCAACACCTATTTCAATGCCTCAAAACACTTAGCTCTTTGCCAACACCTGTAGGTGGCCATTTTCCTATACCCAAGTAGTAAGGAGAGTGTAGGCCATGCACTTTAATTTTGTAAATTTTATGAGATAAAAACTTATCTCCATGATTTAAAATTCACTCTTCATGCCTCAAGGAGTTTTAAACCATTACTAAGGCTCTCATAATGGCATGACATAATCATGGAAACCCTTGTATGTGTGTATGGTTGAGTATGGACAATGAACATGAAATGGAGAAAGAGTGTGAATGAAAAGTCTTATGAAAAACCTAAAATAATATAAAATTCCTTAACTAAATGATTAAAATTAATGAAGTCTTAATACCAGTTCCAAAAAAAATCATTTAACATGATAAAACTTGTAGACACATAGAATAGAGTTGGTAGGTATCTAGTGGCTGGTTAGTATGGTGTTCATGACTACATATTCGATCAAAACATGGTGTTATGAGACTAATATGGAATTTGTGGTGATAAAAATTTAATTTAAACATGGAAAACATCATTTAAAATTCATATGAAGCCTCCACAAAGATTACAACTTTTTGTAAGTAGTGAAAATGACTGCCATCACACTTGGGACCTAAGGCTACAAACTGAACCAAAAATCTCATGAGATATTTTATAAACATTAAAATAATAATTTAAATCATTATAAGTGGAAATTAACATCATTTGGAATCAAAATAAGCAACTGATTCTTATGTGATTTCTCAAACCAAGGCAAAACTCATAGGGTACACATATTAATAGGCAAATTTGAAAGGTAAACTTCATGAGGATGGATCAGGAAGAAAAATCGACAATTTTTAAAAATAATTATATTTAAATGAAGGTATATAAATATAAAATAACATCCTACAATAATTTTCCCTAAAAAATCATGATTTATCTGTACCAAGCAAAAACTAGAATGCCACTTCTACTTACCAAGAAGGATGGCAAGGGAGTAGAATGATTTTGAGCAATAAATAACACTTATAAATAAAAAAGCATGTAATTGAGCATGGTAAAGCTTAAGAGAAATTATTTATCATTTACCATGAGGCACACTTCCCAAGGAGGCTATATAAGTGGTAAACTCTTCTTTTCCTTTAAGAAAACACCCTTTTTTCTACATAACATACCACCTTTCAATTGTTTTAATTAATTAATACCTATAAGGACAAATGAGACATAAAATATTGTTTTCTAACCTTCATTATTCCAAATAAATCTATAAAATTCATTAAATACACCTTTTATGACCTCAAAATGACCCAAAATGACTAAAAGTACTAAAATAACTAAGGACCAAGGCTAGTATAACATAAAATGACCTATAAAACACATTTTGATATCTATATTGGAACCCTAAAACACCTAAAAAATTATTTTTTACCTATTAGTGCCCAAATTTTGATAAAAAGTCAAATTTGGTCAATAATCATATAGAGCTTCTTTATCACATTGATCCAAGAAAATGTATTCCATTTATTCCCATGAAAAATTCTATTGTTTTACTCCTAGATCATCCCACCAAAGTGTTGCAAGACCATAAAGAGAATTTGAGAAATGTCTTTGACACCAAATTGTTCAAATATGACACTCCTTAAAAATGAGCCACCATTCTTGAGCATCAATATAATCATCCTCTAAAAATAGTTGTAACTTCATGATCCACCAAAAAACTAGGGTTAATGGAAAAACCCAAAAAATTCAATAACTCATGTGAAACTAATCCAAATAGTCCAATTTTTTATATATCTTCCATGTATGATATTGAAACTTCAATGAAATTTTTGTGAAAAAATTACAAACATTTTGGCTTGTAGACTGAATCTATGAAAAATAATAAAATCATAATAACTACAACAAAACTTGTCTAAAAATTCCAAAGTTTTGACTATAGATCTCTTTCTTGTTGATAATCAATCACTAAAAGTTTCACTAAAAATACTTAAATTTTGGTAGATATGATGAATTTATTACAAACACTAAAATATCAATAACTCCATAAAAATGATCATAAAACCTCAATATTTGTGTTATGAATTCCTTGAAATATTATTCAACACCATTACAAAAATTTTAGGAAATTTCAAAACTTATTTAAAGATATAAGTGATTCTTCAAAATTAGGGTTTCACTCATAATATTTTCCAAAATTAGTGCTTTGATACCAATTGTTATGATCCAGACTTGTAGTAATTAAAAATAGGTAGAATATAAGGTATATCAACAAAAAATAATAGATATTGGTGGACTATGATGTCCAACTATTAAATATATGCATAAGTAGAATAATTACCTTTAAGGTAGGGCAACAACATATAATACTCTTTTAGGAAGGAATAATTCCACAATGTCACTTTGAGGGGACAACATCCAATATCCTTATACTAAATAGAATATTCAACACTTAATTGATTGGTTGATTTACAATGATACTAACCTTATTTATATAAACCTCTAATTAACAAACAAAGGATGGGTAACCTCCTAATCTCAATATAGGTTAACCATTCCCTAATGCACTAATTCCACAAGTTACTCATTTATCTTAATATATTCGATCCATATAAGTAACTAAGGGGGATGTGTACCACATTTTGGAATCTCCATAAACCCATATACATTAATATATCATATCCTTATGTACATATTTGTATTTTTTTCCCTTATTGACGAACATGGCATGGCCAATGTAGTATTAATTTTTGTTTCAAATATTTATAATACATCGATCTAGGTTGAGTCCATATAAATATTTTTTTAATTAAATTTTAGGATTTATATATATAGGGTTCTAAAATAGCATTTATGTAATCAAAAACATTATAATACTTTATATGCACATGAAAATCTACTTTTAGTAGAATAGGAATTGAAGTATTTATGGAGGTTTAGTATTTGCTCAAGATATTTGAAATTAAAGAAAATGAAACTAAATCAAGGAAGTTCCCATTTATATTTTGAGTCCCCAATTAATATCACTTAGTTTTTTAACCATGCCATTTGATTTTTCACCTATAACATCTCTCATTAAGTACCACTTGAGCCAAGGGGAGGATTGATCTATTGACTAGTCAACCAAAGGTAAGTATCCCTATCTATATATTATTTTTTAATTTTTTTACATGATTATACTATATTATTATGATTTTTTATTCTTATTCAAGCCTATCTTATCTTATGCTCATTTACCTGAATTGAATTTTATCACACTAGTTATTGGATCCTATTCACATTATATTTGATTTTGCTTCTTAGCATTACCTTAACATCAGATTCACCAATATTTATTATGGGGAATCCAAAATTAATCTTATCCCACTACTATTTGGTCCATGTTCAAATTTGTTTTTAATTTTATTCTTAGTATTATATTCACACTTGCTTCACCAACATACATTTTAGTGAACCCAAATAATATTGTACCATCATTGGTTGGATCATTTTCACCTTTTCCTCTTCTAGATTCTTAGCTTTCACAATTTGTCAAATATACCTTGTTTTCCAAATTATTTTCCTTTAACATACCTAAGAGATATCATTCAATTCATACAATGGAATTCCTCTATGATCAAAGTGAATCTAACCAATACTTTAGAAATTTCTAAGGATATCAATCTCAAAATCCTTATGCTATGTCCATTACTTACACTATCAAGAATTTATAAAATAATTCAACATACCATTTTTATATTTCTCAATAAGTTACTTATAATAATTAAAATATGAATATAACACAAACAAGTTGTGATCTTCTCATCCCTAATTTTAACAAAAATATCTAGGGCTAGGAACTCAACCTTAAATGAATATAATTTTGAAGGTGAAGCCATAAATTATCCTGTGTACACCCTTGAGATGAATGTCTATCTTCAATAACACCTTGAAGACATAGGAAAATCTCTTTAATGAATTCAACCCCTCATGATATATAATATCTTTGAAAAATCACATAAGTGTAGCTTTCCTATAGGACTTTGGGAAAACCATGTGACTACCTCCTTTCCTTATTTTTACACTATAATCACTATGGTAATGAGTAAGGATGACCATACCTTTAGTGAATCTAATCAAAGAACTAAAATTAACACTAATTCCAACCATGCATCTAGCACTAGCCAAACTCCTCAATCTAGTCAACATGTTACTCATGAATCTTAAGCCAATCAAAATACAACTAATATTACTCAATTCATGTTATAAATCATAAATCAGAAGGATAACTTATTATACAATAGTTTAAATAAATTTATGAAAATGGAACAATAAATCATGGACATGAACAATAAACATTATAATCTTCTATGGTGAATGCTAATCAATTTACCCCCACCCTCTTAAAAATCATTTAGGGATTCTCATACCACAACCTCATCTTTGCAATAAAGTCGTTAAACACCTAGAAAGTGAACCCTTATCACTACATACTACATATATATATATATATATATTAGTGGAATCAATCCCACCATATCCAATGATGGATATATTGATCCTAATTTTAATATTCAATCCTTTGGGTTTATCTATAAGGAGTGGCTCAATATCAACACCTTTGTAGCTATTGAACTACTTTTCATAACCCTTATGGGTGATTATTTTAGAATGGTACAATAAAACCAAGACTAGTTCTATCAATTATTTAAAAGGATTAGTGAATGTACTGGTTCAAAACTTCCAATATCATGACTTACTTGAAAACATCATGTGTAATTTTATCAATTGTAAGCAAACAAATAATAAACCATCTCATGACTTCATTAAGTGTTGGAAAAACCTAACTAATAAAGATGGACATAACATGAATTAAGATGGCATCTTTAGGATCTTTACAATATCATTAACATCAAAACATAAATATTTCATTGGGTCCTATCCTTGGAATAAGTTTTCAATCAAGATAAAAGATAAGATCACTTCATGAGATAATTGGAGGTCCTTCAACTTAAACAAAACACTACAATGATTATCATTCCTAATAAAAAACATGTGGTGGATGATGATGTTAGTGATACTAATGATTATAGTAATTATTTTAAGAGGACTATTCACACTGCCATGCCTAGTGGTTCATAGAATGTGGGCCTTTCCCATCATATTGTAGGAAACCCTTTTCAACTACTCCCTCATTTTAATCATATCCTAGTTAATAACCTAGACATACATAAACCACTTAGAACTTAAAATATTAAGATAAAGTATCTTATGCCTCAACATAAATAATTTTATGGTTCACAAATCAAACCTCATTGGTATAATAACCCATTTATTTGTTTGGTTCCACATTAATTAGGATCATTCACATGATAATTGTTGTTCTCTTTAAACCCTAGAATATGGTTTTATCCTTGGTAATAACTTTGAACATGATGTTATGGAAAGAGAGAATTATCAAGCCTTTGTGAAAGTTTCCAAATTTCATGAGGGAAAGGTAAAACATGATGCACATAATCAAGCTAATGCTTACCTTGGTATTTACACCAACGCCATTCTAAACCATTCTTAAAGTAACTCCATTTATTTTCAAATAAATACTAATAAACCTCAAAATAATAAAAACTATTCACAAATACAAAATCAATGTCATTTAACTCCAACCACTATCATGGAAAATTTAGTTAACATTGATAATTACACTAACCTAGAAAGCTTAGTTAACATTTATTACATGAATTAGATCATTTATCACATTGATTCTTATCCACATCCTTAACCTATAATACCTCATAAATCCTAAAAATGTTAGGAATATAGAATGTAGATGAATATTAATGAAATAAAGATGAAAATAAAATGTAGAAAACATAATATGAGAGAGACACATATTTAATGTGGTTCACCCAATGTGGGCTATGTCCACATAAAAATAACCATTTTTTCTCTTATTCATTCCAAAAAATGAAGGGATAAACCTGAAATATGTCTAATACAATATCCTCTTCACTCACACATAGTGTGTCATCATGATTATAATGCCTTTATATCAAAGGAGGTTTACATATTAGGGTAAAAAAGCACACACATAATTTATACTATTAGATCTATGACCTAATAGTGAATGGTCCATATTTACTATGAAATTACAATAATTTTACAATACTTTTTTCACAAAATTTTTACCCCCAAATGAAGACCATACCGGGGTGGGAACAAGCCCCCCCAACCCCCTATTATGAACCAGGCATTTTAATAAGATCAAGCTCCACCATCAAATAAAAAAATGTTTAGGCCTATCCCACATGTCAAGCTTTAGTCTTTGTCCATTTCAAACCTTTAGATCTTCAAAAATAATTTAAAACTTATGAACTCTCCAATGAAAATGTATTTCTAATTATTTATGATAATACAATTATATCATCACTATAGATTTAGTATTTTATTTTAGCCAATGTATTTATGTTAATATAGTGGTATGTGTCTATGTCCATATAATCATTTATTTTTATACTTATGGAATATGTTGTGTCTTGACTAGTATAATTTCCTTCAACATTTGTATTGACCATATTGATATAACCTTTGGATCTCCAAGCCCTAATCACATATGACAATGTGATAAAATATAAGTGAACTTACTATATCAACATGACCAATACCATATAAAATGTTAAAAATTATCTTATGTTAGGTTCAAAGCTTCATATAGTCAAACTTGATGCTACTCACACATATATTTCTTAGTTATAGTCATAATTAGCCTATCCTAACCTTAAATAATTAGAGCCCATTTATTAAATCTCTCATCTCCATAGTCATATATCTTTTATTGAGCTTATGCATACCCCTCATAAACATCATCATTCCTTAATGGAAAATATTTTTGTTATGCACATTTTTAAAAAACCACATATGGGGAAATAATTAAATTTCACCAATTTTGAGGAAGGTATCATATATAAAATCAAATATATGTTTATCCAAATTAATGGGAAAATAGACCAAGACAATATTCATTCATGCATATGTCCTCTTCTCTCTATTAACATTCAAATTAATGGTTCTAATTTTAAGTGAAACCTAATATATTAATGTTTTATTACATATGTTTCATCTTTATAATTCATAAACTCTATCAAGTATTCTACTAATAACCTCAAGTCTACCCATATCATGTTCCAAGGATAAATTTGAATAAAAATGCCACCCATGTGGTGTATTTATATTCCTATCATGGTACCCCTTATTATAGGTAGGAGATATAGGTTTTACCTTTCTCTTATCCTATAATATATTGAATTTCAACATTTAGCTCATCACATGAGGGCCATAACTTCCTACACATGTTAATTTTTCAAATTACCATACCTAGGAGCTATCTATAATATTCAAGGTGATACCAACCCTTGGAATTATGAACCTAACCTTGAACCTCTCCTAGGTATTCATTTTAATTAGTATCAAAATTTCAACTTTCTTGTCAATTTAATTAGAGGTTATTGTTGTCACTCTAATGGTGGTAAATTTTAATCTCAATATTCTTGACTTGAGATCAACCTTAAAATAAAATAATCTAGATATGCTCCTTATATCATAGCTTATTTCCACCCACCTTGTGATAAATTTCTCAAAACATCTTGAATGATGAGATATGAGGGGAAATAATTATTCCAAATAAATATCATGTTGTCACTTATTCCTCAAAAAACATGGTTGAATCCATATATTGGATCTTGTATGCAATGAATTAGGATGGATCTACAACCTTTCCTACATAGTGGATTCGAAGATTTGAGAAGGCAATCTTGCCAAAAAAAAAATTACATAGCTATTTATATCAAGACATGCCCAATTAATAAACCTAACTAATGGATCTCTTTCCACACAATACCAAATGAAATAATTTCAAAGCCTCTAGTCAAAAGATATGATGCAATAACCTTATCTAGGTGTATAGTATATAAAATAAATCTAATCTAGTGCTCACTAAAGCTTGTGGAAAAAATGGTGGGGAGCGTTAAAAACAAAAAAAATAAAACATGTAAAGAGAACTCTAATCAAGTCAATGTAGATGTAAAATAAGAAAGGGGTAAAACATTCATCATATTACCTTGTGAAATATCTATCTACCAAATAAAATATTAAGAGCTATGAACACTTACCTTGAATTGAACTTGTCATGCCTCAATATATCCCTTGGCTAATGGTGCTTTGTAAGAGGTTGCTGTGTATTTATAAGGATAACACTATAAATATCAAATATAGGCTTAAATAATCCTACTTTTCATCCATGACTTTCCCACAAGACAATATTCTTTCCCTTCAAGACAAAACCATAAGAAATGAATTATGAAGTGTAGAATTAGTATGTTTATGAGCTATAATAATGTAAAGAATGAATGCTCCTCTCTATTAGATTAAATATGAATGGGGTATTTATAGACAAGGATTATGTCAAGGCCATTTTCACACACACACACACACACACACACACACACACACACACACACACACACACACACACACACACACACACACACACACACACACACACACACACACACACACACACACACACACACACACACACACACACACACACACACACAACCACACACACACACACACACGATAATTTATAAATAAAGTGAGATATCATAAAGGAATATCTCAGCTCTAAACTCCTATACAAGGGGTAATAACATTATGGGTGACCTAAGTACAACCATAAGAAAATAAGCAAGGAGAAGAAGTAAGACAAGTAGCCTTACTCTTATAGAACATGATACTCAATCATGAATCACATAGAATTCATTTAGTCAGACAATAGGATATTCAGGTCAATAGGGTGTTGACGAAATGATCTAGGCCCTTACATGGATCATTTCTATGAGTTTATACCAACTGGTTGTATCCATCTCAAGGATCTATTCTTATTTCCCTTATTTTATTCCTTCATTCCCAAGGTGGAAAAAAATGCTAAAAAACTCAAAACCCTTTTTTTAGAGATTCACCCTCCTCAAACAGGAATTCTCTCTTCCTTAAAACCTAATTAGAATGTGACATGTGTATATTCTTTCCTTGGATTGACCAACCAATCTATGTGCTAACCCATGCCTTCAAAAATGGAAATTACCTTTATCAACCCATAATGGTGCATGACAGATCTATTAGAGTATAATTATTTTTTCTAAGACAATTCACCTCCCTATGTAGGGCTCAAGTCAAAGACAATTAAAGGACAAGTATAAAATATTAATATAAGGTAATCTAGATGTTGGTATACTTTGTCCTCATACATTAAAGCTAACCAAACAAAGGTGTTTGACTAACCTAATATTGATTACAATCAATTAAAACACATCAAGATTAAATAAAGGGTGAAATGGTATACAAGGTAATAAATTTGGACTAGTTAAGGTTTAGACATGATATGGGTAAAAGATAGGATTACACATGATGCAATTATGCCTAGCATAGTCCTTTTTTCCTTAATTGGCAAAGACTTATTTTTGCACATTTATTTCACCCATGAAATATGATATCCTTATAGCCAAGGATTATAATAATAATCATGATAGATCATTTACTTAAACCAATGTAATTAGCTTACCAAATAGTTCATAAGGTCATCAATTGATATTCTTATAACACCTTAGTGCATATGTAATTTCATTTATAACCAAAAGTAATAATTTAAGCATTGTTAAACCAACATCTACTATGTGTATAATCCTCTTACCTTCATAGTCAACACCACCAAAGGAGAATAACCATCAATTTGACATAGTTGCATTCCTTTCTCAAGAGAATCCTTATTATTGACCCTAAGCCTCTTGAGAATTTAGCTGATAAGATTGATTGGCTTGATCTTGTTAGGTGAGAAAGATAGTTGTCAGGTCTTGAGCTAGGTCTAATAGGACAATGTAGTTTTGTAATGTGCACTCAATCTATAAAAACATTGACCTAATTGATATAGTAGGAAAATTAATAAAAGGGGTGTTTTCTTAGTTAGGGGATAGTTTGGAAGATGAATTTCTTAGACGAGATTTGTAATTTCTTAGAGAGTTGGATAAAACTAATTTGTAGTGGTTTCATGTAATGATATAGGGACCAACAATCTTAATAAGCATAAAGGTTCTACCAACCCCTTTCCTAGTGCACACTTTAAGGCATGAAATTAGAGATATTTAAACTCAACAAGTTCTTATAAGAGATAAAGTGTCAATAAATGATACAATTTAAAAATATGTTGTGTATACATATGCCCCACTCGAAGATCATCATGTGTCACATAGTTATAACATGATATGGTGTTTTGATAAAAGAACATAGAAACACATAATGTTGAGATAATAAATTATAGTAAAAAGTGGGAAATAAATGAAATTAAATAATAAAAAAATGCATACCTTCACTTACCTTATTATTATAGACTATAGACTCTATGAAAAGTAGGTGTAAGAGGCATCCAATGTATTGGACATTAGGTGGACTTGGAGAATAAGCTAAAAATCAGTTTTTTGAAAACTTATGGGGTAAATATATAAAAATTCTCTATTTTATCAAGATTATAGAATTTTTTGTTGTTTGTAAGAAGATCTTGTAGAAACATAGGTATGAGAAAAAAATGATTTTTTTGGTAAATTTTCCTAGGTAAAGAATTTATAAATTTTAAATATAAATAGAATTTTAACTATTCAATTGAAAATTTACTATTTTGAAAAACCAAAGATCTAAGTGACCTTGAGGAGTGATGAGAGAGACTATGGCATGGATGTAGAGAACACAATGTGGAGGATGAAATTCAAATTTTGTGAGCATGATACATGTATGGGATGTAGTGAATTTGAATTTTTTTATTTTTTATTAAAATATGAGGTAAATTAAGAAAACTAGGTACTGAGGTAAATCCATGTATTAGAATTTGGCCCAAAAATTTTTAGGGTAGAGTGAAAAGTATGAATAAAAATCGGTAGAGGTTAAGGAAGGTCATTAATGCATAGGGCATTAATGAAAAATGTTTAAAAAATTACTACAATAAATGAATGGTATCATCCAGGCTAACACAATTGTAAATTAGTAGTTTAATGATAGTGGATAATTACATAGTATCAGTGTGATCTAGTTAGTCATTAGCTTGTCAATTGTGTGCATGTGGGATAATCTAGTCTACTAGTGTATAGGTGGTTAATCATGTATATACAAGACAATCTAGTCTAGTAGTGTGTAGGCATCTAATTATGTACATATTGACTGATTAAGTAATGTATTTAGGTGGATAAATATATATATTAAATGGAAGAAAATGTTGACTTAGTGGCTAACTTTTTAAAAAATGGATGGCAAGTAGGGTTATCTGGCTGTCAATGTATGAAATGGCTACTATATTTAAAATAAATGGATAAATTCATATAAATTAGCTAATACAATAGTTTTGTTTGGCTAATTTCATAGAAAGTGTTCAATTAGGTTACATTATCTAGCCAAATTCATATAAAGTGGCTGATTCAATTTGATTTTAATAGTGGTTGACATTGTTAGATACATGGTAGACATAGTAAAATATATATTCATGGATAACATAGTTAGTTATGTGGCTAATATAGTATAAAATGTTGAAAAAATGAAAAAATAGGTTGATTAAGTAGTTAATTATGATATAAATGCATGTATTATTTATTTTTGTAATGTAGCTTGTTGATTATCCGATATAAAGAACTGATATGTGCTTTGTTGTTTGATATTTTGTATAGATGAAGGAGACTCTAGTGATTGGTGGATGTAGTTTGGTTACTAGAGTTTTTGTATAGATTGGTAGTATATGATTGAGCATGAATTATGAAATTAAGATTTAGAGGCATTATATAGATGCACCTCATTACCTTGAGTGTAAACTTAGTCACCATGTTCTTAAGGAATAGGAGAGTCTAGCTAACACTTTTAAGTGGGATATGGATGGGGATACTATTGAGGTGGGTATCACCCTAGAGGATATCCATTTTATACTAGGACTTTTTATTGTAGGGATGTTCATTATTTGGGATATTCCTAATATATATGTTGATAGGCAAGCCTTAGCCTTATGGGTGACCAAATTAGATATCTATTTTTATGGTTTACATGTACATTTATTTGATGTCTATATGTCAACCATTTTAGATATATGGAAGACCATTATTGGCCTTGTCATAGTGCATGTGATCTATCACAAGTTGAATGAGAAGGTTCTACTATATGTAATTACCTTGTGTTGTTTAGTATTAAAATATGGTAGTCTATATGATCTAGATTCACTGATCTAGGTATAGTTAGTGCATGACATGTAAAATATCCTATCACAAAGGAAAATGATTATGGGCCCTATGATTTTATTGAGTAATTATATTTATCAAATTTTTCCTATGTATCAGCTTGTGGGGTTAACATATGTGATAGATGATAATTTTTCTCATGTTCTTAGGTGGAGATAGGAACATGTCCTATGGGTTACACTACATGTCCTAAAATTGTAGAAAGTGACCCAAAGATATTTATTTGGAAACCATAAATGGGTATTACAATAACTTTCCATATTTGATCTAGTTTTTTCAAGAATTAGGGCATGTTTGTATTATAAGTTATTATAAATGGTGGGTGGAGCCACATCTAGTTACTCACTTACTAGGTTAGTTGGGGTTTCCACCTCTAGTGGTGCTTATAGTATTTCTTAGATATTGGGCATGACATGTGAGGGAGTATAGGAGTAAAGGAGTAACCAACATGAGTGATAAAAGTGACAAACATATATAAGATTTAGGTTTTGGTTACAAGATAAAAGGAACCTAGAGATTTTGTTAACTTTATAAATAATTAGGATTTCCCATAAACAAGTATACAATCTCAAGACTGACCATATGTGTGCTTAGTATGAATGGAAAATAAGGGGAAAATTGAGATCATATAGATCTATGTATGTAGTGATATAATGATAAATATGCTTGCTAACTAATCATAAGGTAAAGATGGGATATTAAAGGGGTGTAGATTAAAAACCATTTCACAATAATAACTATCTTATTCAAAAAAAATGAAATAAAAATCATAAAAATAAATCATCCTAAAGAGAAATAGGGGAAAGATAAATGAAAATTAAATTAATCCATGAAACATTTCCAAGTGATAAGTAAAACATAAGATCAATAAATGATCATAATTCAAATACAAATCAATGAAACTATAATAAATAATGTGATGAAACATAATATGTGTTCACAAGTACTAATAAATTTTGTGTCAAACATCATCCATAACATCTAATACATAATTATGTAATTATACTCTAACTTTAATAAAAGTTTCATCAATATTTATAGAGAGTCATGAAAAGATTTCTTGGCAAACTATCTTGATTGATAAAAGGGGTATGCTACAAGAATAATGATGCTCATGGGGTATTTTATAAAATGGATACTCAATATAAGGAACTAATGTTGAAATATAATGAACATCCTCAAACTTATGAGTAAATGTCAGTTGTGGAGAAGGTTGAGATTTTTATAGTGAGTGTCTTAGAGTATGCAGCTAAGCCATTGAAGGTTTATGTCATGGGAAATATTGTAAATTATATTGTAACACATGATGTCTATCCATATGATGTGTATTACATTGATGCTAAAGATATTAAACTTCCCCATATTTAATAATGTATTCTAGAAGTATCTTAAGAGGTGGTAGGCTCTTATCTATAGACTGTGCCTTCTCTAGATGAAGTGTATCAATGTAATGCCAAAGTTATCAGAAATGAGTAGAAGAATGCCTTCATGTAACATGAAATCAATATATATGTCTAAGAGTAGATTGTAAAGGTTAGATATTTGTATTTGAAGTAGAGCATAAGCATTACTATTACTGATGTGTATAGTAATCCTTGGTCCAATGATCAGTAAATCTCTAGATTTCATAATATGTATCATATTCCCATCATATCGATAGAGGATAAAACATAGAAAATGGTAATATGCCATCATCAAGATAAGAAGAACTCAAAATAGGATTAGGAATAGGTTGGGCCACTTCAAGAGATGAGCTCAAAGTAGGTCAATCTAATATAGTTGACATCTATAGAGGGAGTAAACTAGAAGGGTTTAAGTATCTAATGAACCAATAAGGGTTTAAGTAATCTCCTTAAATTTTATATGTAGCACAATTATAAGGGAACTTAACACATTGTCATGTTGACAAGGCTATTGATCTCAATTGAGTAAAATTTTATAATAAAGTGGGAAGTTAAATATCATGACTTTGACATGCATTATGATAGGGAAAACTATGATAGGAAGACAAACACACCATAAATGAGGTATTTATATTATATCATATCATTGACATGTAATTTGAGTAGATTTGGGATACATTTGGAATATCCAAGTGTTTTAATGAAATTAGGGGAAGTTACATAAGTGATTGAAACTTCATTAATAAATGCATGTTTAACTTGGATATATCCTATTTTGATGCTAATGAATAATAGAAGACCATTTGACTGAAGTAATATCTCATTATGAATCATTGAAGAGATAGGGAATTAAAGTGGAAGAGAAGTATCTATTATTTCATCAATGTGGATAGACAGTTATTCACACTGTGACCTAGAGGATTTTCATATGGTTTGGAAAAATGTGGAAAAGACAAGTGTCATAATGGGAAAGTCAACACGTGGAAAAAATATAACGAGTTTATATAATTACTTTTAATATTGGAATTATTTCATTGCTAATGGGTGTTATGTTATAGATGTGGGACCAAAATGACCTTTACTCACATTACCCCATTATCAACTTTGCCATATAGTTTTGTTAAGCCACCCAAAATATTCTTTCCACATAACCAATTATTCCCACCATAATTCCTCCATTTTCAAAATATTACTAATATCCTATTTGTTATGGTTATTAATAAGCATGGGATATATTTTAAATTAAATCCAAATTTACTCAAATTTTAACATCCTATTTATGGTTTTATTAAATCATTGGATATTTTTTTAAACCAAGTCCCAAAAGTTAACTATACCCACTCCCACATGGATGCTTTTTACATGGTTTTTATTTACCATGGGAGACATTTTAATAAAATTTATGCCATAGATATTATAATTATCCCCCCTTTATCCTTTTAACCACATGGAACATGGATTTGGTTGAATATGGTTATAATGGTCTTTGTTTATTTAATGGATATGTTTTAATATACTTAAAATCCCATGTAAATAATCCATTGCATGTTTGTTAAAATATCCTCATGATAATCCCATGTGTATGTTAGCCAAGATAAGTTTAAGTTTATTTTATTATGGTTTGTTACAACCACCAAAAATCCACTTGATTTGTTACATGGTGTGGACTTCATAACCATGGGATATGCTAAGTCAAATATCTCTTTCATTTGGCTAAACTCCTTAACATGCACATGTTACCCACCTTTGACTCTATGTTGGTCATTATTGTGTCTTTTTCATGGTAGGTGGTTGGTGGGAAGATCATGGTTGTTATTTATGGGAATCATGTTTATTAAATAAGACATGGCATTATAACCAACCATAAAATATGGGATTTTATTTAGTTAATTTGTAGGTAGCCTATTATGAGAGTTTAAGCACTTCGGGGCAGAATGGAGGTTGATAGCCAACATTATTTATGAAATTTTTTATTTTATTTTATATTGTAGATGATTTTTTTATTATCCAGAGTTAGGGAATAATGTGTAGATATTATTAAATAAAGCTATATATTTTTGATATAGAAGCAAAATTTTGTAATAGCCCAATTAAGGCCATTTTCACCTATTACAAAGAATTGGCCTGTAAACATTATAGAGAAGTTATTTTACCATTTTGGAGAAGAAAATACTTGCAGAGCTTTGAATAAAGAGGGAGACATTTGTTGATCAGGTTCAGAGTCTTCAATATCTAGTTTTTAGTTCTATTGCAAGTGACAAGGTTCATTTATCATTATTGTGAGTTGTATTATTATTTACAATGTTTTTAATGGATCAAATTATTATTTAGAATTATCAATGATGTAGCTAATTGGTGAACCCTGTAAATAGTCTTTGGTATTTATTTTATTTTTGTTTTTCCATTATATCATTTTAATTATTGATATTTGGAATTTTAATGGAAATTCATTAAGAGACTATTTATAGAGATAAAAAATATATAAATTAAATGTTTTATCTAAACAATAGATTTATATAAGTTTATAGAATAGTTATAATCAAAATTGTTACAAATAAATTACATTCAGATTAAAATAAAATTTATTTTAATAAATTTTGGAAATTGACATATTATTAAAATACATTTTTAGAGAACAACATTAATTAGCAGGGGCTAAATTACTATTTACTGATAAGTTTGAATACAAAATCATATTTTTGGAGTTAATATACACTCAAATTTGATTCTTGAATATTAAATCCATATCCTATTTTGTTTAATTTGGAAATTGATATTTTTATAACCAATTCTATTTTATTATATGAATTGAGAGTTTCAAAATCTGATTATTTAAAAACTATTGATTTATCTAAGGGGGTTATATCTAGTTTTTGGATCAATTTGGTATTAGAGAAGTTAGAATGTAGGGATTAGATTCTGATTGTGTAAAAATTTGAATTTAGTTTCAATATTGGTTGTATTATTATAGACTTGTTACTTAGTCTATTTATAGTGTTGGAAGTACAGGTTGTTTGTAGGAACATGAAACCATGAACAAGCTATCCAAGCAAGAGAAATTTGATGATATTGAGTAATAATCAATATATTCAAGAAGAGAAATCTATTTTGAGATCAAAATTTTACCTTGGAAGAGGAAGTTGAAAGGTTGAGAACTGAGTTACAAGCCAAGGATAAACTCTTGGCAGGACTACATAATGATGAATAAGTAAAGGATCTGCCTTTCACATCAGATGCAAGGATAATGACAAATGAATATATTATAAATAATTACTCATGTAGTACTTTATCTCATTCAATTTCAAATATTGATTTTAGTGTTTCTAATAAACACACTAAGGGTATTGGGTCTAAATTGTTAGATAAAATGGGATTTGAAGGAAGAGACCTTGGTAAAAATAGACAAGGCATAACTAACCCCATTCAGGTAGAGGATAGACTTAATTTTATAGGTTATGAATATAATAGTGTGAAAATGGAAGTTGGTTAAAATTATATAATTGCTAAAGGAAGACAAGCTTCGAATAGTAGAATGTTCAAGTCACTAATCATGCAAAGTGATAACATGTAGAGAAACAAAAGTCCATTCACATAAAAATACTATGTTCTATGAAGGCATGATTTGATAAAAGGTAATATAATTCCACATTATAATAGTTACACTAATCCTAAAAAACCTGGTAAATATTCCAATGTATATTTCAATTATGAAAATAAGACCTTATTATCAAATGATTTTTGGTCTAAATATCCATGTAGTTTTTGTGGATTAAATAATCATTGTGTTACCTTATGTTGGAAGAGAAAACTATCTCTTAGAATGTTTATGTTTTCTAAGAAGAAATAAATGGGTAATAATTATTATACTCATTATAATCTAAGTGGTCACATAAATGATAAATGTTGGGTATTGTACCCATAACTACGTCCTAAGTATTGTAGGAAGAAATCCATGAAGAATGATGCATCCATAAGAAAACATGAAGTTGTTTCAAATCTAATAGTTTTAGATATGACCCATATAGCTACTTAGGTATTCATTGAGGAAATTAAACCACCTAAATAGGAAAGTGTGATAAAGTGGGTTGGTAAGCAATTCTTTAGTTTCATGTTTGCATAGTTGTGATAGTTTATTAACATGCAAATGTTCAACGCAATTTTTTGGATTCCATTTGAAAATAATATAATTTAGTTTTGAACATAATTTTTAGAGCTACTAATTGTGAGAAGATGTGAGTGACATGTTTATCATACTTGGATTATTTTCTCATCCTTATGGTTTTGATAAAATATCTATTTTTTTCCTTGATAAGTTTTGAGTTCTTGATGCATTGGTAAAAGGAATTAACTCATGTTTAAACTTGGAGGTATTCTTAAATGATTTAAGATTCGAATTAAGGTCTATTGGAGTAACCTGTAGAGAAAATCCAAGGAACAGGTTCATTTTTAAATCTTGACAATAATATATGTAGATTATATGGGACATGATCAGTATGTCTATTTTAAGAAAAATTTCATTTCAGTATATATGTTATCATTTACATTGTGCAAATAAAATCTTATAAAACCATTTCTAGGAACCATTTTTAATTTTAATAATTTTACAAATGTATTGTATCCATTCATGATATTTGTATATCTTATAACTCCCTCATTCATTTTGGGCATTTTTTTGTAACTATCAAATGTGGTTACAATTAGCATGTATATTTATTGCACTAACAAATTGGTTTGCAATTTCACTTGGTGATAATTTTTGAGTGAATGGAAGATTCACTATTTTGGAAGATGTGACAATTGTACAAGTAGTTTACTTCTATCTACAATTTGATATTAGGTAGATATTCCTTTCATTAGCATTTTAGGGATTCAATTTGATTTTTGAATCGTTACCATTATATTTTATAGTTATGTTTTGCAAAGTCAACCATTTGTAGATTCAATGGGTGATTTGACCTTTTGGGGACCAAAAGGGTTTTATTAGGGAGGTTGATCCAAATGATTTTCATATGGTTTGGCAAAATGTGGAAAAGATAAGTGTCACAATGGGAAAGTTGACACATGGTAAAAATATAAAGAGTTTATACAATTTATTTTTATATTGGAATTATTTTATTACTAACGGGTCTTGTGTTGTAGATGTGGGACCAAACTAACCTTTACCCACATCATATGATTATCAACTTCTCCATATATTTTCATTCAGCCACCCAAAATATTCTTTCCACATAACCAATTATTTCCACCATAATTCCTCCATTTTCAAAATATTACTAATATCCTATTTGTTATGGTTATTAATAACCATGGAATATAATTTAAATTAAATAAAAAAATTAATTAAATTTTAATATCCTATTTTATGGTTTTATTAAACCATTGGATATTTTTTAAAAACCAAGTCCTAAAAGTTAACTATACCCACTCCCACGTGCATGCTTTTTGCATGGTTTTTATTTATCATAGAAGATATTTTAATAAAATTTAGTCCATACATATTTTAATTATCCCCACTTTATCCTTTTAACCACATGGAACATGGATGGGGGGTGAATATGGTTATAATGGTCTTTGTTTATTTAATGGATATGTTTTAATATACTTAAAATCCCATGGAGATAATCCATTGCATTTTTGTTAAAATCTCCTCATGATAATCCCATGTGTATGTTAGCCAAGATAAGTTGAAATCTATTTTATTGTGGTTTGTTACAACCACCAAAAATCCACTTGCATTCTTACATCACATGGAATTTATAACCACGGGATATGCTAAGTCCAATATCTCCTTTGTTTGGCTAAACTCCTTAACATGTACACGTTACCCAACTTTGACTCCATGTTGGTCATTATTGTGGGAAACATATTTATTAAATAAGACATGGCATTAGAACTAGCCATAAAATATGGGGCTTTAGTTGGTTAATTATTTATGGGAAGCATCTTTATTAAATAAGACATGGCATTAGAACAAGCCATAAAATACATTATTTTATTTAGTTAATTTTCATGCATCCTATTATAGGAGTTTAAGCACTTTTGCATAGAAAGGAGGTTGTTATCCAACATTGTCTATGAACAATCTTATTTAATTTTATATTGTGGATGTTTTTTTATTATCTAGATACAGGGAATAATGTGCAGAGATTATTATAGAAAGATGTATATTTATGGTATAGAGGAAAATTTTTGTAATAGCTTGATTAAGGCCATCTTTACCTATTACAAAGAATTATAAGCTTTTACAAATTATAGAGAATTTATTTACTCATTTTGGATAAGAAAATACTTGCAGAGCTTTGGATAAAGAGGGACATATTTTTTTATCAGGTTCAGAGTCTTCAATATCTAGTTTTTAGTTCTATTATAGGTAACATGGTTCATTTATCATTATTTTTAGTTGTATTATTACTTATAACTTGATTTTTAATGGATTAGATTGTTATTTAGCAATATCAGGGACATAATCAATTAGTGAATCACATAAACAATCTCTTGTCTATATTTTATTTTGGTTTTTCCATTATATCAGTTTAAAATTAATTATTGATATTTGGAATTAAATTATGAGAAATTGATTAAGAGACTATTTCAAAAGATTAAAAAAATATAAATTGAATGTTTTATTTGAATAATAGATTTATACGAGTTTATAAAATACCCATAATCAGAATTGTTATAGATAAATTATATTTAGATTAAAAGTCAACTTTATTTTAATAAATTTTGGAAATTGACATATTATTAAAATCTATTTTTAGAGAAAAATATTGATTAGCAGGGGCTAAATTACTATTTATATATTAGTTTGAATACATAATCATATTTTTGGAGTTATTATCACTCAAGTTTGTTTTTTGAATATTAAATCCATTTATTATTTTATTTAATCAAGGAATTGATATTTTTACAACCAACTTTATTTTATTCAAAGATTTGAGAGCTTCAAAATCTAATTATTTAAAAACTGTTTGATTTATCTAAGGGGGGTAAAACTAGTTTTCATATCACATTGATGAATAATGCTATCTTTAGACCCCATCAAATTATCTTTCCCCAAAGGTGGGGGATAAGGAATGTTCATTAAGAATAAAATTTACATTAGATTATTATGATGATGATTAAAAGTTATCGTATGTTATAAGAAAGGTATTTGAGATGGAAGATGTGAAAGTTTAGATATAGGATCCCATTCATCATATCTTGTTAGAGTATTGTCTAATAAAATGCATTGTGTTGAATTAAATACTTTAAGGGTGTAGTGGAAGTGTATTTAAATTTAGATTTGTAAGGTGCATTCTATTGAGATTTGGTTAATGCATGTTGATCAACTGTATTTGATTGTGTTATCTTAGATGATGTGGTTGGATCATTGATTACTTCTTGTGAATGGGAGGAAGAAGTAACAATCATTGAAGATTTGGGGATTTTTTAGTGAGGTGTCTTAGTTAAAGGACATGTAGAATTTATTTTGATAATATTTGATTTATTATATAACTATATAATTGGATTTAACACTTGTGAGTTTATTAAATTTATTATAATTGATTCCATGTGCCTCAATTATGTGTAATGGGATGGGTATAACCTTGAATAGTATGTAAATTTTGGAAATTATTGTGGTTAAAAGCTAGGTAATGATTGATATATGAAAATAATTTCCTCGTATTATTCATATTAAAAACTTTCCCATCATGCATGTTAGGATCTATAGAGATTTTGACATTAATGGTAATGGCAGGTTGGTTAATATTATATTAATGGTTAGGAAGTAAATCATTGTAATAGCTAAATGAAAATTTTATTGATTCAAGGCTTCATATTTTATTTTAGTTTCATAAGCCTCAATTACCACTTCATAATCTTGTTAATGTTTATATATGAGTGATTCATGATCAAAATTATGTCCAAGAAGATAATCCATAGTAAAATTTCTTAGTTGGTGACAAATTTCATGAGAATTGCCCCAACTTGCATGATAATAAAAAAATTTATGTGGATTGTACCAATGTTTGGTAGGGAGAGTGGGATCAAAATCACATGGTGAAGGTTGAGGAAGACGTTTTTGAATCTCTACTAAAAAAAGTGGTTTATTGATATATAAATTATTTATTTGATAAAATGTATAAATAAGATGATAATTATTGGAAATTGATGATAAAATAATATGCTTTATTAGATTACTTGGATCAAAAGATTGAATGTTTTGTATGGAATGATAAGTATCCATAACAACATAATTGGTTGCATGTATACTTTTAGCTTTCATAAGAATTAAAGTTCATGTTAGAGGGTGTTAAGACTTGAATTATTATATAAGGATATCTTGATTTTTAGCTTGATTGAGGGCTTATTATAAATGTTTTAGAGAAAAGAGTCCTCACACAATATTATCATTTTGAGTGAAGATCATCAGTGAATAAAGGAAATAAATTATAATCAGGTGAGTTATAATTGGTTTTGTTAGACAAGGCTTGCCACCATTTGATAAATTTTTGTGATGTTTTAGATTCTAATTGTTTACAATTGATAAAATGAGCTAGGCTATTTTTAGGAAGATAACTAGTTTGGAACTATTAAACTAATGCATTGACCAAGTCTTCCAATCTAGTGATAGAATGAGTTTTATGTTGATTATACCAATCTAGAGCATCACCTAAAAATATTTTAGCTAATATATTGGTGTTGAGTTTAACCCAATATTTGTATAGATTTCCAAAAGTCTTAAAATACAAGTTTGGATCAGTAGATCCATTATAAGTGAGTGGGAACTATGATTCCTATGTCAATGTTTACAATTTGAGGAACTAAAGGTTAATTTTGTAATATTTCTATAGATTTGTTAATAAGTGGAGGTTATGAGACAAGGTTATCACTTGTATATCTAAGGGGGGATGGGGGCATTAGGGTTTTGTACCCCCCATTGAGTAGGCTAAGGATGATTTTCAAAATGTAATAACATATTTTGCATTTGCATAATTTGATTAACACTATTAGTTTGAAAAGTAGCCATTTAATTTAAAGTTTGCAATAACAATTGATTAGTGTTAATGGTTTTTTTACTAGTGGAAGTAATTTGGGATGCATTAAAATTATATGAGGCATTGAGTGTGTTAGATGCACTAGTAGCTGTATGGATTTGAGTATTAGTGTGGTTATTTTGACTAGAACTACTAAAGGTTATGCCTTCCATGTTTGTAGTAATGGTTGGCATGGAGGATGAATAAGGCTTGGAAGATGATTTAATTTTAGTATAAGATGGCATGAGATAAAGATATATCAAAAGTCATATAATTAATTGCCCCAAATCTTGTAACAAAGTTAGGTGAAAGTGAATGGGGCTATCCAATGTAAGGCTCCATCATGAGGTTATAAATGACTATGGTATCCTTACCCTAATGTTGAGGTGTTTTATTGATGAAGAGGATCATTTCATATATAGACTCAAGGTAACTTTCATCCTCTATCATAGGTAGGAATAGAGGATTAAGAGAAGTAGAATAGGGAGGAGTCATATTATTGGTGGTTTTAGTAGTAACATGGATATTGATAAGATCAATATTATTTACCCATGATATGGTAGATGCATCTAAAAAGCTTTAAGAGGATTAGTAAGAATAATCATGTTAGTATGATTTTATTGTGATACTTCATCAAATATATGTTACATGATGAAAATCTTATCTAGTCACTAACAATGGAAATGAAAATCTAGAAGCTGAAAATGAATGAGATCAAGTTGGTCAATCTAGTTTGTCTAACAAAATAACAAAAGAATTTAGAAATAGTCTAGATCAATATAGTTAATCTATTTATACTAACATGATAACAATAACATCTAAAAATAGACTAGATCAATCTAGTCAACCTAGTTGGGAAAATAGGATAATAGAATAGTCTATAAATTGACTAGGTCAAGTTGGTTGTTCTAGTTAGAAAAGTAGGGAAATATAAGACTGACTAGATTGATTTGGTCAATCTATTTGGAAAATTAATAAAATAGAATATTTTATAAACTAACTAGATCGAGCTAGTTGATCTAGTTGGAAAATTAATTAAATATAATAGTTTGTAAACTAACTAGGTTAATCTAGTCAATCTGGTAAAATAGAATAGTATATAAATAGAATAAATCTAATTGGTCAATCTAGTTGAAAAGATAGGATGACAAAAAATTCTACTAGATCGATCTATTCAATTTATTTATTTGGTCTAATTTTTCTAAAGGCCTTATAGATGGATGGTTTAGTTTTAAATATATAAATAAATTTAATCACATATGCAACTAGCTAAGGTAGTCGATCTAGTTGAAACACACAACAAAAAAAATGTATCAACACTAGCTAATCCAATTTACAATACAATATATAATGAAAAACAACAAGTATCAGGAATGTAATTTAGATGCTAACTAGTTATCCAAAAATAAGATCAATAATTTATAGTAAAGGTTGTGTTTGATAATGTAAGCTTCTAGATATATTGGCTTTTCCATTAGATAATATCAACCCAATGTTTTAAAATGCTAGCTATAGAGTAAGTGCCATTCCCATAGACCACTACTTCTAGTTTTAAGGGTAATCTGGAAGTAAATTCTCAATTCTAAATATAATAGATGCACCAGAAAATCAAATGGATGATTGGATTCATAAAATTTAATACAAAGAGAACTCTTAGGAATTTATGGAATACCATGAGGTACATAGAAATTGAAGACCTAAAACAACCACATTTAAAAAAAAAAAATATTGAGATCCACTTGCATCTATGGTAAAATTCCAATGCCACTTGAGAGAAATAATCTCTCAATAGCATGATGTATACCATATCTATGTTATTCAACCTAGGTTCTTAATTGAGGAAAATGAATATTAAAATATTCCATTAAGAAGCTAATTATTCATATTGGATATGAGGATTGGGGTGTATCAATGTACTCCATGTACACTCATAAAATAGAATATAAATATACCTATTTTTGTTATTATTGATAGGATCATTTAAAACCCTTAACCTTACTCGAATGCCAAGACTGACATAATGCAACCTAGGTCGAGGCTTATCAAGAGCAATTTTCTAGTTCTCAATTAGGATTACTAGGTAAGCAACTAGGAGTAAAACTATAACCAAGGGTTATACATGTATTAAATCAATCATATGAAGAGTAACTTGAATTCATAATTTAATGTATCAATCAATCAAATAAAAATGCCAAAAATAAGGATTAATCTATAAGTTAATCCAAGAATAATACATTATTGTGCAATGTAACATTTATCAAGATCATGGCTATGAGTAATATATTACTATCATCTTGTGCTACCCACTTGATCACTCAATTAAGATCTATACCCTTGGGATCATATAAAAAATAGTTTATTGGCACACACCAATGATATTATTAGTGTATTCATCCATACCACCACCATTCTACAACACCATTTATGCATTTAATATTCATGTTGTTATAAAGGTAATAATAATTATTCATGATGTTTATAATATACATAATTTTCTATCGAGAAAAGTATGATAATTAATTATCTACAATAGAGTGTGATATCACTTATTTTGACAACAACATCCCTCATATATATGTTAGCATAAGATTAGAGAAACATATTATTACAATCATCATACATCACCCAAGACAATCTAGTATTCATGTATTAAATGCCAACATAAATATCAATTCTAAATTCAAACAAAACTTAAATATATAGTAAATAATGAAAGTAGGGCTATCTATAACCATATTTCATCTCCCAATAATAGATAACAATGATAATGAAGTTTAATTAATGAATATGGCAATAACCTTATGCATAAAATCCAAATATTATCACCATTATTTTAATTTATTGTGTGATAAAATAGAATATAGATCATCACTAAAATTTAGAATCAAACATGAGTGGCTCTTTCAGAATATATGTTATAGCCACATATTATATCTAGTTTTATTTCCAACATGCCAAATTCAATTCTAGATAGAAATAAACATTAAGTATTTTTTAGATAACTAAATAGTGCTACTACTAGGATTTTGTAATGCTAATTGACTTTTAGGGTCCTTTTACCATGTTATGCTTCCCATTATATTCACATAAGAATTAATAATGATTAAATCAATAAATATAAGAATGACCTCATGCAATAATTAATTGACAATAGTTAAGCACTTGGCAATCTTTATGAACATGGTTAGCTATAGGCCTATTACTAATTTTTGTCCATCCACCATATCACATAATGATTTAGGCATGGTATAAATATTAACAACATGCCTCATTATTTTCAATAGGAATTAATGTATAATAATTCTATAATTACAACATTAAGCACTAATATACCATTTAACCACTATCTATTACATGCCATAATAAGTCAAAGGAAGTGATAATAAATGACTTTCCAACTACTATAAATTTATTTTCACATATATGAAAATAGGTCAGTTTTAATCTTTTAATCCAAAATTGATTATATCTCAATATTGGATTCAAGAATTATTAATAACAAGCTAATAACAACCCTATAATTTCCATGCTCAAGGTTAAAAGAACCATGTACAATCAAGCATAACCAATCATAAATAAAATATAAATAATAAGTATCAACCAAATATCCCATAAATATCTATTCAAATGGAAATTGAATAGTTGCAACATTAACATCCCAAGATGCCTCGTTCATTAAAAATAGAGGATAACAACCAATCAAACCATAATAATTTTGAACTTTCAAATGTGTACCAGCTAAAACCTTTAATTATCCATACTTATCATAATCATAAAAAAATAATATTGAATGACAAATTATAAATTCCACTAATTTGGCCATTAATAACCCTTATTTAAAACATATACAATTGCAATATTGAATTATCAATATGTTTCCCATATATACTTGAATGTAATATAACTTTCAATAGTTCTTACAGATTTTATTAATACAAATGAATCACTCCATAAATTTCATAATTACTCAGTCTACATTAATCTATTAAGTAATGAAATGTATTCTTATAATCTGATTTGAAAGAATGAACAACTATTATAATGAAGTCTAATAAGGGAGAAAATGACATAAACAACTCTTTGTAATATATTCGAACAATGTAACCAACCACATAGCTCTTAGATCATTTAGTAATTAATTTTAAACATCATTTGATAACCTATTGAAGATCAACAATAACATACTTATATTAATGCTAAAATAGGTCTAAACAAGCACTTATAACTGATGTATAAAGCTATCATAACTAACCTAGCTTAGTTCACCTTTCCTATTACCTTCATCTAAATGAAATATGTATTTCCAAAATTATGAAATCATCAAGGGCCTAAAAATTGATTTTAGTATCTATTTTTTAATGAGACAATACAATATTTTTCATAACCAATAAATGGTTCAATGCAACATCAAATGTAAGCATGCATCTTTCCTTCAATATTCAAATAATGATCATTTACTCATAAAGTCAGTTCCACATAATTTATAATGATACATGATTTAAACCATTATATAAATAATATTAAACTAATTAAAATAATTATTAAATGAAACATATCACTACTACAAAAAAAATACAACATGAAATATCTACCAACTCGAAGATCCAAACAAAAAGATAGAGAAAAGAGAAAATCTGCATGTCCAATCCTATGAGCCCTCCATTTGGTGGCCCTCATCACCCCATACATTTTATGGATGTTGGAGTCAATCATGCAAGTTTTTGAGTAAATCAAGAGCATAAAATAAAAAATAATCCATTGTTCAAAGTCATAATAATAGACCTTCATTAAGCAAGATAATAATCAAGCTATAATGTAACCAACATCAAACAATGAGGTTCAAAAAAACCAATTAAATAATAAAGAGGATATCACTACCATTATTCACCTAATATTTCCATTTTATCGATAAGCATGTATTCAAAAATCAAGCTTAAAATTTTGAGAAACCCATTGGGTATTCAATTTGAAATCAAGAATCATTAAAAAACATTAAATCTAAAATTAAATATCTTCAATAACTTAAGTCAACACAAAACCCAAATAATAATAATGCATCCCTTACATGACCTCCATGAATTAAAATAATAATATTTCATACATGTCAAAGGCTATGTACTAGCCAAGAAATAAACTTCACATTCAAGGAAAAGGATGCCTACATATCAAGATAAAGTGCACATCCAACATAAAAATAATAGTATACAACTGGAGACTGAGTTCATAACTCAAAAAAGGGTTCTCAAAATTAAAAGCATAGCCAAATATATGTCTATTTTCAGCTAAAATAATTTATTCATCCATCCATTCAAAAAAATAATCATAATGCATACAAAAAGATGAATAAAACCACAAGACTGGTGAGCTCAGAATATGGCTCATTATTGACATGTTATTTCCCTCAATTCATCTCTCTAAGGATATAATCTTATGAAAACCATAGATTTTTAGATAATAATTATATTGAAATTAGATATTTGTGTTGTTTATATTGAACCAAAGACTAAACCTTTACTTTGTCATTAATGTCTAATACATAACATGTTTTAGTGATTTTTGTTATGAAGAATGCTCAGGAAGAAGACACAGGTGATGTATAGTGAAACTTCAATTTTGATCTCCATCCAGTAGAACTATGGACTCCATTGGATTATTTCTACAAACTTTGTAGGCTTGTTTCTATGGACTCTACAGGCTTGTTTCTATGGACTCTATAGGCTTGTTTTTATGGACTCTATAGGCTTGTCTCTATGGACTCTACAAGCTTGTTTCTACAGACTCTATAGGCTCATTCCTACCAACTCTACAAGTTCAATTCCATGGATTTTTTAAATATAAATATAAAAATAGGGAAGTTGGTAACTAGATAAGATGAGAGAGAATCATTCTAGCTAGAGTTGAATGAAGAAAATACCCACCTGCTATTTTGTAGGATTTGCTTTTGATAAAGTTGTATAAATTTGGATCTTAGGACTATTATAGGATAGTATGTCTATTTCAATAGGATAATTATATCTCTTGGAAATCCAATCTCCTATCTTTGGATGAGTGGATCGACCAAGGAATCCTATTTCTTTGCATTCTATTTTTAGTTGATTATATTAGTATAAAATGTAAGACTTTTTTTATTAAAAAAATATATAGATATGTGCAAGCATATTACAAGTTTTGTCTAGATTGTAATCATTTTAGTTTTATGAATTATCACTTCATTTTCTAGCATTGATTAATCTTTGTTCCTGAGTCTGAGAGGAGCAAGGGCCCACTCTCCTTAGAACCAAGAATTGTGTACGGTACTTATGTTATGCTATATTAACTTTTTGTTATAGCTAATTAGAATCTTGTTAATGTTTTCATTCATTCATAAAAACATCAAAATAAATTCACACTTTAAAAGGCATTTCCTTATTCCAAAGTCATTTCCTTTCTAAGCAAAGTGTGTTTTCTTTTACAGCCAACATGTGAAGCAAATCTCATTTTCTAGTTAAACATATCCATTTCTATGTAAGTGTAAATAGGAGTGTGATTTTAATTTAAAGAAAAAGAGTGAATCAAATAGTTTAGGAAACATTTATTTCTTTTGTCAAAGTTAGAATAGGACCATCAAACACCCCTATAAGTAGACTTTTAGATCTGCCATCCTACACCTTATTGTAGACAGCTTTGAACACCGGACTTGGTTGATAAGACATAAATTGAACATTGATTAAATGAAGAGTTAAACAACACTCATCAAATACCCTTTAATGCACAAACTATGATTCCTTCTTGTACATGTAACAATAGAAATACAGAAGCATTTAATGTAAATAATCAACCATTTGTGTAGTTGATAAACATTTAATGTATGAATATCCATCCAAATGATTTTATGCATTCCAAATCAAACATGTAGATGAATGTAAAACCATATAAATGTCATTAATAAATCCATTAAAGTATTTAAATGAATGGAAAACTATTTAAAAACACATATGCATCCATGAGAGTATTTAATCAACATTTAAATGGATATATAAACATATCGAATAAAATTTACATCTATGAAAGCATTCAAGAAACAATTAAAATATTATATAACCATAATAACACAATCATTATCCATTGAGGTATTTTTTCAAACAAATCACAAGCATATTTTATTGAGGCATTTCATCAAACAAATAACGAGCATCCTCCATCAAGGCATTTTATCAAACAAATTGCATGCATCTTCCATTGAGATATTTTGTCAAAAAAAAAATCATAATCCTACATTGAGGAATTTTGTCAAACAATTTTCATGCATCATCTAAAATCATTTTATCAAAAAAATTACAACCATACAAGGTAAATAATTAGCTACACAAATGTGAATAAAACTAGAAATTCAATGTAAAATTTTTATCCACATAAATGTGCATGAGATCATCCTTTCAATGAAAAAAATTAGCCATGGTCTATATGTACTCATCCATTAATATTATGGAGTAAATAAACCATCTAAAGGTATTAAATCAACCATACCAATTTATGCAACCATCTATATAATGTATGCAAAAACTATAAAAATGCATATTCAATCATGTAGATATATGCTCATCTATTTAAATATATGACCAAATATTTAATTATGTATATTCATACCATTTAGGTTAAGGATAAACCATTTAAATGTTTATTGAAACCCAACCATTCAAGGCATAAAACCAGACATTAAATAAGAAAGGGTTTGCAAATATTCACTTATTAAGAAAAATAAGGGCTCAAGTACCCTCATACCTGAATAAATATCCTTATGTCATCTTGATTAGCTTATTCCCACCAAATATCCATGGATTAAATTTTACTCCATTCCATGCTAAAATTATAAGTGTTAGATTCCCTTTCCAAGAGTCTCTCTCTCAAAAAAAGGTGTCATTGTCTCCCTTGCATGCTTATGCCCTTCAAAATTGTTAAGTGTGGTAGCTTGCTGCACAAGAATATCCTCCCAAGGAAAAATTTTCCCCTATTTATTTTTACATGGTCATGTCTTTTAACAAAACAAAAGAGGAATTTTCTTCTTCTCTCCTACTCTCCCCCCACTTCAACATTGCATCTAAACCAACCTCCATGTGGAAATCCCAAAGCATTTTAGTTCTAAGATTTTTAGACTGTGTGGTCTCCTTTTGACCCAATTTATTAATCTTTTGGTTTAAAATATGGCACGGTATATTTGAAATTAAATTTATTTTCATAATTACTTTAAAATTAACATGTCAATCACACAAACAATGGAACTAATAAAATAATAACATGACCCAAGTCCATTGAGGTAAATTAAGGTAAATCAACCAAGAGCACCATAATGTGTCTAACAAGTTAAAATGAAGGAGGTGATAAAATCCCTTTTACGAGACACAATAAACACACCAAGTAGGAAAGAATAAAATAATTGAATAACATGATTACACATACTAATAAGAAAAGACAATAATTAAACATGAAGTGAAGAATGAAATCAAACCACAAGCAAGACAAGACTCAAAGGTGATAAAATGGATTAGAATATATACCAACTCAACATTACCTATTGGTAGTAATATTTATTTGTTCATTAACCTTCCCATTATTATCCTAGCTACCAAAATCAACCATTGAGCCTAACTCATATAACCATCCTTTCAATCATAGAAAATAGACATCAATAGCATATGAATATTATATCAATAACAAATAATGATGTAATTTGAACCAAGTAGTATATATTAAACATTAAATTAAATGAATTAATTATATCATTAATTCATAGACCATATATGGATAAAGTGAATCAAAATCATGAATGATAACCAAAATTATAATCATCAAAATCAATTCAACATCTATTATCAAACAACTAAAGTGTCATACTAGAATCAAGAAATCATTTTATTGTAATATCTTAGCCACAACTACAATATATCAAATAGTGGGTTCATGACAAGACTATGTTTAAATCCATACTATGGCTATGAGTATCAGGGCAAACCCATCATGCCATGATATCTATATGTTATAGATAAGGAATGTAAAAAAAATATCATGTAGCCCTTCATGATAGTAGCTAAGTAATTTTAAAACCATTGGTACATAGTTTATAGGTAAATACAAACAAAATGAAAATAAAAGTGAAAATCAAATTGCCAAAAATCAAGTTACTATTTTTGAAAGAAAATAAATAAGCATCCATATAAAAGGTAATAGTGATTATAATTATTATAAAATAAAGGTTAATTTCCTTTATTTATGTTAAAAAGGGAATCATATAGAACAACATTAAGCAGGTTGTTCTACTTGTATAAATAATATAAAAAAATTGAGCTAGATGACTCAATATATTATAAAACAGATTTAATCAAACACAATCAAATAGGTCAATTTAGTTTGATGGAAAAATATAAATACAAAATTAGATCAAATCGATCAACCTAGTTGACTATGTGGGTATAGTTTTATAGAATTGAAAAATTGAGGAAGATATTACACAATTTAAAATTTAACTAAAAGGTATGAAATGAAATTTGATTAAAATTGAAATTATATAAATACTAAGCTATTAAGAATAAACCTAGAAGATGGAATAAGATCAACTAGGTTGATTTATTAGTTTTTTTTAGAATGTTGAATTATTGTGTAACTAGGTCATCCAATCATGTTTTTAATCCTATAAAAAAAATAGTGTTATTAGATAAGGTTAAGATGATCAATCTAGTCTAAATAAAATTAATAAAATAATATAAAAATGAAACTATATTGATTAGATTGACTTTGTTAGTTAAAACTAAAGTAGAAAAATGAAGAAAATTAAACTTGTCAATTTAGTTAAGTACATAAATCAAAATAAATGACTCAATTGACTAGTTCAATCCAATATTTTGAGACTAAAAATCATGTGTACTATGAATAAAATGGGATTGATAGGCTCAATCTAGTTGGAAAACATGTATATAAAAGATAAAACATGATCGACAAGTTTGATCTAGTCGAAAACCTATACATGGAATAAAAACATTATCAATAGGCTTGATCCAATTGAAAACCTATGAATAAAAGATGAAATTGGATCAATAGGCTATATCTAGTTGACTGTAATTAAAAAATTAAAAATTATAAGGGTTAGATTCATGTCAAGTTCACCAAAATGTATGAAATTAATTAGGATGGATCTACAACTTATCCTACTTAGTGGATTCCAATCTTGGAGAAGGTGATCTTACAAAATAATTCATTAAATAACTATTTATATTGGTACATGAAAAATTCATATATAATAAGCCCAACTAAAGGATCTCTTACCACACAATATCAAAGGAGAGGGTTATAAATCCTTTAGTCAAATGGTATGATGCAATAACCCTAACTAGGCCTAAAATACATAAAATAAATATAATATAGTGCTCACTAAATTTTGTGGCATAAAGAGTGGATATTTAAGAATAAATAAAATATAAAATGAAAATATAACTCTTCTCAAGTCAATACAGAGGTAAACTGAGCAAGCAGTACAACATTCATTATATTACCTTGTGCAATATCTATCTACCAAATGGAAGAGTAAGATTTAGGAATACTTACCTTGAATTGAGCCCATCATGTCTCAATGTATCCCTTATCCAATGGTTTTTTACAAGAGGTTATTGTGGATTTGTGAGGATTTCACTATAAAAATCATCTCTAGGCTAAAGTAATACTACTTTGCATCCAAAAATTTCCCACAAGGCATGCTTCTTTCCCTCCAAGGTAGAAGCCTAAGCAATGACTCCTCAAGTGTAGAATTAGTAGAATTATGATATGTAAAAATGTATGAAATGAATGTTATTATCTATTATATTAAAGTGAAGGGGGTATTTAAATCCAAGGATTGACCATAAACCTATTGATAATTTATCCAAGAAGATCAACTTGCTTGATCTTGTTAGGTGATAAATATAGTTATTAGGTTTTGAATTAGGTCAGTTGAGTTGATGTAGTTTCATAACATGCACTCAATTCCTAACAAGATCGACCTATCTCACATAGTAGGAAAATGAAAAAAAATGGGTGTTTGATTAGTAAGGAGATATTTAACAAGATGAATTAATTATAAGAGAGTTTTAGTTGTTTATGGAGTTAGATAAGAATAACATGTATTGGTTTTAGGTAATGGTATAGGGACCAAAAATATTTAAAAAATCCAAAGGTCTACCAACCCCTTTCTTAATGTACTGTTTAAGGTATAAAATCATATATATTAAAACTCGATAAGTTATTGCAAGAGATAAATCATTGGTAAATGATAAAATTTAAAAATATTATGTATATAGTTCTCACAACTCATAATTATGATGATGGATAAACATTAGCTAACCTTTATTTTTTTGGATATGCCCATTCAAATATGTGGAAATACTACATTACAAAGCATCCCTTAAAAAATCATATGAGCAATCATATTTCAACTCTAACATCAACATGATTAACCTCTCTTTTTCTAATATGTATAATTCCTTTGACATTACTAGTGAGACATTTGAGGACATAAATCTCTCCTTATTTTAATATCCCTACACGAGCATCTAGAGATACTAATACTATTTTGAATTCTCAAGACATGTATACTATAGAGATACTATCTAGTTTGGATTCACTTGATATACCTATTATTTCCAATGATCATATCATGATCTATGAAAATTATTGAATTGGACCATACCATTTCACTATATTCTCTGATCTATCAATTTTTATTCCATTTGAGATGTTGGGCAAGATTATCCATTTTCTAGCCTCGAATCTCTCTCCAAAAGAGGTAGTAACATAGTCTTGTATATTTCACATAATCTTTAGACATTCAAATATAGTTATTAGAACATATAAGATACATTTGGAGAAACATTATCCATAATGTTAATATCCTACCACATATAATCAACCACTACATTCATCTACTCCTAAGTGATTTTATAGTTTCCATCAGATGAGTATACATTATTTGAATAATTTTAAATCTCTTTAGTAGTATTTAGATGTAATTCATCTTTAGGATATTAAATTTATTCTTTATCTCCATATTCCTCCTCTAAATATGACTTAAATTTACATTCCCAAAAAGGGGGACCTGTATAATCTTTGGCATGATTTTTCTAACCCTTATATGGATAGATGTAGAGCTATTAAACATAATTTTTGCAATTATTTTGGCTTAAGCCTAAAGCTCTAGAATTGTTTTTACATCACATCCACAACACATATGAGAATCCTACCCCACCACCATAACCAACTCCATGGATAGAATATATTCTACCCCATTTGCATCACTTACAATTGGAGTATCAACATCTTCCCCATTTTAGCACACCTACTTTCTCTATCAAGGTCACTCATAGGGAAGTTCATGTGTATATTTTTGATACAATAAATATACCATGGATAAGGTGAGATATCAATTATAAAGAGATATTTATGAGGTTTTAAATGCAATTTTTACATTTATTTCAATCTATTTGTGAATGATTATTGATTATATCATATTATTCAATTCACTTTTGTCACATGTTTAAATTTTACATTAATATTTAGCATTTTATGTTTCTCTCTATTTAATTTTTAGTAACATAATGTTTAATTTTATGAATTTACTTCCTATAATATTTTATTACACCTATTTTTTTTATTTAGATATCATGTCTTTAGATTCCTTAGTATCTTTAATTTTCATGTATTTCACCTCTTGATTTTATGTGGTTATAATGTATTTTCAAATTATTTGGTATCTTTAATTTTTGAACCCTTTTAAAATTGTTCCCTCTTGGATTTATTAAAACATTGATCTTTTCAAAAATATTTGGTAACTTACTTTTACTATCTTCCTCTCTTGGGTTTATCCTCTCCCCACAAGTTTTCACTACTATATTTGCTTTTGCTAGACCTATCATAAGTATAGTTAACTAGTGACATTACTATTTTTATTCATATCACCTTCTATCCTCATGGTATTATCCTATCTATTACACACTTTTTAATTTTATTTTAATTAAATTCTCATGTAATTTTATATCCTTTTATGCCTAGTATATCTGAAGAAAAATTTTCCCATTTTATGACTAACTTCTAACATGCCTTCATTGTATCACATTACATTTTTTAGATCTCTAAAGATACCCATTTTTTAATTTAATTATTTTAATTGAGGAAAAATTTGGTGGAATTTGATGCCATAATATATTATAAAATGTAGGTCTAGGAGTGTCTAGGTTTCTTGGTCCCTAGGTTCTCCTCTTTATTATCTATGTGTAATCTTTCTTGTATTAGTCATCTTTAGAAACCATTTTTGTTATTATGAGTCCATATAGATGAGGAAAATATAAAAATACAAAAAAATTATAATCCATAATATCATATCAACTAAAAATAAAAAGGAAATTTCAAAAGGTAAAAAATATATCATAAGTTAGATCACACCAAAAGACATGATAATATAATTTGGCATGTCCTTGTATCCTAGTTGAAGTTTAAACTCTAGAGTGGACCTCATTATATATTGAGGTACATTAGAGTGTTTTAGGATAGTAAATTAGGATACGAGGTCTCATATTATCTTTAGTTCTACCTAATTTCTCATGTGAATACCCAATGTTTTTTTGTAGATTCAAGTTCAAGCCAATAAAGTGGTTATGGAGCTTAGGCACCTTCAAGATCTCCTCTCTGATTGGGGAGATGCTCCTTGTGAAATGGATTAGGTTTCACCATCTCATCCTAGGGATAAAAAAATAGAGGATATAATGGCTCTACCTCCTCATGGTAGAAATCATCATAGCCATTCTTGATGCCACTCTTATAATGTCACTCCTTACCAGTGCCTGATCCCTCCTAAACAAAAATGAAGGTGGCAGTTGTTGCCTCCTTCCCCTACTAAGCAAGATGGATAGGATGCTCATACTCATACTATATGTCCACATGATTTTAGGAACTACCTAGAGACTGATTAGACATGTTGGATAAGTTTTTAAGATTTCTCTAGCCATTTTGCCCACTCAGACAGAGGAAGAAGATGATAATAGGAACACTACTCAAGTTACTAGATGGGAGCTCATTCTATATGGAAATAAATTTCCAAGCTTGGACTAGGGTTTTGATGATATGGATCCACCACTTATTAGCCTTACTTTTGCTACTTAAAAATCTCTTTTTTATGTGACTTATTCCTAGGCTTTGCTTAGTTGTTTATGATATTTTTGTTTATGGATCATAAGCTCTGCCTAGTGTGACTATAGGCATATTCTCATACTACCTATTTTTTTGTTAATTATTTGTATAATTTTTGTTATGTTTATATATAGATATATTTCATCAAAAAAAATGATTGGTAATCTCCTAATCCTAATGTAGGCCAACCATTATCCAATGCACTAATACCACAAGTTACTCATTTATAATAATATATTAGACCTATATAGCTAATTTATGGGGATACATGCCACATGTTAGCATCTCCATTAACCCATATACATTAATATATCATATCTATAGGTTATATACTATTCCTTCCCTCCTTGACATGTTTCATCCCCAAAACATAACAATAAACCAAATAATGAGTGTATGTCAAATCATTCCACACTTGTCTCCAAACATGATATGTGTATGTGATATTGGTAGGTGATAACTCTCAATTTTTTTCCAAATTAAATTGTGCTACATTGATTCAATTCATGATCATAACTATACCACCTTAATGTACATGCATAATTATTCCTCTTTTGATTCCATATACCATATTCTTTTATGCTACTTTGATTCCATCCATGAACATAATAGTTATTATTCCATGTATAGTCATAGTGATTTCCACATTGATTCCATATTCTGTATGTTTATTCATTACTTTGAATCCATAATTAACCATAGTATTTCTTATTTGGCTTTTATGCATAACCATATTGATTTATCCATTAATTCCTTATGTATCCATAATGATTGATACTTTGATTTCCTGTATAGCCAAAGTGATTGTTGTTATGACACTTTATCACATGGATCCATGATTTTTTCCTCTCCTCATGATGTGTGTGTCTATATACCTCAAAAAAATTTGATACTTTGAATTTATCCACCTTTTATTCTACCTTCTCCACCTTTTCCTTTGGTGGTCCTTTGTCTCTTGAGTAGATGAAGTGTTCTTTTATGTTTGTATTATTTATTTATATATGTCATCATATGAATCTTCCTCATGATATTCATCATCTCCTTAAATATCATCCACATGTTCTACCTTGACTATTATTTATGCCTTTTCAAATATGATATCTTATAAATTAACCTTATTTTTCCTATATCAATACTTCATAAACTTCCTCTGAACATTAATATTGATTTTTCCTTAAGTATCTAACCATGGATATCCAATAACCATATCCACACCAATTATATCCAAAGCATACAAATTTAAACATAAAACATATTTTTCCATAGTGATCTTTGAATATTCAAAAACTTAAATATTTTGACTATCTATTTGAGCTTCCTTGATATTATTTTCTTGAACATGTAGATGTTGAGACACATCCATGTTGATGAAGTTATACTTGATACTAGGGTTTATGGAAACACTAACCTTATTATGTTAAATACATCCATGAAACTAAAAAAAGGGCTCTGATTCATTTTGAGCCAAACTATTCAAACCTTTATGATCCAATCCTTACTCATCTTCAAAATGATTTAACTCTCCTTCTACACCTTGTGTAGCCTCCTCATCATCAACAATCTGCTCTATTTCTTCTTCTTATTCATCACCCAAATGCTTTTCCTCATTAACATTATTTTCGTTTGCTACTTTTTCATCTGCATTATCTTCATCATTATCATCTTCATTATCCTCTTCTTCATTTTCATCATATTGAGCTTCTTTATCCCATTGATCTAGGAAAACCTATTACATTTCTTCCCACAAAAACTTCCATTATTTTACTCCTAGATCATCCCACCAAAATGTTGCAATACAATAAAGAAAATTTGAGAAATGTCTTTCACACCAAATTATTCAAATATGATAGTGCTTAAAAATGAGCCACCAATCTCTAGCATAAATATCATTCTACCCTAAAAGTATTTGTAACTTCATGATCCTAAAAAAAGATAGGGTTAATGAAAACACTCTAAAATTTCAATAACTCATGTGAAGCTAATCCAAATAATCCAATTTTTTTTTGTATCTTCCATGTATGATGTTGAAAATTTAGTGAAAATTTTACAAACATTTTGGCCTATATATTGAATGTATTAAAAATCATAAAATGATAATAACTACCACAAAACATGTCTAAAAATTCCAAAGTTTTGACTATAGATCTCTTTCTTGCCGATACTCAATCATTAAAACTTTCACTAAAAAATACTTAAATTTTTGTAGACATGATGAATTTATTACAAACACTAAAATATAAATAATTCCTTATAAAATGATCATAAAATCTCAATTTTTTTAATTATGAATTCCTTAAAATATTATTCAATGCCATTAAAATATTTTGTAATAAATATCACGACATATTGCAAGATATAAGTGATTCTCCAAAATTAGGGTTTCACTCAATAATTTCTAAATTCAGTGCTTTGATACCACTTATTATGATCCACACTTGTAATAATTATAAATAGGTATAATATGAGGTATATTAACAAAAAAAATAGATATTGGTTGTCTAAGATGTCTAAATATTAAATATATGCATAAGTATAATAATTACCCTTAAGGTAGGGCAACACTATAAAATACTCCTTTATGAAGGAATAATTTCACAATGTCCCTTTAAGGGAACAACCTCTAATATCCTTCTACCAAATATAATATTCAACACTTAATTGATTTATTGATTTACAATGATAATCACCTTATTTATATAGACCTATAACTAACTAACAAATGATGGGTAATCTCCTAATCTAAATATAGGCCAACCATTACACAATGCACTAATTCCATAAGTTAGTCATTTATCCTAATATATTGGACCCATATAAGTAACTAAGGGTGATGTGTGACACATGTTGGAATATCCATAAACCCATATACATTAATATATCATATCCTTTGGTACATATCGGTATGTTTTCCACTTATTGATGAACTTGACATGGCCAATGTAGTATTAATTTTCATTCCAAATATTTATAATACATCGATTTGGGTTGAGTCCATAGAAATATTTTTTTGGTAAATTTTACAATTTATTTCAAGATATATAGGGCTTTAAAATCTCATTTATATAATAAAAAAACATTATTATACTCTACATGCACATTAAAATCTACTTTTATTAGAAGAAAAGGAATTGAAGTATTTATGGAGGTTTAGTCTTTGCTCAAGTTATTTGAAATTAAATAAAATGAAATTGAATCAAGGAGGTTCCCCTTAGTATTTTGATTGCCCAGTTAATATCACTTAGTTTTTTATCCATTACATTTGATTTTTCACCTATAACATCTCATTAAGTGCCACTTGAGCCAAGGGGAGGAGTGATCTATTAACTAGTTAACCAAAGGTAAGTATCCCTATCTATATACTCTTTATTTTATTTGGTTTACATGCTTATACTAGAGTATTATGATTTTTTATTCTTATTCATACCTATCTTTTCTTTTTCACATTTACTTGAATTAGATTTTATCCCACTAGTTGTTGGATCGTATTCACATTATATTTTCCTTTGCTTCTTAGCATTAACTTCACATCAGATTCAACAACATTTATTATGGAAAATATAACATGAATCTTATCCCACTATTGGTTAGTCCATGTTCAAATTTGTTTTTATTTTTATTCTTAGTATTATATTCACATTTGCTTCACCAACATACATTTTAGTGAACTTAACATAATATTTTTCCATCATTGGTTGGATCTTTTTAACCTTTTCCTCTTCTAGCTTCTTAGCTTTCACAATTTGTTAAATATACATTTTTTTTCAAATTTATTTTCCTTTAACATCCCTAAGATATATAATTCAATTAATATAATGGAATTCCTCTATGATCAAAGTGAATCTAAACAATACTATAAATTTTTTTAAGGATACCAATCTCAAAATCCTTATGTTATGCCCATTACTTACACTATCAAGAATTTATAAAATAATTCAACATACCATTTTTATATTTCTCAAGAAGTTACTTATAATGATTAAAATATGGATATGACCCAAAAAAATTATTCTCTTCCCATCCCTAATTTTAACAAAAATATTTAGGGCTAGGAACTCAACCTCTAATAAATCTAATTCTCAAGGTGAAGCCACAAATTATCTTGAATACACCCTTGAGATTAATCTCTATCTTTAAGAACACCTTGAAGACATAGGAAAATCCATTTAATAAATTCACACCCTCATGATAGATGATATCTTTGAAAAATCACATAAGTGTAGGTTTCCTATAGGACTTTGGGAAAACCATGTGACCCTAATCAAAGCACTAAAATTAACACTAATTCCGAACATGCATCTAGCACTACCCAAACTCCTCACACTAGTCAACATGATACTCAAGCATCACAAGCCAATCAAAATACAACTGATATTACTCAAGTCATGTTATAAGTCATAAATTAGATGGATAACTTGTTATGTAATAGTCAAATAAATTTATGCAAATGAAAAAATAAATAATGAAAATGAAAATAAACATTAAAAACTTTTGTGGGGAATGTGTAATCAATTTACCCACACCCTCATAAAAATCATTTAGGGATTCTCATACCACAACCTCATCTTTCAATAAAGTAATGAAATGACTAAAAAATGAACACTTAGCACTACATATTTAATATATAGATATTAGTGGAATAAATCCCACCATATCCAATGATGGATATATTGATCCTAATTTTAATCTTAAAGCCTTTGGGTTTATATATAAGGAGAGGCTCAATATCAACAACATTGTAGCTACCAAACTAATTTTTAAAACCCTAATGGGTGATTCTTTTATAATGGTACAATATAACCAAGCTTAGCTCTTTCAATTATTTAAAAGGATTTGTGAATGAATTGGTTCAACAATTACAATATCATGACTTACTTGGAAATATCTTGTGTAATTTTATCAATCGTAAGCAAAAAAATAATGAACCATAACATGAATACATTAAATTTTGGAAAAATATAGCTAATAAAGATGGACATAACATGAATTAAGATGGCCTCTTCAGGATCTTTACAATATCATTAACACCAAAACATAAATATTTCATTAGGTCCTTCTCTCCTAAATCCTTGGAATATGTTTTCAATCAAGAAAAAAGATAAGATCACTCCATGAGATAATTGGAGGTCTCTCAACTTAATAAAAACACTATAATCATTACCATACCTAATAAAAAACATGTGGTGGATGAGGTGTTAGTGATACTTATGATTATAGTAATATTTTAAGAGGACTATTCACCCTATCATGCCTAGTGGTTCATAGAATGTGGGCCTTTTCCATCATATTTTAGGAAACCATTTTTAACTAATCCTTCATTCCAATTATATCCTAGTTAATAACCTAGACATACATTAATCTCTTACGATTTAAAATATTAATAGAAAGTATTTTAGGCCTCAAACTAAAAAAATTTATGGTTCAGAAATCAAACCTAATTGGCATAATAACCCTTTTATTTTTTTGGTTTCACATCAATTGGGATCATTCTCATGATAATTATTGTTCTCTTCACACCCCAGCATATGGTTTTATCCTTGCTAATAACTTTGAACATGATGCTATGGAAAGAGAGCATTATCAAGCCTTTGTGAAAGCTTCCAAATTTCATGAGGGAAAGGTAAAACATGATGCACATAATCAATCTAATGCTTACCTTGGTATTTACACCAACCCCATTATAAAACATTATTAAAGTAACCCCATTTATTTTAAAATAAATACTAATAAACCTCAAAATAGTAACAACTATTCACAACTACAAAATTAGTGTCATTCAGCTCCAACCACTAATGTCATGGAAACTTTAGTTTACATTGATAATTACACTAACCCAAAAGCTTAGTTAACATGTATTACATGAAATGGATCATTTATTATCCACATCCTTAACCTATAATACCTCATAAAATCCTTAAAATGTTAGGAATATAGGACACAGATAAATATTAATGAAATAATGAAGGAAATAAAATGTAGAAAACACAATACAAGAGATACACATATTTAACATGGTTCACCCAATATGGGCTATGTCCATATAAAAACAACAAGTTTTACTCTTATTCATTTCAAAAAAAGAAGGTATAAACCTGAAATACATCTAATACAATATCCTCTTCACTCACACAGTGCATCATCATGATTATAATTCCCTCATATAAAAGGAGGGTTACATATTTGGGTAAAAATGCACACACATAATTTATACCATTAGATACATGACCTAATAGTGAATGGTCTAGATTTACTATGAAATTATAGTAATTTTACAAAACATTTTTCACAAAATTTTTACCCCCCATGGCAACTATAGTGGGTTGGGGGGAAGCCCCCCAACCCCCTATTGAGAATTATGCATTTGAATAAGATCAGGTTCCACCATCCAATAAAAATATGTTTATGCATATTCCACATGTCAAGATTTAGTATTTGTCCATTTCAAACCTTTAGATATTGAAAAATCATTTAAAACTTATGAAATATCCCATGAAAATGTAGTTCTAATTATTTATGATAATCCAACTATATCATCACTATAGATTTAGTCTTTTTTTTAGCCAAGTATATGTGTTAATATAGTTGTATGTGTCTATGTCAATATAAAAATTTATTTTTATACGTATGCAATATTTTGTACCTTGACAGATATAATTTCCTTCAATATTTGTATTAAACAAATTAATATAATATTTGGATCTCCAAACCCTATCACATATGACAATGTGATAAAATATAGGTGAACTTACTATATCAACATGTCTGATACCATACAAAATGTTAGAAATTATCCGATGTTAGGTTTAAAACTTCATATAGTCAAAATTTATGCTAATCACACATATATTTATTATTTATAGTCATATTTATCATATCCTAACCTTGAATAATGGGATCCCATTGATTAAATCTCTCATCTCCATAGTTAGATATCTTTTCTTGTGCTTATGCATACCTCTCATAAACATCATAATTGCTTAATGGAAACTCTCCTTGGTATGCACAATTTTAAACAACCACATATGGGGAAATAATCTAATTTCCCCAATTTTGAGGAAGGTATCATGTACCAAAATATTTATCCATATTGATAGGAAAACAGACAAAGACAATATTTATTCATGCAGATGACCTCTTTTCTCTATTAACATTCAAACTAGTGGTACCAATGTTAATAAAACCCTAATATATTAATTTTTTTACATATGTTTGCTCTTCAGAATTCATAAAATCTATCAAGTATTATATTAATAACCACAAGTCTACCCATATCATGTGCCAAGGATATAGTTGAATAAAAATTCCACCCATGTGGTGTATTTATATTCCTATAATGGTAACCCTTATTATAGGTATGAGATATTGGTTTTAACTTTATCTTATATTATAATATATTTATTTTCACCCTTTAGCTCATCACATGAGGGCCATATCTTCTTACAAATGTTAATGTGTCAAATTACCATACCTATGATCTATCTATAATATTCAAGGTGATACCAACCATTGGAATTGTGAGCAATTAATAATATTTTGTCTTTAAAATACCTACCATTGAACCTATCCTAAGTATTTATTTTAATTAGTATCAACATTTAAACATTATTGTTAATTTAATTAGAGGTTAAATTTGTCACTCTGGTGGTGGTAAATATTACTCTTAATATCATTGACTTGAGATCAACCTTAAAATAAAATAATCTAACTATGTTCCTTATATCATAGATTATTTCCACCCACCTTACGATCACTTTATCACAATATATTAAATGATGAGATATGAGGGGAAATCAATAATCCAAATAAATATAATACTATCAATCATTCCTCAAAAAGCATGGTTGAATCCATATATTGGATCTTATATGTAATGAATTAGGATGGATCTACAACTTGTCCTACTTAGTGGATTTCAAGCTCCGAGAAGGTAATCTTACCAAAAAAATAGTTACATAGATATTTATATTAGGACATGCCCAATTCATAAACCTAACTAAGGGATCTCTTACCACACAATACCAAATGAGAGAGTTTCAAAGCCTCTAGTCAAATGATATGATGCAGTAACCCTATCTAGGAATATAAGATAGAAAATAAATCTAATCTAGTGCTCACTAAATCTTGTGGTAAAAATTGTGGGGAGAGTTAAAAATAAATAAACAAAACATTCAAATATAACTCTAATCAAGTAATTATAGAGGTACACTAATCAAGGATTAAAACATTCATCATATTACCTTGTGAAATATCTATCTACCAAATGAAAGAGTAAGAGTTATGAATACCTACCTTGAATTGAACTTATCATTCCTCAATGTATCCCTTAGAAAATGGTACTTTACAAGAGGTTGTTGTGTCTTTTTAAGGTCCACACTATAGAAATCAAATATAGGATAAAATACTCCTACTTTACATGCAATACTTTCCCACAAGACAAGATTATTTCCCTCCAAGACAAAACCCTAAGGAAGGAATATCAAGTGTAGAATTAGTATGTTTATGAGTTGTAATAATGTGAAAAATGAATTCTCCTCTCTATTAGATTGAATTTAAGGGGGTATTTATAGACTAGGATTGTGTCATGGCCATTTTTTTGCCTAAAAGATAGGCACAACACATAATTACAATGAACAAAATACCAACAAACATGGATAGATACCAGAATATAATCCAATCATAAAAAGAATCTTAAAACTACCAAAAGGCTAATATAGGCATAAGCCACTAATTCAGAAGCCCATAATCCTAATTCATTCAGACAATCACTCAAAAATCCTTTCATGAATCATACCAAGTGATAATGGCATAAATGACAATTAGACAACCATGATATTTGATCTCAACCACTACTGACATTTTCAATATCCATGTGGTTACTTTGGTAGGTTACATGGCCATGTCAAATTCCATTTGAGATCCTAAGGCCACTATTACCACTTGTTTCTTCCTAGGTGACTATGTGAAAATCTTCGCATGGTGATAATGCATTAAATTCTTTCCCTATCACTTTATATATGTATCATAACTTCTTTAGGGATATGAAATAGTGAGATTGTGCCACACAATAACATCTTTATAATTTTTTAGCTTATAGGCTTAGAAATTGATACAAACACCTCCATTGTTATAGAGAATAGAGATTCTACCATATAAATGTATCCTACTCACCCACCTTCCCAAGGGTTTTGTGCCCAATGTGAACATCTTAAAAACTATGAAACAATGAGATTATGCCTTGTGGAAATATCTCAATCACCTACAAGATTGTAAGATTTATAAACAAAATGGGCATCTCTAGGATATTAGGTCACCAAAATGATACCACATGGTAAAATATAATGAGCTCACTTTCTTGGAGGCTTACACACTATATGATCTTCCTCAAGATCATGGGTTGTCAAGATGATCCCATGTGGTAACTTAACTCTATCTTATTTACCCATAGGCTTGCACATTATGTGGTCCTCCCTGGGATTGTGGGTCATCAAGATTATGCTACATGGAAACATCCCACTCGCCCCATTATCTTAAAGGCATCACTCCCTATATGGTCTTACTAATATTGTGGGTCATTAGGATGATGCCACATGACAATATATTTCTATCCCATTATCCCAAAACCAATCATATTGTAGACCAAGATAACATCACTCTTGAGCTAGTAGGAGGATGACACATGGCTTCCTCTCAACTAATCACAAAAAGTCATGAAAATGACTAAGGTAAAATACCACAAAAAGGCCCAACTTAGAGGTGTATATTGACCATTTTTTGGCCCACATACAAATATTTGAAGATATGATTAGAGTTTTAGATGGAATGAGTGTACCATTGTTGTTGTAAAGATTTTAAAACACTTTAAGTTAACTTATAATGTATTTTGTTAAATTCTGAAGGATAGGTCTATAGTTATAAGGAGAAAGCTTCCCAATCAATTTTCATGATGATCAAGGTAGTTATATGTCATGTAAAAATTATTTATAAACTTCAAGTTTTCATAGTTCATTTAAGCCTTCAAAGTTCTAGCAGCACAGTAAACTGAACAAACCCAAAAGTCCCTGCAAACTAAAAGGCTAAGTGGAAAAACTTTATTTTGTTAAGTCCTTGCTTCGAAATTTCTCTCAAGATTTTATTTTGGCTAAGTTTATTTTATTTAGTATAATTATTTCAAGTTGTTTGCATAATTATTAGGAATTATTTCAAACATTTTTTTTGAAACAAAATTCTTAAAGTACAAACTCTTTCAGACATTTTGTCTGCAACAAAGGACAAGTATATTTGTGTCAGGAAAATTATCCAAGAAAATTTTCTCGAAGACCCTATTTATTTTAGACCTTTTATTCAAGGAAAAAAATCAAATCACTTGTTTCTTTAAGAAATTTTTTCCACAACAAATGTCTTGATGGGAAAAGGCCCACATTCAAAAGTCTTGAAGGATCATTCTCTTAGAAAGTGGTCTTAAATAAAGTGTTAAAGGGAATTTCTTTGATAAAATGGACCAAGAAAAAATACTAAAAGGTATTTATTTGAGAAAGTGGTCCAAAGTTAAAAAAATTAAAGGACTATGTTTTAGAAATGTGGCCAAGACACTTTTATTGAAGGGTCATTTCTTTGGGAAAGTGTCCTAGACAAAGTCCCGAAGGGTCACTCTCACAACAAAGTGTCCTATACAAAAGTACAAACTTCATTTTCAAGAATCTAAAGGACACTTACAAAAATACAAAGGGGACTTTTATAAATCCTATTGGTTAATCTCAAGGGGAAAGGGGCCATTTTGAAAAGGCCAAAAGGAAATTTTGTAGGGCAAGTCTTCTTGAAAAAGTTTTGACAAAAGGTAAAAGGGCACAAATTCTTTCAAGAAAATTATTTACAAAATTTTGCTAAGGCATGGATTTATTTTAGAGTAAATGGTTCATGATAATTTTATCAAACACCAAATTCTTTAAGATATTTTATTAACAAAAAAAGACTAAGTAAACAAATCTTTTAGTAAAATTATCTGAGATAATTTCCCTGAGGACATATCTATTTTGAACAAATTATTTTAGCAAAGTTAATCCAACAGGGTGGTAATTGGTGTATAAAAATCAAAGTAAATCTTAGCATCCATGTATTGAATTCCAAACATTGATGGTCATATAGGCATCATTGGCATTCCCATGGATTTTAATTGAAGGTTTTGTAGACATCAAAATTTAAGCTCATGAAGTAGTCATTAGAATTAAAAAATAGGATCAACATTAGGCTTTCAATCCTATAGATGATTTTACAATGAATGGTGATTGGAAAATTAGTGGGTCCCAATAGATCAATGGTCCTTGATAAATTGTACATCTTGATCTAATGGTGTGATATGGGTCAAATAGTCAAGGAGAGTGAGAGGTTGACATGTGCCATAAATTCTTGAGGTTATAGTTTGACAGTGAATCCTGAGAATCAATACACATTTGACATATGGTGTAAGTTGAGACAGAGTTGAAAAGTGAAGGGGAATGATCAATGGATATCACATGATCATATAGATCAAGATCAATAGAGTGAGTAAAACTTAGTAACTCAATAGAGCTCAAGTCAGTTTATCAAAAACTGATGAACAAAGGACCGAGTTGGGACATTTTTGACTAAGGTTGATGGAATATTTTGACTCAATAAAATCAAATAAATGGACCCAAGCTAGTATAAAATACATGGAACCAAGTTTTATCTTGACCTAAGTTGAACCAAGATAAATAATAAGGACCAAGCATTACCAATAGAGCTTTATAGAGGTAAAATAGGCATTTTATACCTAACATAGACCAAAAGGGTGGTAACTTGTTATAAAAAGGACCAAACATCGAGTAGAGTGCCATCTATATAGACTATAATAAAACCAATAATCTTATATTGGTTTTCATCTATAGTTTATTTAGGTCTAAGTTTCAAACTAGGATCTAGTTTGTGAAATAAATGTAGAATCTCTCATCCTTCAACATAGTCATAAGCTCTTGATAATCTATCATTCAAAGTAGATACAACATGGCTCAGTTAGGTTCATAGATATGAGGATTTTGTCCTTATACATAAGTAGTAAAGTAGAAGATGGTGTGAAGATCAAATATAGAGATATGGTGGCTGGATAAGTAGTTTGATAATTTAACAGATTTTTAAAGTGCCTAAGGGTACATTTCAAAATTAAGATCATGATTCACCATCTTTGGAAAAACTCTTATCTTTTAGTGTATTACTTGAAGGTTCTTGTGAAAAATAAAGATTATCTTATTCATGATAGATTACATATTGATTAGACTAAATCATGGTGGAACATTCCCTTAAAAATTGGTAGCTCATTAATTATTCTCAAAACATGCTCCCTCTTCTCTCTTCTCCTTTGTAAAGGTTCTCAAATTTTAGACTTTTTATCTTTTTGGGAGATAGGGATACACATTGAAATATTGTAAAGTATGCTCCTCTTGATTAGACTCTACCCTGCCAAGCATTTCTAAGAACTATCTCTTGATGTAATAAATAATGTTTTTCTTATCTCTTTCCTTGAGTCTATGTTTGGTGAGTTGTGTATGATGGCATTGTCTAAAGGAAAATCTTACTCATCCATTATCCTCCTTATTGACCTTGTTTAGGGAGTTTTAAATGTTGATTGCAAGTAGTTTGATCTTAAGGTTGTGTGAGCTAGTATTATCTTATACCGATTTACTGTGGGTTCAAGCTTATGGGAGTTTCCCTTTAAGTTTGGTGCATCAGTTGGTTAAATTTATTAGGATCCCTTTTACCTTTCTAACCCTTTTCTCATGAATCATTATCTTAGAATTAGTGTTGGTGATCATCAAAGAGGAAGTTGGCCTTCTCTGGAGGTTCAACCCTAACATAGGTTACCCATAGTCTGGGGTTGTCTCAATATTGTGACATAATGAGAGAGAGGCTAAAGAACCCTCTCCAAGGGTACACATTAATTTCATAACCATTTTTGGAATTCTTGGTGGGACTAAGGTCCAAAGTAGTGGAAGGATTTTTGGTGTTGTTTTTCTACATATTAGCCTTTGGAGGCCTTCTAAAAACATCAATGATGACTTAGAGCATCTATCTACTAGTTAAGTAGCCTAACTAAGTGCCTAATAATCATAATATGGTATGTAAGACCATTGATATTTTGATCAATATGCTTATCCTCTACATCAACATCACACTTATCAGTAAAATAATGTTTATGTGTTCCCCCCAAGTGGTCCTCAAGTAGCCTATCATCCCTATCATTGCCTTTGTCCTCCTTATACACTTCCATATAACCAAGGTCAGCCTGCTTTGCATTTAAATTAGTCCTCTACTTCCCCTTATCAAGACTAAACATACCCTGTTACATCCTTACTAGGGGTCAAGTAAGCATTAGTAGTTTATATTGAGTTGATAATGTAGATTGGTAAAGAGTTGGATTTTTCTCTAGTCATCCCTGTCAATGATCTATAAAAATCAAGAAGTGCTCTTTGGTTAGTGAAGAATAGATGGATGGTTTGTGAAAGTGGAAAGTGGTCATCATGCAAGAATGAGGACATATTAATGATAATAAACATGGTCTAAAATGTAGACAATATGTTAATATCTTATGAAGAGAAGAAGAGTCATTTGGACCAGCCTTATGTGCCTTCTCCCCTCCAAGAGCCTCAAGCTCAACCTCTAAGAGTCCCTAATCATCCTCCTAGTCAATCTTGTCAAATTCCATGTTTGTAAAGACTCAGAGAGGCAATATTAGACCAAGGAAGAACAATCATGAAGATCAATGAGGGGGTCAAGCATGGACGAGATTTCCCTATTCATACCATGGATGGGATAAAGATCTTCTTGAAATAATTAGGGAATGTATGGGTATCCATTAAATAAATTGACTACCCACATGTTGAGAAGCAAGAGATGGAAGGGTGGGTATTGTCCATTGAATAAGTGTTTGAGCAATGGGAGAAAGAGTATGTCAAGCTTGAGCTAATCAATTTTCCCTCTCTTACCCCTATACCCATTTTCATTTAAGAGCATAGAGATATTCCATCCTTGATCCTCTCCTACAAACCTAACTATTTCATACCCTCTCTTATGATACCATCCTCTCCCATACCCAATCAATAAAAGGAGGTGGCCAAATCTTACACTATTCCCCCATGGAAATAAATCAAGGAGGGAATAAAGAAGGAAAGGGAGGTATTAATTGAGGCTGTCCAAGAACTAATTATAGTAGAGGAAGGGACAGTTGTGAAATAACGGAATCAAGAAACCATAGCTCAACTCAATGAGCTTGGTATACAAGATTTACAAGTTTCTCTCTCCTCAGTTCAAGATCCACCTAAAAGATCATTCAAAGTACCTATCTAGAATGATAATATCCTAAGCTACAATCATGGTGAATTTCTTCACCCTCCCACCATCTCCCTTATAAAAGAGGAGCCTATTATACAAAGGATAGAGGAGTATATAGTCATAGGTGAGCTTGAAGAGGACAATGCAAGTGTCTATGATGAGGAGATCATGATAGGAAACCTAATTCATATGGAGGATAATGTTTTAGATTTCAATTTATAGGAGCCTGATGAGAAGTAAGAGGGCAACCTTCCTGAACCTATTATGGAGGTCAAGATCAACTCAAATAGTTTAGAAGATCAAAGGCAACATTTGTAATCAAATATATTGAGTGAAATGGAGCATCTTAATGTTGAAAACTTACTTTAAGAAGATAATTTACAAGATGAACATGGGGTAGACCCTGAATGGACTACTAAAGGTCCATTCTACATAAATGATGAAGAGGATCATAACCAAGAACTGGTAGTTGGTTTACTTTAAGATGAGGTGTCAGTTGAGGATAAACCTAATATGTTAGAGCTAGAGGAAAGTATATTAGACCTTGAGCAAGAAAATATGATGTTTTAGACCTATGATGGTCAAATCAACCCTCATTTACATTTGAAGATCAAGGTGAAATATTGAGTTAGGTTGATGAAGGGGACATCTCAAATGCTCAAGAAATGCAATTTGAGAAGCATACCAGTGAAGAGCTTGAAGAGTTATGGTAGCAGTTCAATGCCATAACTAAATAATTTGAAGAGGTTAGTGGATAGGTCCTTCCAAAAATATATGAACATGATACTCTAAGCATGAATAGTCTTATTTTACACAAGGACAAGGTGGAAGAAAATGGTCTTTTTGAACCATTAATTGAACCAAGTGTAGTTTCTCCCAAGAACCTGAATGAAGTCTTCATGTAAGAATTTCTCAAGAGTGAAGAGAAACATCAAGGAAACTCTCATGCAGTCCAACATGAACCGAGATTGGAAGACTTGGACCAATATGTCTACATTGGATAGCACATCAAAAATATTGGCCATCAAGATGCCTAGTTCACCAATTTTGGTACCTCTAAAGCAAGGTATTTTCCATCTTGATTATTTACAAGTGGATGATATTTGAAGTTTCCCTTTTGATCTAGGAGGACCAGTTTTTAAAGGGTATTGCATATATTAGATTAGTTTTTATTATTTTCTCTAAGTGCCTTTGTGCACATTTATTTAGTAGGTTAGTTGTTCTTTCGTTCCTACAAGTGCCTGCATGTATTTGCCTTTATTGTTTTATTTTTAGTCTTTGTTGTTTAAAGAGGAAGTTATAAAAAGGGTTAGCATCATATCAAATTTTAAACCAACTCAGTTGCAAAGACTTATGACTTGATTCCCAATGGATCAAATAAGGTTACATGGTCTTGGTTCTCAAGCATAACAGGCATGCTTCTTTATGAGTTACCAATGATGTTGGATATTTCTAGTCCCACATACAAATCTTTGAAGAGATTAGTAGAGTTATATATGGAATTAGTGAACCATTGATATTGGAATATTTTGAAACACTTTAAATTAGCTTAAAGTGAATTTTGTCAAATTCTAAAGGATAGGTCTACCATTGGAGGGAGGAAGGTTCCCAAGCATGTTTCATGATGTTTAGGGTAGTTCTAAGTCATGGAACAAGTTTGTATAAGCTTCAGGTTTTCATAGTTCATTTGAGCCTTTAAAGATCCAATAGTAGCACAAGTTTCACAAACCCAAAAGAGCCTATAAGCTAAAAGTCTTAGTGTAAAACCTTTATTTTACTAAGTCCTTACTTCAAAATTTCTTTTAGTCTTTTATTTTGGCTAAGTTTTATTTCCTTTGGGCTAATTGTTTTAGACATTTTATCTGAAACAAATTTTTTGAAGTATAAATTCTTTCAAAAAATTTGTCTATAGCAAAGGCCAAGTATATTTATCTTGAGAAAATTATTTGGGAAAATTTTCTTGAAGAACCTATTTATTTCAAACCTTTTATCCAAGGAAAAAAATCAAAGCACATTTTTATTTTAGACATTTTGTCTAAAATAAATGCCTTGATGGGAAAAGGCCCACTTTTAAAATTCCCAAAGGATCATTCTCTTAGAAAGTGGTCCTACAAAAAAATTTTAAGGGCATTTCTTTGTCAAAATAGACTAAAAAAAATCATAAAAGATATTTATTTGAGAAGGTGGTCCAAAGGCAAAAAACCCAAAAGATTATTTTTTATCAAGGTGGCCAAAACACTTTTCCTAAAGTGTCATTTCTTTGGGAAAGTGTCATAGATAAAGTCTCAAAAGGTCACTCTCGCAACAAAGTGTCCTATACAAAAGTATGAAGGAAATTTTCTATAATTTGAAGGACACTTTCAAAAGGTTGAAGGGAAATTTTAAAAGGCCTAAAGGGCAATCTCAAGGGGGAAAGGGCCATTTTGAAAATGCCAAAAGGCAATTCTATAGGGCAAGTGTCCCCAACAAAAGTTTTGATAAAAGGTACAAGGGCACAAATTCTTTTGAGAAAAATATTTCCAAAATTTGGCTAAGGCATTGATTTCTTTTAGGGAAAATGTTCCATGACAATTTTCCAAAAGAATAAATTGTTTCTAACATTTTGTTCACAAAAAAAGACTAAATACATATATATTTCAAGAAAATTGTCTTAAAAAATTTCCCTAAGGACATTTATTTTAGAGAAATTATTTTGATAAAGTTGATCTAGCAAAGTCATGATGGCTGTGCAAATGTCAAAGTGAATCTCAATAGACATCCATTAAAGTCCAATGATTGATGGTCATATGGATGTCAATGACATTCTTGTGGATGTTAATTGATGATTACATAGACATCAAAATTCAAGGTCATGATGTAGTTTTTGGAATTCAAAAAATAAGATCAACTATCAGTGTTAACTTATAAAAATGATCTAATGGTGAGCGGTGACTAAAAAGTTAGTGGGTTGTAATAGATCAATAGTCCTCACTCGATTTTAAATTTTGATCCAACCGTACAAGATCTATCAAACAATCAAGGATCTCAAGAGGTTGACATGTGGCATTAAATTGTCAAGCTATATATTGACAAAAAATCCTAATAATCAACATGCATTTGACACATGGCATAAATTGGGATAAAGTTGATAAATCAAGGAGTAGGATCTATGGCTAGTTCTTGATCCTATAGATCATGATCAACAAATAAAATAAAAGTTAATAAGCTGATGGAGCCTGAGTCAGTTTGCTAACAACCAACGAAAAAAAGATTGAGTCGAGACATTTTCAACTAAGGTTGATGGAACAATTAAACTCAAGCAAAGCAAATAAATGGGTCCAAGTTGGTAAAAAATACATAAAATTGAGCTCTAACTTGCCTTGAGTTTAACCAAGATAAAAAATAAGGATCAATCATTGGGATCAGAGCTCTATAAAGGTAAAATAGGTCTTTTAGACCTAATATAGGCCAAAAGGGTGGAAAATTATTGTAAAAAGTACAAGGCATCAAGCAAAGTGCCGTCTATATAGACTATAAGAAAACCAATAATGTTAGATTGATTTTCATCTACAGTTGATTTAAGTCTAGGTTTCCAAGTAAGAGCTAGTTTGTGTAATAAATGTAGAAGCTCTCATCCTTTGACATAGTTATAAGATCTAGACAAGCCACCACTCAAAGTAGACACATCACGGCTTAGTTAGGTTCATGGATATGAGGATTTTGTCCTTATACATAATCATTCAAGTAGAATATGGCATGAAGATCAAAGATAGAGATCTAGTGGTTGGAGAAGTAGCCTGAGCATTCAATAGATTTTTAGAGTGCCTAAGGGTCCCTTTTATAAGCAGGATCATGACTCACCATCTTTGGAAAAACTTTCATATTTTAGTGTATTGCTCAAAGGATATTAGTAAAAATAAAGAATATCAAGTTCATGATATATTATGTCTTGATTAGACCAAAGCATGATGGATCATTCCCTTGAAAGATAGAATATCATTAATTATTTTCAAAACATGCTCCCTATTCTCTCCTCTCCCCTTCTCTTACATTATCACATTCTCTTCTCTTTTATAAATGTTCTTAGATTTTAGAATTTTTATCTTTATAAGAGATAGGGATACTCTTTGAGATATTAAAAATTATGATCCTCTTAGTTAGGCTCAAACCTATCAATCATTTGTAATAAATACCTCTTAATGCAATAAGGACTTATTTTACCTATCTCTTGCCTTGAGTCTATATTTGGTGAGTTATGTATGATGTCATTATGTGAAGGAAAATATTACTCATCCATTTTACTCATTTGTGATCTTATTTAAGGAATTTTTAATGCTACTTGTAGGTTTAGATTAGTGTTCTACTCTGAACCTATTCTATGAAATAATTATGCAAATAAATCTATCTTGAGGTTGTGTGAGCTAGTATGGTCTTCTACTAATCTAGTATGGGTTCAAGATTAGGGGAGTTTCCCTTTTAATTCTGGTACATCTATTGGTTAAATTTCTTAGGATCCATTTTCCCATTCTAACCCTTTTCTTGTGAATCATTAGTTTAACATTAGTTTAGGTGAACATCAAAGAAGAAGCCAACCTACTCTAGAGGTTCATCCCCAACATAAGTTGTGCACAACCTGGGGTTGTCTCAATATTATGAATTAATGGGAGAGATCCTAAATAACCCTCTCTAATGGTTTATATTAACATCATAATAGTGTCTGAGGCAAAGTCCAAGTGGGTGAATTAAGTCAATGAGGACAACCTAAGGTAAAATGCCTAAATTTGATTAAGTTAAAACTTTCAATCCTTTCAAATGTGACTTAGGAAATATTACAAAAGAAAAAAATCATATAAATGACTATGACATAAAGGGATGTGAAAAGCTCCTATAAAATGGCTATGACATGTGTTTCACAAGCAAGGATGCATAGGGAACTGGTCAAGTAGATAAGGTAATGATGTGATAATTTCCCCAAGAAAATATTTCTTTTGAACAAATTGTTTTAGCAAAGATAATCCAACAAGGTTGTGACAGGTGCATAAATGTCGAAGTAAATATCAATAAACATCCATTAAATTACAAATATTGATGGTCATGTTGATGTCATGTATATTCCCATAGACATCAATCAACAATTACATGAATGTTAAAACTCAAGATCATGAAGTAGTTATTATAATTAAAAAAATATAATGAATGATCAACACTCAATCATATAGACAATCCAATAGTGAGTGGTGACAAGCAGGTTAGTGGATCCAAGAAGATTGATGTTCTCACTTGATTGTGCATCTTGATTCAATAGTGTGAGATGGGTTAAATAGTTAAGGAGCTTGAGAGGTTGACATGTAGTGTAAGTACATGAGGTTGTAGACTAATAACAAATATGGAGAATCAACATGCATTGGACATATGGCATAAACTAGGATAGAGATGATAAGTCAAGGGGTAGGATCGATGGTTGGTATTTGATTATATAGATCAAGATCAATGGAGTGAGTAAATGTCAATAAGTCAATAGATCTCAAGTTGGTTTTTCAACAACCAATGAAAAAAAGACTGAGCTGGGACATTTTTAACTAAGGTTGATGGAACAATTTGACCTAGGAAAAGTAAATAAATGGACCTAAGCTAGAAGAAATACATGAAATTGAGATCTAACTCAACCCAGGTTAAACCAAGATAAACAATAAGTATTAAGCATTGCCAATATATCTCCATAGAGTTAAAATAGGTCTTTTGGAACTAATATAGGACAAAAGGGTGGTAACTTATTGTAAAAGGGACTAGGCATTGACAAAAGTGCCATTTATATAGACTATAGGAAAACTAATAATGTTAGTTTGATTTTCATATATAGTTGATTTAGGTCCATGTTTCAAATTAGGAGCTGGTTTATGCAATAATGTACAAGCTCTCATCCTTTGACATATTCATATGCTTTTGATAAGCCACCACTCAAAGTAGATACAACATGGCTCAGTTAGGTTCATAGATATGAAGATTTTAACCTTATACATAAGCACTTAAGTAGAAGATGGCATGAAGATCAAAGATAGAGATCTAGAGGTTGGAGAAGCAACCTAAGCATTTAATAGATTTTAAGAGTGCGTAAGGGTCCCTTTCATAAGTAGGATCATGAGTCACCATATTTGGTAAAAAAATTGTCTTCTGGTGTATTACTTGGAGTTTATTGGGAAAAATAAAGACTATTTTATTAATGATAGATTATGTCTTGATTTGACCAAATCATGGTGGATCATTCCCTTGAAATATGGAATCTCATTAATTATTCTCAAAATATGCTCCCTCTTCTCTCTTCTCTCTTTCTCTTATATTATCCCATTCTCTTCTCCTTTATAAAGGTTCTCAGATATTAGACTTTTTATATTTATGGGAGATAAGGATACTCTTTGAGATATTTTAAATTATATTCCTATCTATTAGGCTTGACCTTATCAATCATTTGTAAGAACTACCTCTTGATGAAATAAGGACTTTCTTTACCTATCTCTTTCCTTGAGTCTATGTTTACTAAGTTGTGTATGATGGAATTATGTGAAGGAAAATCTTCCTTATCTATTATCCTCCTTTTTTACCTTTCTTAGGGAGTTTTCAATGTTGCTTTTAGTTCTAGATTAATTTTCTACTCTGAACCTCTTCTATGAAATAATTATGCAAGTAAATTTATCTTGAGGTTGTGTGAGCTAGTATGGTCTTCTATTGATCTAGTGTGGGTTCAAGATAATGGGATTTTCCATTTTAATTTTGGTACATCTCTTGGTTAAATTTATTAGGATCCATTTTCCCATTCTAACCATGTTCTTGTGAAGCATTAGCTTAGTAATAGTTTAGGTGATCATCAAAGAGGAATCTAGCCTACTCTAGAGGTTCAACCCCAACATAGGTTATGCATAGTCCTGGGTTGTCTCAATATTTTTGACTTAATGGGAGTGATACTGAAGAACCCTCTCCAAGGGTTCACATTAATGTCATAATAGTGTCTAAGGCAAAGTCCATGTGGGTGAATTAAGTTGATGAGGATAACCCAACCTAAGTTAAAATGCCCAAATTTGATTAAGTTAAAACTTCTAATCCTTTTAAATGTGACTTAGGAAATATTATAAAAGAAACCAAGCATATAAATGATTATGACAAAAATGGCAATGAAAATCTCCTATAAAATGGCTATGACAAGTGCTACACAATCAAAGATTCATAAGGAACTCATCGAATAGATAAGGAAATGATGTGCAAGGTATGTTGCCGAAATAGATAAAAAAAAGTCAATTCTTGACTAAGTTAAAATCAATGAATAATTAGAAGTGATGAAGGCCAATAAAATCCAAAGGAACTAAAAATATGCACAAAACAATTCAACAAGACTAAAATAAAATGATTTAAGTGAAGCGTATAAAACATCTAAGGCCAATTGCAAAGTTGATCAGCCAAAAAAGTAAGACTGAGTCAAAAATAAATAAACAAATGTCAAGGCTTAAAAAATATCTCACCACTAAACAAATATTCCCATTGCTTTAGTTAAATATCTAAAAACATCAAGCAAACTCAACTTGAAAGTTGACTCACCTTTTCATTGGAAGTTAAATATTCTATAATTATTATGGCGACCTCATCCATTAAATCAAAGACTAGTATCTTAAGCTAGGGATATAATAAGGTTTTAAAATATAGATTCTAGGATTAGCCTAATAAAACCTTGATAAATAATAATTAATCTCAAATTGAAATAATATCAATCCTCAGTTTATAGTCCTATTATGCATTTATTATTATTAAAAAACACTCATCCATTTAATTGAGATCTAATCATTAATGGATAAGCATAATCTATAATATAAATTCCAATAAAATACATGAATAAACACAAAGCTCATTTCTTAGGCTAATTATCCAAAAAATTTGACGAAGAAAACATATTCACTATTTTACTAAAAGAGTCATATAAGCTTAAAATTTTCTCCCTACTTGAAAGATTCCATCTAGGGAGATCTATGATTAAGTCCTAGGAGGTTACCAATGGCACTCCTAAGATTTGTTAAACATTTTATCTCTCTTATCTTAGATTGAAAATTATCAAGGGTTATCCCACTTGGTCTTGACTAGCTGAGTATAATCCATATTATGAATGGTTGACATAATGAGATTCATAAAAGTAGAACCCCATATATCTTAATCATCTATAGCATAGGTAGCCTAAATCACACACTTTCATATAGGATTGATTCTTCACACACACACACACACACACACACACACACACACACACACACACACACACACACACACACACACACACACACACACACAATAGTTTATTTATAAATAAAGCTTAGGAGATATCATAGAGGAATATCTCAACTCTGAATTCCTATACACGAGGTAATAACACTATGTGTGACCTAAGCACAACCATAGGAAAATAATTAAGTAGAAGAAGTTAACCAAGTGGCTTGACTCCTATAGAACATGATAACTCAATAATGAATCACATATAATCATTTAGTTAGATAATAGGATATTCAAGTCAATAGGGTACTGAATAAATAATCTATGCCCTTCTATGGATATTTTCTACAATTTTTTACCAACTGAGTCTATCCCTCTCCAATATCTATTTTTTTTTCCCTTATTTTATTCTTTCATTCCTAGGGTAGCCAAAAATGCCAAAAGGCTCAAAACCCTTTTCTCAAAGATAAACCCTCCTCAAATAAGCATTATCCTCTCCTTAAAACCCAATTAGAATGTGACATGTGTATGTTCTTTCCTTGGATCGACCAACCACTATACATGTTAACCCATGCCTTCAAAAATGGAAATTATCTTTGTTAGTCCATAATGGTGCATGATGGATCTATTAGAGTCTAATTATTGCTTCTAAGATAATTCACCTCCCTATGCAAGGCTCAAGGCAAAGATAATTAATGGACAGGTCTAGAATGTTGATATAAGGCAATCTAGATATTTATATACTTTGTCCTCATACATTAAGGATGAAAAAAAAAGGTGTTTGACTAATACAATAGTGATTACAATCCATTAAGACACATCAAGATTAAATAAAGGGTCAAATGGTATACAGGGTAATAAGCTTAGACTAGTTAATGTTTAGACACATGATGCAATTATGCTTAGTGTAGTCCTTTTTCATTTGGTTGGCAAATACTTGTTTCTGTACACTTATTTCACCCGTGAAATCTACTACCCTAATATCCAAGGCTTAAAATAATAATCATGATAGATAATTTACTTAAACCAATGCAATTAGCTTACCAAATAATTCATAAGTTCATGAAGTGATATTCGTATAGCACCTTAGTGCATATGTAATTTCATTTACAACCTAAGGTAATAATTTAAGCATTATTAAACCAACATTTACCATGTGTATAATCCTCTTACCTTCATAGTCAAGACCACTAAGGGAGTATAACTATCTTTCTTAAGAGGATAATTATATATTGACCCTAAACATCCAAAGAATTTAGTTGATAATATCAATTGGCTTAATTTTGTTAGGTGAGAAAGATAGTTGTCAGGTCTTGAGCTAGGTCTGATAGGATAATGTAGTTCTATAATGTGCACTCAATATATAACAACATTGACCTAACTGATATAGTAGGCAAATTAATAAAAGTGGTGTTTGCTTAGTTAGGCGCTAGTTTATAAGATGAATTATTTTGAGGAGATTTTTAATTACTTACAGAGTCCGATAAAAGTAACTTGTAATGGTTTTAGGTAATGGTATAGGGACAAAAAATCTTAAGAAGCACAAAGGGTCTTCCAACCCTTTCCCAATACACCATTTAAGGCATGCACTTAGAGATATTTGAACTCAATAGGTTCTTATAAGAGATAAAGTGTCAATAAATGATACAATTTAAAAATATTTTGTGTATACATATGCCCCACTCAAAGACCATCATGTGTCACATAGTTATAATATGATATGATGCTTTGATAAAAGAACATAAAAACACATAATGCTGAGCTAATAGATTGTATAAAAAAGGGGGAAATACATGAAAGTAAAGAATTGAAAAATACATACCTTCACTTACCTTGTTATTATAGATTAGAGACTGTGTGAGAAGCAGGTGGAAGAAGCATCCAATGTATGGGACATTAGGTGGACCTGGAGAATAATCTAAAAATCATTTTTTTTGAAAATGTATGGGGTAAATATAGAAAAATTCTCTACTTTATCAAGATTATAATTTTTTTTTTCTGATTTGTAAAAAGAGCTTGTAGAAACATAGTTATGAGAAAAATGATTTTTTTGGGTAAATTTTTCCTAGGTAAAGAATTTATAAATATTAAATATAAATAGAATTTTAACTATTCATTTGAATATTTATTATTTTGAGAAACCAAAACTCTAAGTAACCTAGAAGAGTGACGAGAGAGACTATGGCATGGATGTAGGGAAAACAAGGTGGGGGATGAAATTCAAATACTATGAGCATGATACATGTATGGGATGTAGTGAATTTGAAATTGTATCATTTTTAATAAAATATGAGGTATTTTTTAAAAAATAGGTACCGAAGTAAATCCATGTATCATAATTTACCAAAAAAATTTAGGGTAGATTGAAAAGTATAAATAAAAATGGGTAGGGGTTAAGGAAGGGCATTAATGAAAAATGTTTTAAAAATTACTACAATAAATGAATGGGATCAATGAGGCTAACATAGTTGTAAATTATTAGGTTAATGATAGTGGATAATTACATAGTATCAAGGTGATCTAGTTAGTCATTAGCTAGCTGAGTATGTGCATGCATGCCAATCTAGTCTATTAGTGTATAGCTGGCTAATCATGTATATGCAAACCAATATAGTTTAATAGTGTATATGTATCCAAAAATGTACATATTGACTGATTAAGTAATGTATTTAGGTTGATAAATACATATAGTAAGTGGAAGAAAGTGTTGATCTAGTGGCTAACTTTGTATGAAGTGGATGGTATAGTAGGGCTATCTGGGTTTCTATGTATGAAATGGCTAATGTATTTATAATAAATCGTCGAATTCATATAAATTGGCCAACAAAATAGTTTTTTTAGCTAATTTAATAGAAAGTGATCAATTAGGTTACATTAGCTAGCCAAATTCATATAAAGTGGCTAATTCAATTTGATTTTAATAGTGGTCAACATAGTTAGATACATGGTGGACTTAGTAGAAAATATATTCATGGATAACCTAGTTAGTTATGTGTCTGATATAGAATAAAATGTTGAGAAATTGACAAAATAGGTTGATGAAGTAGTTAATTTTGATATAAATTCATGTATTATTGATTTTTGTAATGTAATTTGTTGATTATCTGATATAAAAAACTGATACATGCTTTGTTGTTTGATATTTTATATAGATGAAGGAGACTCTAGTGATTGGTAGATATATTTTGCTTACTAGATTTTTTATATAGATTGAGAGTAGATGATCAAGTATGACTGATGGCATTAAGATTTGGAGGCATTATCTAGATGTATGTCATTACCTTGAATGTTAACTTAGTCAGCATGTTCTTAAGGACACGATAGAGGCTAACTAACACTTTTAAGTGGGAAATGGATGGGGATACCATTGAGGTGGGTATCACCCTAGTGGATGTCCATGTTATATTGGGACTTCTTATTGTAGGGATGCCTATTATTTGTGATACTCCTAATATAGATGTTGAGAGGCAATCCTTAGCCTTATGGGTGACCAAATTAGATATATATTTTTATGGATTGCATGTGAATTTGTTTGATGTATATATGGCAACCATTTTGGATATATGGAAGGCCATTATTGGCCTTGTGATAGTGCATATGATCTATAAAAAGTTGAATGAGAAGGTTCTATTATATATGGTTGCCTTGTGTTGTTTAGTATTAAAATAGGGTAGTCTGTATGATCTATGTTCAATGATCTAGGTGTAGTTAGTGCACAACATGTACAATATCCTATCATGAGGGCAAATGATTATGGACCCTATGATTTTATTGAGTAGTTGTATTTAGGAGAAGTTTCCTATGTATTATCCTATGGGGTTACCCCATGTGATAGATGATCATTTTTCTCATGTTCTTAGGTGGAGATAGGAACATGTCTTATGGCTTACACCACATGCCCTAAAATTATAGATAGTGACCTAAGGATATTTATTTGGAAACCATAAATGGGTATTATAATAACTTGGCCTATTTAATTTAGTGTTTTTAAAGGATTAGGGCATGTTTTTATTATAGGTTATTATAAATGGTGGGTGGAGCCACATCTAGTTACTCACTTATTGGGTTAGTTGGGGTTGTCACCTCTAGTGGTGCCTATAGTAGTTATTAGATATTGAGCATGATATGTGAGGTATTATAGGGGTATTATATGTGTAAGAGTGCCTGGGGATGTGCTTATTATTTGACCATATTGGTTAAGACATTGGGGTGACGATAATAGCGATAATAGAGAGAGGTGAAAGAAGTTTGGGATGAGGTAGAGGTGGTGCTAGAGGATGATGTAGAGATAGATATTATTACACCATAATAAGCTTTGAATTTACCACCATGGCCACCATGATGATATAAATAGAGATAGGTGTAGGTACATGTGTAAGTGGAGGAGGAGCCATAGGCAAAGGAAACATAACATGGAGATCCTATGGCATAAATTGTAGAGAATTGGTATATAGAGTGATAGATTTATAATGGAATATGACATGCTCATGTTCTCCATCCTAGATTACTAACACCATAGAGCATGCCCTAGTGAAGGTACTCGGTGTGAGATCTAATAGAGAGATAGTTGTTAGTGAATGTGTTGTGTTTTGATATTTAGTTGATTATGTTGTGGATAAGTAAATATAAATTTTTTTGGATCAATTATTTTGATATATATATATATATATATATATATATATACAGACACACACACACATATACTTTAATACATACACACACACGCACACACACACACACACACACATGCATGTGTGCATGCACACACACTCGCGTGCGCATGCCTACACACACACACACACACACACACACACACACACACACACACACACACACACACACACACACACACACACACACACACACACACACACACACACACACACACACACACACACACACACACACACACACACACACACACACACACACACAAACACAAACACACACACTCACACACACACACACATATGACATCTAATGTATATTTGGTTTATGTTTTAAAAATACTTGTAAGGTGGATTTGAGATGGTCATTGGTAGTGTAGAAACCACATAATGATATTTTGGATGCTGTGTTACTATATCATGAAACTATCAATATGATTGATCATATTGTACCTTACACCCTAGATTATTATAGTTAGTTTCAATTGGTCAATGAGATAGAAAAAGAGATGAAAAGATGAGGAGATAAATTATAGGTAGAGTATCTCCTAAGAGTGGGAGATGGATAGCTATGAACATAACATGCAGTAACTAAGGAGTGAGTTGTACATTTGCCTACATCTAGAGAGTTGACATGTGTGCAAGGTCAAGTGGGTAATTTAAAGGGATAAATTGAGGGGATACATAGAAATACAAAATCATTGAAACATACCATTTGGAGGGGTGAATCATAAGGATCTATGGGTAGTGTGTCATGTCCACTAGATGAGCAATGTTGACCACATCTATAAAGTTGATATTGTATTATGCTTATAACATTTTGTTGCATTGTATCAAATATTGGAGCCATTTGTATCTATATATCTATATTTATTTTCATGACTCATGAATATATATATATATATATATATATATTTTTATAACGTGTGTTTAGTATTTTATATGTTCTATAAGAAAATGTATAATGTTTTGTTTTGGTTCTTTTCTATCAATTGTGAACAAATGCATGGTTAAAAAGAGTGATAGAAAATGTAAAATGTAAAAATGAAATGTAAAATATACTAGATCCCATGGAAAATTAAAATGTATAACACACTAAATCATATTGGAAAGTATGTAAAATAAAAATTAAAAAAAATGAAATTGAAATGAAATGTAAAATACACTAAATAATGTTGGGAAGCATGTAAAAAATAAATAAGGGACAAAAATCGTATAAAATTCAAAACACACTATATAAAGTTGGAAAGTGTGTAAACATAAATGAATGGAAATAATGAAATAAAATGTAAAACACACTAAATAAAGTTGGGAAGTGTGTAAAATGTAGATATATGATTTGAAAATATGATATACAAATGAAAATAACAAGTGAAATGATAAGTAGGTTTTGTATTAATCACTTGTTTATAAAAAAATATAGTTCTTTTGTGACTAATCATGATATGAAGCTTCAAGATACTTTGTAAATAAAGCCTTGTTCTATGCAAGTTCTTACTCTACAAATAACAAAGGGTAAACCAATGAGGTAAATAATGTGAAATCATTATGTATAATAACAAGATTTTTGTGAGAAAGTATTGGACCTATCCAAGGTTTCACATTGTAACTCACAAAAACAGAACCAAATGGGTATGATTAGCTAACAAAAAATATTCATCAAGGAGAAATTTTGGGAATGTTATAGTGAGAAAGGGAGTGGACAAATCATGACCTAATTTTTTTTAATAATCCTTAGTAAGTATGAGACATACTAGGTAAAATAGGTAAGTGCTAATAAATTATTGGATTCCAAATTCAAAATATATTTGTTCAGAATAGACATAAAAATTTATAGGTAAATAAGTTTAGTACCAAGATCGTATTACAAGGGTTATATATTAAATAAAAGTAAAATGGGTCTACCTTCCCACAACGTGTTCCTCATTCCTTAGGACCCCTTACAAAATTGTTAGTCTATTGTGAATATTAGGTACTTTCATGAAAAAGTAGGTAGCATGATAGAGAAATTTGAGACCTCCTATCCCAGTCTATTGGCATACCACACCGCAATGGACCTTGGTCTATCATTAGGTCAACTTTGGAGTTTGATTTTTAACTAGAAGTAGGAGATGTGCTAAGATATGAATCATATTTTTTGGTGTGATTTTGACTTTTGAATGTTTATTATTACCTTTTTATCATTTCTTTTTGTTTAAGTGATTTGGATTATTAATTTTTATGGCTTTTTCTATTCCTCCTCTATATGGATTGTGAGTAAGATATATGAGTGATTAAAGTGACAAACATAGATAAGATTTAGTTTTTTTTTACAAGATAAAAAAATTCATAGAGATTTTTTCATCTTTTTAAATAATTAGGCTTTCTCATAAACAAGTATGCAATATCAAGACTAACCATATCTGTTTTTGGTATGAAGGCAAAATAAGGGGGAAATTGAGATCATATAGATCTGTGTATGTAGTGATACAATCATAAATATTCTTGCTAACTAATCATAAGGTAAAGATAAAATATTCAAGAGGTGTGGATTTAAAACCATTTCATAATAATAATTATCTTATTCAAATAAATGAAATAAAAATCGTAAAAATAAATCATCCTAAAGAGAAATAGGGGAAAGATAAATGAAAATTAAATAAATCCATGAAACATTTCCAAGTGATAAGTAAAATATAAGATCAATATATGATCATAAATAAAATCCAAATCAATGAAACTATAATAAATAATGTGATGAAACACCATGATGTGTTCACAAGTACTGATAAATTTTGTGTCAAACATCATCCATAACATCTAATACATCCTTATGAAATTATAATCTAACTTTAATAAAAGTTTCATTAATATTTATAGAGATTCATGAAAAGACTTATTGGCATACTATCTCAATTAAGAAAATGGGTATGCTACAAGAATAATGATTCTCATGGGGTAGTTCCTAAAAGGGATACTCAATGTAAGGAACTAGTGTTGAACTATGATGAACATCCTCAGACCTATGAGTAAATGTCAATTATGGATAAGGTTGAGCTTTTTTTGTGCGAATGTCTTGGAACATGTGGCTAAGCCATTGAAGGTTTATGTCATGGGAAATAATGTAAATCTTATTATAACACATGACATATTTTTGTATGATGTGTATTACATTGATGCAAAAGATATTAAACTTCCCCATATTTAAGGATGTATTTTAGAAGTATCTTAAGAGGTGGTAGGCTCTTATTTGTAGACTGTGCCTTCTCTTGATGAAGTGTATCAATGTAATGCCAAAGCTATTGGAAATGAGTATAAGAATACCATCATGTGCCATGAAAACAATGTTGGAAATATTGTCATTGATGTCAAAGGTTTAGTATTATTGGTGATAAAGGCCCCATTGCATTTAATGTTATTTATCTTGGCTAATATGAGTTAATATTTATTTAATATTAATGAATATATTGTTGGCTGCATATGAGACAAAAGAAGGGCCCATGGAGAACTCGAAGAGCCATGGGTAAAGACAAAACAAGGATGGGAAGCATTTTCCCATGAAGAGTCATCTTGGGGAATACCAAGAGTCACCAAGTGAAGACAAAAGAGTAAAGGCACAATTTCTCATGAAGGGACACTTTGAGGAATACGAAGAGTCACCAAAGGTAAGGACAAAAGTGGGAAGGATGTTTTTGGTCATGAAGGGTCACCACATGACTTTTCAAATGCTTGGATATGAAGAGTCATCCAAGATTGGTGCCATTTTCCATGAGGATTGAAAGGTCACAAAGGGGGAAGGCCAAAGGTCATTTGGAAAGCTATAAATAAAGGCGTGAGAAGCCATTTGTAAATATGAGAGAAAGAGGTTGATTTAATATTGTGATATCTAGCTTAGAAGAGCAATTGTGAGAGATGAATATGATTTGTATTTGTTATATCTAGCTTAGAAGAGCAAAGGTGAGAGAGAGGAAGGAGATGTTGTATTGATCTATCATTTGTTAAGATAGAAAGATTGAGAGATAGGTGTGTGGTATACACAAAGGGGTTGGTGCTCCTGTGGGTTGGTGCTTGACAAAGGGGTTGGTGCTCTTGTGGGTTGGTGCTCATGAATAGGTGATGGGTTGGTGCTTGGCAAAGGGGTTTGAAGCTCCTATGGGTTGGTGCTCATGAATTATAGTTGAGGTTTGTACTTGGCAAAGGGGTATGGTGCTCTTGGGGGTTTGTTCTCATGAATATATTTGAGATTGATTCTCCATGGTTTTTCCCACATTGGGTTTCCACATTATATCTGGTGTCTTTCTCTATCTTGTGTGATGTTTATTGTTTGAGTTTTATTACATATCTTAAATGTTTGATTAAGTGGAATTTGATAAAGGGAAAGTTTTATAAGATATATAATAAACTGATTCACCCCCCTCTCAGTATATTCTATGCTTAAAAATTGGTATCAGAGCAGGTTCCTTTTTGAAAAGTTTTATAGCTTGAAGGTAGATCAGGAAAGCACGATGGCTGGGTCATAGGAAGGATTTTCTACAAATAAGGAACCTTTGTTTGATGGGATGAATTATGCTTTCTAGAGCATGAAAATGAAGGTTTATTTGATGGCCCTTGGATTCGACATATGTAAATCAGTGGTGGAGGAATATGAAGAGCCACAGACATCTACAATTACTCTAATAGAAAAGAAGGCAATTGACTGTAATGTTAAAGCTCTAAATGCTATTTTATGTGGTTTATATGAATCTAAATTTGTTAAAGTTATGCAATGTAAATCTGCTCATGAAACTTGGGTAAAACTTGAGAATATTTACAAAGGTGATGGAAAGGTTCAGCAAGCTAAGTTGCAAACTTTTAGAAGGTAGTTTGAAAGTTTGAAGATGGAAGAAGAAGAAGATATAGCAAGTTATCTCTTATGAGTTGATCAGATAGTAAATCAGATTCAAGGTCTTGGAGAAACATTGGAAGAGTCAACGGTGGTGCAAAAGGTTTTAAGATCTTTACCAATGAGATATGATGCAAAGGTTTCAACAATCGAGGAGATGAAGAATTTAACCAAGAATTTATCAAAGAGAGACGTGGATTTCAAGACATCAAAGAAGGAGAAAGCTAAGATTCAAGAATCAAGTGATAGTTCTAATGATGATGAAGATGACAATGAAGCACTTTTCATTCGTAGACTGAAAAGAGGAACAGGTAAATATCAAGGAAAGTTGAATGTTTTAATTGTGGAAAGATTGGACATTTTTCAGGTAGATGCCCAGATAAGGTTAATGATGAAGAAGAAGAAAAGCCTACATACAAGAAGAATTTCAAAGGCAAATCCAAGAAGGGATTCAAGAAGAAGAGCCTGTATTCTAAGGATCCTAGCTCAGTTGAAGATAGTGGAGTTAATGATTCAAAAGAAGAGATTCAATTCATTGCCATACATGAAGATGATCAAGAAGAAAAAGAGGAGGAAGCTGAAGTAGATATGGAAGGAGAACTCAATTGTGCCCTAGAAGAGTTAGAAGCTATTCAGAAGAAGAATCAAAGATTAAAGTGTCAGATTGAGAAAAATGAACAAGAGTCAAAGGAAATGATTGAAGATCTACAAGCACACTTTGAAGAAGCCACGAAGAATGAAGAAGATCTCAAAGCATAGTTGGAAATAGCAAGAAAATATTGTGAAAGGTATGTTATTGAAATTTCCTCTTTAAAAGAAGATATTAAGAAAGCAATTAGTGATAAAGTAGTCAGTGATTCAAAATTTTAAGATAGCACTAACATGCTAAATAAGATATTGGAAAGTCAAAAAGCATATTCAGATAAGACAAGGATCAATTTTGAAAAGAAAAAGAGCTATGCTAAAGCTCTTACACAAGGTAAAACAAAAAGGGGAGAAGTGAAAAATATAGAGGACATTCCAAATAGAGAAGGTTGGAGAGAACAAAGCTACAAAAGGCAATCAGGTCAGAGATATATAGACAGGTATTATTTCTATGGCTATTGTTTTTATTATAATGGATATGGTCACAAGAAATTAGAATGTAGAAAAAGAGCTAACAATTTTAGAAATAAGGAAAAGGAAAGTCAAGTAGAGTCAAGTAGAAGCCACAACTCTTTTACTCCTCTATCAAGCTTTGATGAAGAGACCATAGTGTGCTACAAGTGCAACAACTTTGGACACATAACTCGGTATTGTAGAAGCGTGTTTGAGTCAGTCAAGAAGGATCAGAGGTTCAAAGTTTCATTCATCAAGAAGAAGGATTAGAGTTTCAAAGCTCCATTCATCAGGGAGAAGATTCAAACATGTTCATCGTAGAAGAAGCAACCTGAAGATTCTATGATGGTGCAAACGGCTCTACATGTGAGAGGTAAAGATTAGCCACGGTTAATTGATAGCAGATGTTTGAGGCATATGATAGGTGATAAAAGTAAGTTCATTTCTCTAAAGAAGATAAATGGTGGTACAGTGAGATTTAGAGATAAAACCATTTCCAAGATAGTCAGAAAAGGTAATTTGAGTTTGGATTATGGTAGAACTAAGACTAAAAATGTTTTTTATGTAAAAGGTTTTAAGCATAATCTGTTGAGTGTTAGTTAAATTTGTGATCAAGGATACACATTAAGGTTTCATGCTGAAGGTTGTGAGATTAGAAGAAAAGATTGAAATGATTTGATTGCAGATGCTCAAAGGATAGGGAACAATGTATATGTTTTGTCAGATATCTTCTCAAAGGCACAATCAAAGGATACATTCAAAGATTGGCGAGAGGAGTTGGGAGTATTTTCTATTACTTCTTGCCATTGATGTTTAGCATCAAGTGAGGGGGAGCTAAGTGTTAGCTCCAAGTAGGCCCTTTGCCATTGATGTCAAAGGGGGAGAATAATAGCTATAGGTACAGGTGTAGAAAATAGGTACAGGGAATAGGTACAGGTTTCTACAGTAAGGGGGAGTTACTATATGTTTTCAGATGACAAGATGTGCAAGTGATAGGATGTGGTAGTTTCAAGATTGAGGTTGCCATCAATGACAAAGGGGGAGATTGTTGGAAATATTATCATTGATGTCAAAGGTTTAGTATTATTGGTGATGAAGGCCCCATTGCATTTAATGTTGTTTATCTTGGCTAATATGAGTTAATATTTATTTAATATTAATGAATATATTTTTGGTTGCATATGAGACAAAAAAAGGGCCCATGGAGAAGTCGAAGAGCCACGGGGTAAAGACAAAAGAAGGATGAGATGCATTTCCCCATGAAGAGTCATCTTGGGGAATACCAAGAATCACTAAGTGAAGACAAAAGAGTAAAGGTGCAATTTCTCATTAAGGGACACTTTTAGGAATATGAAGAGTCACCAAAGATAAGGACAAAAGTGGGAAGGATGTTTTTGGTCATGAAGGGTCACCACATGACTTTTCAAATGCTTGGATATGAAGGGTCATCCAAGATTGGTGCCATTTTCCATGAGGATTGAAGGGTCACAAAGGGGGAAGGCCAAAGGTCATTTGGAAAGCTATAAATAAAGGCTTGAGAAGTCATTTGTAAATATGAGAGAAAGAGGTTGATTTAATATTGTGATATCTAGCTTAGAAGAGTAATTGTGATAGATGAACATGATTTGTGTTTGTTATATCTAGCTTAGAAGAGAAAATGTGAGAGAGAGGAAGGAGATGTTTTATTGATCTATCATTTATTGAGATAGCAACATTGAGAGATAGGTGTGTGGTATACACAAAGGGGTTGGTGCTCCTATGGGTTGGTGCTCACAAATTGTTGCTGGTTTGGTGCTTGGTAAAGGGGTTGGTGCTCCTGTGGGTTGGTGTTCATGAATAAGTGTTGGGTTGTTGCTCGGCAAAGGGGTTTGAAGCTCCTATGGGTTGGTGCTCATGAATTGTAGCTGAGGTTTGTACTTGGCAAAGGGGTATGGTGCTCCTATGGGTTTGTTCTCATGAATACATTTGAGATTGATTCTCTATGGTTTTTCCCACATTGGGTTTCCACATTATATTTGGTGTCTCTCTCTATCTTGTGTGATGTTTATTGTTTGAGTTTTATTACACATCTTAAATGTTTGATTAAGTGGAATTTGATAAAGGGAAAATTTTATAAGATATATAATATACTAATTCACCCCCCCTCTCAATATATTTTGTGCTTAACAAGAAATATGTATGTCTAGGAGTAGATTGTAAATTTTGTATATTTGTAGTAAAGTAGAACATAAGGATTACTATTACTAATGTGTAAAATAATCCTTGTCCCAATGATTGATAAATATATAGATATCATAATATGGCTCATATTTCCATCATATCAATAGAGGATCAAGCTTAGGAAATGATAATATGCCATCACAAAAATAATGAGAACTCAAAATAGGATCAAGACTAGGTTGGGAGACTTTAGGAGATGAGCTCAAAGTAGGTCAATGTACTATATTTGACATATCTCGGGGGAGTAAACTAGAAGGTTCAAAGTATCTAATGAACCAGTAAGGTGTTATCATAACATGGCCAAGAAGCTTAATCCAAAAAGGATCAATAATGACTAAAGGATAAGTAGTGTGTGTGTGTGTGTGTGTGTGTGTGTGTGTGTGTGTTCCATCTCAAACCTATGGATAATATAAGAACTAATATGAGGTACTATATAAAGAAAAGGAACTACATGAATAGAACTAGGATAATGATATAAATAATAATGTTATCTAAATATCATTATATTTTTATCTTAAGTAAATATAACTATAAAGGAATCATCTAAATAATATCCATCATCATAATTAGGAGTGTAAAGATCAATAGTGCATGTGTCAATGATTTTATCTATCAAAGAGTCATGATGAATGTATTTTTTAATTTTTGATAGTGATAAGAATTTTGTCTAATGGTTTTTGATGAGACTAAGGTCATATAGAAGGAGGTAATTTAGCAATTATGTGAGGAGAGGTATTTTCAAACTAATCTCATCAGGTTCACCATCACCTTAATCGAAGAGATTAGGTGGTATGTTACCTATTAATCTAGGGTGACCGTTGTAATCTTTAGTAGAGTTGATGAGATAATTAAATCATATGATTCATAAAATGGTATGCTAGGTAAAGCCTCGAGGGTAGGTTTTATAAAAACACCTCATTCATGAAATTATTCAAAATTCCAAGACCAATCTCCTTGAATCATATATGTGTCACCCTTATTAGGTAACTATACACATTGTCATGTTGATGAGGCTACTGATCTCATGTGGTGTGTCCAAGGTTAATCAATTAGAATGTTATAAAAAAGTGGGAAGTTAAATATCATGACTTTGACATGCATTATGATAGGGAGAACTATTACAGGAAGACAAACACACCCTAAATGAAGCATTTATTTTATATCTTATCATTGACATGTACTTTGAGTAGATTTGGGATTATATTTGGAATATCCAAGAGTTTTAATGAAATCAAAGGAAATTTCACAACTCAATGAACTTTCATCAATAAATTCATGTTTAACTTGGATATATCCTATTTTGATGCTAATGAACAATGGAAGATCATCTGATTGAATTAATATCTCATTATGAATCATTGAAGAGATAAGGAATTAAAGTGAAAGAGAAGTATCTATTATGTCTTCAATATGGATAGACATTTATTCACACTATGATCTGATTGATTTTCATATGGTTTGGAAAAATTTAGAAAACAAAAGTGTCATAATGGGAAAGTCAACACGTGGCAAAAAATATAAAGAATTTATACAATTACTTTTTATATTGGAATTATTTCATTGCTAATGGGTGTTATGCTATAGGTGTGGGACCAAACTGACCTTTATCCACATTATCCCATTATCAAATTTTACATATAATTTTGTTAAGCCACCCAAAATATTCTTTCCACATAACCAATTGTTCCCACCATAATTCCTCCATTTTCAAAATACTACTAATATCCTATTTGTTATGGTTATTAATAACCATAGGATATATTTTAAATTAAATCTAATATTAATTAAATTTTAATATCTTAATTATGGTTTTATTAAACCATTGGATATATTTTTTAAAATCAAGTCCCAAAATTTAACTATACCCACTCCCACATGGATTCTTTTTGCATGGTTTTTAGCTATCATGGGAGACATTTTAATAAAATTTATGCCATACGTATTTTAATTATCCCCAATTTATCCTTTTAACCATGTGGAACATGGATGGGGGGTGAATATGGTTAAAATGGTCTTTGTTTATTTAATGTAGATGTTTTAATATACTTAAAATCCCATAGAGATAATCCATTGCATGTTTGTCAAAATTTCCTCATGATAATCTCATTTGTATGTTAGACAAGATAAGTTGAATTTTATTTTATTATGGTTTGTTACAACCATAAAAAATCCACTTTTATTGTTACATGGCATGGAATTCATAACCATGGGCTATGCTAAGTCTAATATCTCCTTCATTTGGCTAAACTCCTTAACATGCACACATTACCCACCTTTGACTCCATGTTAATCACTATTGTGTCTTTTGAATGGTAGGTGGTTGGTGGGAAGATAATGGTTGTTATTTATGAAAAGCATATTTATTAAATAAGACATGGCGTTAGAACTTTACATAAAATATGAGATTTTATTTAGTTAATTTGCATGTAGCCTATTATGAGAGTTTAAGCACTTTGAGATAGACTGGTGGTTGTTAGGCAACATTGGATATGAAAAATATTATTTAATTTTATATTGTGGATGATTTTTTTATTATCCAAAGATAGAGAACAATGAGCAGAGATTATTATAGAAAGTAGTATATTTTTGGTACAGAGGCAAAATTTTGTAATAGCCCAATTGAGGCCATTTTTGCCTATTACATAGAATTATAAGCCTGTAATAATTATAGAGAATTTATTTGCCAATTTTGGAGAATAAAATACTTATAGAGCTTTGGATAAAGAAGGAGATGTTTGCTGATTAGGTTTAGAGTCTTTAATGTCTAGATTTTAGTTCTATTACAGGTGACAAGGTTCATTTATCATTATTGTGAGTTGTATTATTACTTACAAATTTATTTCTAATGGATTGAATTCCTATTTAGAAATCCCAAGGATGTACCCAATTGGTGAGGCTCTTAAATAATCTTTGGTCTCTATTTTATTTTGTTTTTTCCATTATATTTACTTAAAATCAATTATTGATATTTGGAACTAAATTACTAAAATTTGATTAAGAGAATATTTATAGAAATAAAAAATATATAAATTGAATGTTTTATATGAACAATAGATTTATATGATTTTATAGAATAATCATAATCAAAATTGTTATAGACAAAGTACATTTAGATTAAAAGTCAATTTTATTTTAATAAATTTTAGAAATTGACATACTATTAAAATTCATTTTTAAAGAACAATATTGATTAGTAGGGGATAAATTACTATTTACTTATTAGTTTTAATACAAAATCATATTTTTGAAGTTATTATACACTCAAGTTTGATTCTTGAATATTAAAATCATTTCCTTTTTTATTTAATCTAGAAATTGATATTTTTGTAACCAATTCTATTTTATTTAAAGAATTGAGAGTTTTAGAATTTGATTATTTAAAAACTATTTGATTTATCTAAGGGTGGTAAATCCAATTTTTAGATAAATTTGGTATCAGATTAGTTGGAATGTAGTGATTAGCTTCTAATTGTGTAAAAATTGGAATTCAATTTTAGTATTGTTTGGATTATTATAGACTTGTTGTTTATTCCATTTGTAGTGTTGGAAGTATAGGTTATTTGCAAGAATAGGAAACCATGGGAAAGTTGTCCAAGAAAGATAAATTTGATGAGATTTAGTCATAATCAATATATTCAAGAAGAGAACTCTCTTTTGAGATCAAAATTTTACCTTGGAAGAGGAATTTGAAAGGTTAAAAACTGAATTGCAATCCAAAGATGAGCTCTTGACAAGACTATATAATAGTGAACAAGTGAAGGATTTGCCTTCCACATTAGATGCAAGGATAATGATAGATGAATACATTACAAATAATCCCTCATGTATTAATTTCTCTCATTTAATTTTAGATATTGCTTTTGGTGTTTTTAAAAAACACACAAATGGTATTGGGTCTAAACTATTAGATAAAATGGGATTTGAAGGAAGAGGCTTGGTAAAAATGGACAAGGCATAAATAACCACATTCAAGTAGATGATATAACTTTTTTTTTATAAGTTTTAGATATACTAGTGTGAAAATGGAACTCGGTGAAAATTCTAGAACCAGTGAAGGAAGACAAACTTCCAATGGTAAAGTGCTCAAGTCACTAGTCCTATAGAGTGATAACATGCAAAGAAACAGAAGTCCATTCACAAAAAAAGATAGTGTTATGTGCATACATGATTTGAGAAAAGGTAAATAATTTAACCTTATCATACTTATGCTAGTCCTAAAAAACCTAGTAAATATTCCAATGTATATCTCAATTACAAAAATAAGTATTTATTATCAAAGAACTGTTGGTCTAAATATCCATGTAATTTTTGTGGATTAAATAATCATTATATTGTCTTATGTTGGAAAATAAAATTAGCTCTTAGAATCTTTATGTTTTCTAAGGAGAAATAAATGGGTAATAATTATTGTACTCATTGTAATCTAACTAGTCACATAAATGATAAAAGTTGGGTATTATATCCATAACTACGTCCTAAGTATTGGAGGAAGAAATCCATAAATAATGATGCATCCATAAGAACATAATAAGTTGTTTCAAATCCAGAAGATTCATATATGACCCATACAACTACTTAGGTATTCAGTGAGAAAATTAACCACCTAAATAAGAAAGTGTGATAAAGTGGGATGGTAAGTAATTTCTTAGTTTCATGTTTGCATAGCTATGATAGTTTATTATCATGAAAATATGAAAATTAGTTTTTAGGATTCCATTTTAAAAGAATATATTTTAGATTTGAGCATAATTTTTGGAGCTACCAGTTGTGATAAAATCCGAGTGACAGGTTTATCATAATTGGATTATTTTCTCATGTTTATGGTTTTGATAAAAGCTCTATTTTGATTATCCTTGATAATTTTTGAGTTCCTAATGCATTGGTAAAATGAATTGACTCATGTTCAAACTTGGATATATTATCAAATGATTTAAGATTTGAATTATGGTATATTAGAGTAACCTATAGAGAAAAGCCAAGGGACAAGCTTATCATACTTGGATTATTTTCTCACATTTTGGGTTTTAAAAAAACTTCAATTTTAAAACTTGATAACAATATATGCATATTATTTGGGGCATGATCAGTGTGTTTATTTTTGGAAAATTTGCATTTTAGTATATATGTTATCATTTAAATTGTGCAAATAAAGGATTATAAGACCCCTTTTGGGAACTATTCATAATTGTAATAATTTTACAAACTTTTTGTATCCATGCATGATATTTGTATATTTTATAAGTCCCTCATTCATTTTGGGAATTTATTTATAATTATCAAATGTGGTTACAATTAAAGTGCATATTTATTATACTAACAAATAGGTATATAGTTGCACTTGGTGATAATTTTGTAGTGAATGGTAGATTCACTATTTTGGAAGATGATGTATTTCTACAAGTAGTTTACTTCTATCTATAATATTATATAGGGTAGATATTTCTTTCACTGGCATTTCAGGGATTTAGTTTGATTTTTGAATCATTACCATGCTATTTTGTAGTGATGTTTTGTAGAGTGAACCATTTGTAGATTTAGTGGGTATTTGACCTTTTGGGGACCAAAAGTATTTTATTGGGGAGGTTTGATTTGGAGGATTTTCATATGGTTTGAAAAATGTGGAAAATATAAGTGTCATAGTGGGAAAGTCGACACGTGGTAAAATTATAAATAGATTATACAATTATTTTTTATATTGGAATTATTTTATTATTAATGGGTGTTGTGTTGCAGATGTGGGACCAAACTGACCTTTACCCACATTACTCCATTATCAATTTTTCCATATAATTCTGCTAAGCCACCGAAAATATTCTTTCCACATAACCAATTATTCCCACCATAATTTCTCCACTTTCATAATATTACTAATATCCTATTTATTATGGTTATTAATAACCATGGGGTATATTTTAACTTAAATCTAAATTATTTAAATTTTAATATCCTATCTTATGGTTCTATTAAACCATTGGATATTTTTTTAAACCAAGTCCTAAAATTTAACTATACCCACTCCCACATGGATGCTTTTTACATGGTTTTTATTTACCATGGGAGACATTTTAATAAACTTTAGTCCATACATATTTAAATTATCCCCACTTTATCCTTTTAACCACATGGAACATGGATGGAGGGTGAATATTGTTATAATGGTCTTTATTTATTTAATGCAGATGTTTTAATATACTTAAAATCCCATGGAGATAATCCATTACATGTTTTTTAAGATCTCCTCATGATAATCCCATGTGTATGTTAGCCAAGATAATTTGAAGTTTATTTTATTGTGATTTGTTACAACCACCAATATCTCATTTGTTTGGATAAACTCCTTCTTAACATGTACACATTACCCAAATTTGACTTCATGTTGGTCATTGTTGTGGGAAACATCTTTATTAAATAAGATATGGCATTGGAACTAGCCGTAAAATATGGGTTTTTATTTAGTTAATTATTTATGGGAGGAATCTTTATTAAATAAGACATGGCATTAAAACCAACCATAAAATATGGGATTTTATTTAGTTTATTTGCATGCAGCCTATTGCGAGAGTTTAAGCACTTCTGGGTAGAATGAAGGTTGTTAGCCATCATTGGCTATGAAAAATCTTATTTAACTTTATATTATAGATGATTTTTTATTATCTAGATATAAGGAACAATGTGCAGAGATTATTATAGAAACATGTATATTTCTGGTACAGAGGAAATTTTTTGTAATTGCGTGATTGAGGCCATTTTTGCCTATTACAAAGATTTGTAAGCCTGTAAAAATTATAGAGAAGTTATTTGCCCATTTTGGATAAGAAAATACTTGAAAAACTTTGGATAAAGAGGAAAATGTTTACTAATTAGGTTCAGAGTCTTCAATGTCTGGTTTTTAGTTTTATTATAGGTAACAGGGTTCATTTATCATTATTATGAGTTGTATTATTACTTACAAATTGATTTTTAATGAATTAGATTGCTATTTAGCAATCTTGGGGACATAGACAATTAATTATTGATATTTGGAATTAAATTATTCGAAATTGATTAAGAGAGTATTTATAGAGAAAAAAGATATAAATTGAATGTTTTTTCTAAACAATAGATTTATATGAGTTTATAGAATACTCATAATCAAAATTGTTACAGAAAAATTAAATTCAAATTAAAAGTCAATTTTATTTTAATAAAATTTTGAAATTGACATATTATTAAAATCTATTTTTAGAGAACAATGTTGATTAACAAGGGCTAAATTACTATTTATGGATCAGTTTGAATACATAATAATGTTTTTGGAGTTATTATATACTCAGTTTTGTTTCTTGAATATTAAATCCATTTCTTATTTTATTTAATTAGAAAATTATGATTTCTAGAACCAATTCTATTTTATTCAAGGAATTGAGACTTTTAGAATTTGATTATTTAAAAATTATTTGATTTATCTAGGTGGGTAAATCTGATCTTTGGATCACACTGATGAAGAATGCTATCTTCAAACCCCATCAAAGTAGATTCTTGCCCCAAAGGTGGGGAATAAGAAATGTTCATTTATAAAAAAATTTACATTATATTATTATGATGATGAGTAGAAGTTATCATAAGTTATAAGAAAGATATTTGAGATGGGAGATGTCAAAGTTTAGCTATAGGATCCCATTCATCATATCTCATTAGAATTTTGTCTAATAAAGTGCATAGTGTTAAAGTAAATCCTTTGATGGTGTAGTGGAAGTGTGTTCCAATTTATATTGGTAGGGTGCATCCTATTGAGATTTGGTTAATGTGTGTTGACCAATTGTATTTGATTATGTTATCTTAGATGATGTGGTTGGATCATTGGTTATTTATTATGAATGGGAGGAAGAAGTAACAATCATGGAAGATTTGGGGATTTTTTAGTTAGGTGTCTTAGTTGAAGGACAGGTAGAATTTATATTGATAATATGTGATTTATTATATAACTATATCATTGGATCTAACATTTGTGAATTTGTTGAATTTATTGGAATTGATTCCATGTGCTTCAATTCTATGTAATGGGATGGGTAGGAACCTTGAATAGTATGTAACTTTGGGAAATTATTGTAGTTAGAATCTATGTAATGATTGATATATGAAAACAATTTATGCATATTATTCATATTAACAACATTTTCATCATGCATGTTAGGATCCATAGATATTTTTACATTATTGGTAGTGGGAGGTTGGTTAGTATTAACTTGATGGTTAGGAAGTCGATCCTTGTAAATAGCTAAATGAGAATTTTCTTTATTCAAGGCTTCACATTTTATTTTAGTTTCATGAGCCTTAATTACCAATTAATAAGCTTGTTAATGTTTATATATGAGTGATTCATGATCAAAATTAGGTCTAAGAAGATAATCCATAGTAAAATTTCTTTGTTGGTAACAAGTTTCATGAGAATGGCCCCAACTTGCATGGTATGAAAAAAATTTGTGTGGATGATATAGTGTTTGGTAGGGAGATTAGGATCAATATCACATGGTGAAGGTTGAGGAAGACATTTTTTGAATCCCTACTAAGGAAAGTGGTTTATGAATATCTACATTATTTATTTAATAAAATGTATAAATAAGATAATAATTATTAGAAATTGATGATGAAAGAATACACTTTGTTAGATTACTTGGATCAAAGGATTTAATGCTTTGTATGGAATGATAAGTATTCATAACACCATCATTAGTTGCATGTATATTTTTATATTTCATAAGCATTAAAGTTCTCATTGGATGGTGTGAAGGCTCAAATTGTCATATAAGGAAATATTGATGTTTAGATTGATTGAGGGCTTATTTTAAATGTTTTGAGTGAAGAGCATTGGTAAATACATGAATAAATTATCATCAAACATGTTATACTTGGATTTGCTAGACAAGGCTTTCCACCATTTGATAAATATTTGTGATGTTTTAGATTCTAATTCTTTGCAATTGATAAAATGAGCTAGGTTATTTTTAGGGAGATTATTAGTTTGGAATTCATAAACTAATGCATTGAGTAACTCTTCCAAGCTAGTGATAGAATGATTTTAAAGTTAATTATACCAATCTATATCATCACCTGGAAATGTTTTAGCTAATAGATTGGTTTTGAGTTTAACCAAATCTTTTTATATATTTCCAAAAAATATCAAATGCAAGGTTGGAATAGTAGACCCATTATAAATGATAGTGGAAAATATTATTCCTATGTTAATGTTTATAATTTGAGGAATGAAAGGTTAATTTTTTAATAGAATTGTTAATAAGTAGAGGTTATGAGATAAGGTTAACATGTGTGTATATAAGAGGGGATGGGGGGAACTAGGGTGTTATACCCCCTATTGAGTAGGCTGAGGATGATATTTGAAATGTACCAAAATATTTTGCATTTACATCATTTGATTGGCACTATTAGTTTAAAAAGTAGCCATTTTATTTAAAGTTTGCAATAACAACTGATTAGTGTTAATGGTATTTTGACTAGTGGAAGTACCTTGGGATGCATTAGAGTTATACGAGGAAGTGAGAGTTTTAGATACACTATTATCTTGAGATGCACTAGTAGTTGTATGGATTTGAGCATTAGTGTGGGTATTTTGAGTATAACCACTAAAGGATATGCCTTCCATGATTGTAGTAATAGTTGGCATGGAGGATGAAGAAGGCTTGGAATATGAATTAATTATAGTATAAGAAAGCATGAGACAAGAAAAATATGTGGAAAAATTCATAGAATTAGTTGCCCCAAATATTGTAGCAAAGTTAGGTAAAGGTGAATGGGGTTATCCAATTTGAGGCCACATCATGAGGTTATAAATGACTATGGTATCCTTACCCTAATGTTGAGGGATTTCATTAATGAAGAGGATAATTTCATCTATATACTCAAGTTCACTTCTAGTAGAATATGGAAGAGTCCAATTATTGGTGGTTTTAGTAGTAACATGGATATTGCTAAGATCAATATTATATACCCATGATATGGTAGATGCATCTAAAAGGCCTTATGAAGATTAGTAAGAATCATCATGTTAGTTTAATTTTATTGTGAAACTTCATCAAATATATGTTTCATGATGAAAAGCTCATTTATTTACTTATTATGGAATTGAAAATCTAGAAGCTGAAAATGAACAAGATTAAGTTGATAGATCTAGTTTGACTAACAAAATAATAAAAGAACTTGGAAATAGTCTACATCAACTTGGTTGATCTATTTATACTAACAGGATAATGATAACATCTAAAAATAGACTATATTAATCTAGTTGACCTAGTTGGGAAAATAGGATAATAGAATAGTCTATAGACTAAGGATGGATGATTTAGTTTTAAATATATAAATAAATTTAATCACATAGGCAAATAGAGCAAGCAAGTGGATCTAGTTAAAACACACAACATAAAACTTATATCAATACTGGATAATATAATTTACAACACAATATATAATGATAAACAACAAGTATCAATAATTTAATTTAGATTCTAATTAATTATCCAAAACTAAGATCAAGAAGTTATAATAAAGGTTGCATTTAGTAATGTAGGCTTCCAAATACATTGGCTTTTTTATTGGATAATATCAACCCAATGTTTGAAAGTGATAATGATGGAGGAAGTTCCATTTCCAGAGGCCACTACACCTAGTTTTAAGGGTAATCTAGAAGTAAATTCCAAATCCTAACAAATAATAGATGAACCAAATAATCATATGGATGATTAGATTCATAAAATTTAGTACAAAGAGAAGCCTTAGGCATTTATGAAATACTATGAGGTACGTGAAAACTAAAGACCTAAAACAACACCATTTTTAAAAAAAATATTGAGATCCACTTACATCTATGTTAAAATTCCAATGTCACTTAAGATAATTAATCTCTTGATATCATGATGAATACCATATCTATGTTAGTTAGCCCAGGTACTTAATTGAGGTAAATGAATCCTAAAAGATTCCATTAAGAAGCTAATTATTCAAATTGGATATAAGGATTGGGGTGTATCAATGTACTCCATGTACACTCATAAAATACAATATAAATATACCTCTTTTTTTTCTTCTTGATAAGGCCATTTAAAACCCTTAACATTACTCAAATGCTGAGGTTAACATAATGCAACCTAGGTTAATGTTCATTAAGAGTAATTTTCTAGTTATCAATTAGGAATGCTAGGGAAGCAACTAGGAGTACAACTACAATCGAGGGTTATAATTGTATTCAATTAATAATATGAAGAGTAATTTTAATGCATATTTTAATGTATTGATCATTCAAATAAAAATTCCAACAATAAGGATTAATGCATAATTTATTCTAACAACAATACACTATTATACAATGTAAACATTTATAAAGATCCTGGCCATGAGTAATATATTACTATCATCTTGTGCTACCCACTTGATCACTCAATCAAGATCTATAACCTTGGGATCATAGAAAAAATATCTTATTGACACACACTAGTGATATTATTTTTGTATTCATCCATACCACCACCATTGTACATTTATGCATATAATATTCATGCTTTTATAAAGGTAATAATAATTATTCATGATGTTTCTAATAAACATAATTTCCTACCAAGGAACAGATGATAATAAATTATCCACATAGTAGTGTGAGATCACTTATTATGACAAAAACATCCCTCATATATATGTTATCACAATATTAGAGAACCATATTATAACAATCATCATATAGTACCCAAGGTAATCTAGTGTTCACGTATTAAATGCCAACATAAAAATTGATTCTAAATTCAAAAAAAAAACTTAAATATATTTTAAATAATGGAAGTAGTGCTATATGTTAGGATTATATACCTTAATCTCTAACTTATGGGTTCTTTCACTATATTGCATCTCCAAACAATAGATAACAATGATAGTGAAGTTTCACTAATGAATATGGAAACAACCTTATGCATAGAATCCAAATAATACCATCATTATTTTAATTTATTACGTGATAGAATAGAATATAGAGCATCACTGAAATTGAGAATCCCACATGAGTGATTCTTTCATAATAGATTTTATAGCCACATATTATATCTTGTTTAATTGCCAACATGTCTAATTTAATTCTAGATAAAAATAAACATTAAGTATTTTTTAGATAACTAAATAGTGATACCTACTAGGATTTTATAATAATACTTGAATTTTAGGGTCCTTGCACCATGTTATCATTCTCATTATATTCACATAAGAATGAATGAATATTAAATAAATAAATCTAAAAATAACCTCATATAGTAATTAATTTACAATAGTTAACCACTTAGCCAATCTTTACAAACATGGTTAGCTATAGGCATATTATTAATGTTTTTCCATCCACCATATCACATAATGATTTTGGCATGGTATAAAGATTAAAAACATGCCTCATTATTTTCAATAGAAATTAATGTATCATAACTCTATAATTACAACATTAAGCACTAATATACCATTTAACTGATATCTATTAAATGCCATAGTAAATCAAAAGAAGTGATAATAAATGACTTTCCAACTACTATACATTTACTTTCACATATATGAAAATAGTTTAGTTTTACTCTTTTAATCCATAATTGATTACATCTCAATATTGGATTCAAGAATTATCAATAACAAGTTTTAAAATACCCTATAATTTCCATGCTCAAGGTTACAAGAACCATGTACAATCAAACCTAACCAATTGTAAATAAAATCTAAATAATAAGTATTAACCTAATATCCCACAATTATCTTTTCAAATAGAAAGTGAATATTTACAACATTAACTTCTCAGCATGCCTCTTTCACTAAAAAAAGAGTATAACAACTAACCAACCCAAAATAATTTTGAACTTTGAAATGTGAACTAGATAAAACCTTTAATTATCCATACTTATCATAATCATAAAAAAATAATATTGAATGACAAATTATAAATGACACTAATTTGGCCATTAATAACCCATGATTTAAAACATATACAATTGCAATATTGAATTATCAATATGTTTCCCATATATACATGAATGTAATGCAAATTTCAATAGGTATTGTAAATTTTATTAATAAAAATGAATCACTCCATAGATTACATAATTAATCATTATAAATTCATTTCTTAAGTAATGAAATTTATTCTTATAATTTGATTCAAATTAATGAAAAAAAACTACTATAATGAAGTCCAGGAAGGGAGAAAATGGCATAAACAAATATTTGTAATATATTCAAACAATGTAACCAACTATGTATATCTTAGATCATTTAGGCATGAATTTACAACATAATTTGATATCCCAATGAATATAAAATATAACATACTTATATCCATGCTATAATAGGTCTAAACAATCACATATAACTAATGTATAAAGCTATCATAACTAACCCAACTTAGTTTACCTTTCCTATTGCCATCACCTAAATGAAATATGTATTTACAAAACTAATAAACTATCAAGGGCCTACAGCTTGATGTGAGTATCTATGTTTGAATGAGACAATACAATATTTTTCATAAGCAATAAATGGTTTATTGCAACATGAAATGTAAGCATGCATCTTTCTTTTAATATTCAAACAATGATCATTTACTCATAAAGTCAGTTCCACATAATTTATAATGATACATGATTTACACTAGTATATAAATAATATAAAATTCATGAAAATAATGATTATATTAAACATATCACTACACAAAATCCAACATGAAATATCTACCAACTCGAAGATCTAAGCAAAGAGATAGAGAAAAGATAAAATTTGCATGTCCAGTCCTATGAGCCCTCCATTTGGTGGCCCTCACCAGCCCATCAATTAGTTAGATGGTGAAATAAAGTATCCAAGTTTTTGATGAAGTCAAGAGCATAAAATAGATACTAAGCCATTGGTCAAAGTCATAATAATAGACCTTCATCAAGCAAGATAATAATCAAGTTATAATATAACCAACATCAAACAATGAGCTTCACAACCTCCAATTAAATAAAAAGGAGGATACCACTACCATTATTCATCAAATATTTCCATTTGATCAAGAAGCATGTATTCCAAAATCAAGCTTTCAAACTTGATAAACCCATTGGGTATTCAAGTTGAAATCAAGAATCATTAAAAAACATTAAATCTTAAATTAAATATCTTCAACTTAAGTCAACACAAAAACCAAATAATAATAATTCATCCCTTACATGACCTTTATGAATTAAAATATTCAAAATCCATACATTTCAAAGGCTATGTACTAGAATTAAAAAAAAAAAACTTCCCAATCAAGAAAAAGGATGCATACATATCAAGATAAAGTAAAACTCCAACATGAAAATAATAACATAAAACTGGTGATTGAGTTCATAACTCCAAGAAGGGTTCTAAAAATCAAAATCATAGCCAAATATATGTCTATTTTCAGCTACTATAAGGTATGTACCCTTCCATTCAAATAATTAATGATAATGCATACAAAAATATGAATAAAACTACAAGTCCCTTTAATGCACAAACTATGATTCCTTTTTGCACACATAACCATAGAAATACACAAGCATTTAATGTAAATTATCAACCATTTGTGTGTTTGATAAACATTTAATGTATGAATATCTATCCAAATGATTTTATGCATTCCAAATCAAGCACATAGATGAATGTACAACAATATAAATGTTATTAAACATTCCATTCAAGTATTTAAATGAATGAACAACCATTTAAAAACACATATGCATCCATGAGAGTATTTACTCAACATTTAAATGGATATATAACCATCTCGAATAAAATTTACATTCATGCAAACATTCAAGCAATAATTAAAATATTATATAACCATAATAACACAAGCATACTCCATTGAGGTATTTTGTCAAACAAATCACAAGCATCCTTTATTGAGGCATTTCATCAAACAAATAATAAGCATCCTCCATCGAGGAATTTTGTCAATCACATTGCATGTATCTTCAATTGAGATATTTTTTCAAACAATTTTTATAATCCTACATTGAGGAATTTTGTCAAACAATTTGCATGCATCCTCTAAAAGCATTTTATCAAATAAATTACAACCATATAAGGTAAATAATTAGCTACACAAATGTGAACAAAACTAGAAACTCAATGCAATATTTTTAGCCACACAAATGTGCATGAGATCATCATTTCAATGAAAAAAATTAGCCATGGTATGCACTCATCCATTAAGATTATGGAGTAAATCAACCATCTGAAGGTATTAAATAAACCATACCAATTTATGTAACCATCTATATAATGTATGCAAAAACTATAAAAATATATATTCAATCATGTACATATATGCTCATCTATTTAAATTTATGACCATATATTTAAGTGTGTATATTCATCCCATTTAAGTCAAGGATAAACCATTTAAATGTTTATTGAAACCCAACCATTCAAGGCATAAAATCAGACATTAATGTAAGAAAGGGTTTGCAAATATTCACTTATTAAGAAAAATAAGGGCTCAAGTACCCTCATACCTGAAAAAATATCCTTATGTCATCTTGATTACCTTATTCCCACAAAATATCCATGGCTTGCATTTTACTCCATTCCATGCTAAAATTATAAGTGTTAGATTCCCTTTCCAAGAGTCTCTCTCTCAAAAAAAGGTGTCATTGTCTCCCTTGCATGCTTATGCCCTTCAAAATTGTTATGTGTGGTATCTTGCTCCACAATTATATTCTCCCAAGGAAAAATGTTCCCCTATTTATTTTCACGTGATCATGTCTTTTTAAAAAAAGAGGAATTTTCTTCTTCTCTCCTACTCTCCCCCCACTTCAACATTGCATGTAAACCAACCTCCAAGTGAAAACCCCAAAACATTTCAAGTTCAAGATTTTTAGATTTTGTGGTCTCTTTTTGACCCAATTTATTAATATTTTGGCTTATAATATGGCATAGTAGATTTGAAATAAAAAATGTTTTTCATAATTACTTTAAAATTAACATGCCAACAACACAAACAATGCAACTAATAAAATAATAACATGACCCATGTCCATCAAGGTAAATTAAGGTAAATAAACCAAGACAACCATAAGGTGTCTAATAAGTTAAAATGAATGAGGTGGTAAAATCCCTTGTACAAGACACAACCAACACACCAAGCTAGAAAGAATAAAACACACCAAGCTGGAAAGAATAAAACAATTGAAGAAGAGGATTACACATGCTAATAAAACAAATTAAGAATTAAACATGAAGTGAATAATGAAATAAAACCAAAATAAAGACAAGACTTAAAGGTGAAAAATATATTAGAATGCATCCTAACTCAATAATATATATATTGATATTAATATTGATTTGCTCATTAACCTTCCCATTATCATCCTAGCTACTGAAATCTACCTCTGAGCCTAACTCAAACAACCATCTTTTTAATCATATTAAATAGACATCAATAGCATCTAGATATTGTATCAATAATCAATAATGATGTAATTTGAACCAAGTAGTATATATTAAACATGAAAATAAATGAATTAAGTATGTAATTAATTTCTAGACCATATATGGATAAAGTGAATCAAAATCATAATTGATAACCAAAATCATAATCATCAAAATCAAATCAACATCTATTATCAAACAACTAAAATGACATACTAGAATCAAGCAATCATGTTATCGTAATGTCTTGGCCATAGCTAAAATATATTAAATAATGGGGTCATGACAAGACTATGTTTAGCTTCATACTATGGCTATGAGTATTGGGGTAAAGCCATCATGCCATGATATTTTTAAGCAATAGATAAGTAATGTAAACAAAATATCACGTAGCCCTTCATGATAGTAGCTAAGTAGTTTTAAAACTATTGGTACATAGTTTCTAGGGAAATATAAATAAAATGAAATTAAAAGTGAAAATTAATTTGTCAAAAATCAAGTTACTAATTTTGAAATAAAATAAATAAGCATCCATCTAAAAGGTAATAGTGATTATAATTACTATATAATAAAGGTTAATTTCCTTTATTTATGCTATAAAGCGAATCATATAGAATAAGATCAATCATGTTCATCTAGTTGTATAAAAAATATAGAAAAAAATTGGGCTAATCGACGTAGTATATTATAAAATAGGCCTAATCAAACACAATTGACCAAGTCGATTTAGTTTGATGGAAAAATATAGATAAAAATTAGATTATATAGGATGATCTAGTTGATTGTGTGGGTATAGTTTTATAGAATTGAAAAACTAAGGAAGATAGTACATAATTTAAAATTTAACTGAAAGGCATGAAATGAAATTTGATTAAAATTGAAAAAATGTAAATACTAAGCTATTAAGAATAAACCTGGAAGATAGATTAAGTCCAACTAGGTTGTTTTAGTAGTTTTTGTGAGAACGTTTAATTTTTTTTTGACTGGGTCTTCTAATCAATTATTTAATCCTATACAAAAAAATAGTGTTATTAGATAAGGTCAAGACGGTCAATCTAGTCTAAATAAAACTAATAAAATAGTATAAAAATGAAACTACATTGATCAAATTGACTTTGTTAGCTAAAATTGAAGTAAAAAATGAACAAAATCAAACCAGCCAATTTAGTTAGGGACATAAAGCTAATTAAATGACTAGATTGACTAGTTCAATCCAATTGGTTGAAACTAAAAATCATGTGTACTAAGGAATAAAATGGGAGTGATAGGCTCAATCTAGATAAAAAAAACATGTATATAAAAAATAAAACATGATCAACAGGTTTGATCTCATTAAAAACTATGCATGGAATAAAAACATTATCAACAGGCTTGATTTAGTTGAAAACCTATGCACAAAAGATAAAACTAGATCAATAGGCTATATCTAGTTGACTGTAATTGAAAAATTAAAAATTGTAAGGGTTAGATTCATGTTAGGTTTACCAAAATGTATGAAACAAATTAAGATGGATATGCAACTTGTCTTAGTGGATTTCAATCTTGGAGAAGGTAATCTTACCAAATAATTCATTACATAACTATTTATATTGGGACATGACCAATTCATATATACTAAACCTAACTAAAGTATCTCTTACCACACAATATCAAAGGAGAGGGTTATAAATCCGTTAGTCAAATGGTATGATGGAATAACCCTAACTAGGCCTACAATACATAAAATAAATATAATATATTGATCACTAAAGTTTGTGGCATAAAGGGTGGATAGTTAAAAATAAAACAAATAAAACATGCAAATATAACTCTTCTCAATTCAATGTAGAGGTAAATTGAACAAGGAGTACAACATTCATTCGATTACCTTATGCAATATCTATCTACCAAATGAAAGATTAACATTTAGGAATACTTACCTTGAATTGAACTTGTTGTGTCTCAATCTATCCCTTAGCCAATGATGTTTTACAAGAGGTTATTGTGGCTTTGTAAGGATCATATCTCTAGGATAAAGTACTACTTTCAATCCAAAATTTTCCCACAAGACATGCTTCTTTACCTCCAAGGTAGAACCCTAATCAACGACTCCTAAAGTGTAGAACTAGTAGAATTATTATCTATAACAATACATGAAATGAATGTCCTTCTCTATTATATTGAAGTGAAGGGGGTATTTAAAGTCAAGGATTGACCCTAAACCTATTGATAATTTATCCAACAAGATCAACTGGCTCGATCTTGTTAGGCAAGAAATATAGTTGTTAGGTCTTAAATTAGGTCAACCAAGTCGATGTAGTTTCATAACATTCACTCAATTACTAGCAAGATTGACCTGGATGACATAGTAGGAAAATGAAAAAAAGGGGTGTTTGATTAGTTAGGGGATATTTTGGAAGATGAATAAATTATATTAGATTTTAGTTTCTTAGGGAGTTAGATAAAAGTAACTTATAGTGGTTTTAGGTAATGTTATAGGGACCAAAAATATTGACAAACTCTAAAGGCCTAACAACCCCTTTCTCTATGTACCCTTTAAGGCATACAATCATAGATATTAAAATTTGACAATTTATTGTAAGAGAAAGCATTAGTAAATGATCAAATTTTTAAAAATTGTGTATATAGTTCTCACAACTCATAATTATGATTATGGATAAACATTAGCTGACCTTTATTTTTATGGATATGCCCATTCGAATAATGTGGAAATACTACATTACAAATCATCCCTTAAATAATCATGTGAGCAATCATATTTCAAATCTAACATCAACATGATTAACCTCTCTTTTTATAATATGTATAATTCCTTTGACATTACTAGTGAGACATTTGAGGATATAAATCTCTCCTTATTTAAACATCCCTACATGAGCATCTAGATCTAGTAATATTATTTTGACATCTCAAGACATGTCTACTATATAGCTACTTTTTAGTTTGGATTCAATTTATATACCTATTATTTCCAATGATCTTCTTATCATGATCCATGACAATTATTGAACTAGACCATACCATTTCACTATATTCTTTGATCCATCAATTTTATTCCATCTGATATGTTGGCCAAACTTATGCATTTTCTAGCCTCGAATCTCTCTCCAAAAGAGATAGTAACATAGTTTTTTACATTTCACATAATCTTCAAACATTCAAATAGAGTTATTAGAGCATATAAGATACATTTGGAGCAACGTTATTCATAATGTTAAGATCCTACCACATATAATCAACCACTACATTCATCTACTCCTAAGTGATTTTAATGTTTCTGTCAAATGAGTATACATTATTCTAATAATTTTAAATCTCATTAGTAATATTTGGATGTAGTTCATCTTTAGGCTATTAAATTTAATCTTTAGCTATATATTATTCCTCTAAATATGACTTAAATTTACACTCCCAAAAATGCGGACCTATATAGTCTTTGGTATTAGTGTTCTAACCATTATATGGATAGATGTAGAACTCTTCAACATCATTTCCACCATTTTCTAAGGCTTAAGTCTAAATCTCCATAATTGTTTTAAAATCACATCCCCAACACATATGAGAATCTTACCCCACCACCATAACCAACTCTATGGATAGAATATTTTCTTCCCCTTTTTCATCACTTACAATTGGAGTATCAACATCTTCCCCATTCTAGCACACCTACTTTCTCTATCAATGTCATTCACAAGGAAGTTCATGTGTATATATTTGATACAATAGAATATACCATGGATAAGGTGAGATATTAGTTATAAGAGATATTTATGAGGTTTTGAATGGAATTTATACATATAGTTCAAGCTATTTATGAATGACTATTGATTATATCATATTATTCACTTCACTTTTGTCACATGTTTTAATTTTACATTCATAATTAACATTACATGTTTCAATTTATTTAATTTTTGGTAAAATGATGTTTAATTTTATGAATTTAATTCCTACAATATTTTATTACACCTATTGGTTTTATTAAGATATCATGTCTTTAGATTCCTTGACATCTTTAATTTTCATGTATTTCACCTCCTGATTTTATGTGGTCATAGTGTATTTCTAGATTATTTGGTAGATTTAAATTTTAAACCCTTTTAAAATTGGTCCCTCTTGGGTTTATTAAATTAGTGACTCTTTTCAAAGTCTTTGGTAACTTAGTTTTACTATCTTCCTCTCTTGGGTTTATCCTCTCTGCCCCCCAGGTTTTCACCACTATATTTACTTTTGTTAGACCTATTGTAGGTATAGTTAACTAGTAGCATTACTATTTTGATTAATATCACCTTATATCATCATGGTATTATTATATATATTACACACTTTTTAAATATGTTTTAATTAAATTCTCATGCAATTCTGGATCCTTTTATGCCTAGTATATCTACAGAAAAAGTTTCCCTTTTTGTGACTAGCTTCTAACATGCCTTCATTGTATCACTTTACATTTTTCATATCTCTCAAGATACCCATATTTTAGTTTAATTATTTTAATGGAGGAAAAATTTGGTGTAAGTTTATATCATAATATATTATAAAATGTAGGTCTAGGAGTGTCTAGGCTTCTTGGTCCCTAGTTCTTGTCTTTATTATATATGTGTAATCTTTCTTGTATTAGTCATCTTTAGAAGCCATTTTTGTTATTATGAGTCCATAAAGATGAGGAAAATATAAAAAATAAAATAAAATTATAAGCCATAATATCATAGGAACTAAAATAAAAAGGAAATTTCAAAAGGTAAAAAATATCTCATAAGTCAAATCAAGTAAAAGACATGATAATATAATTTGGCATGTCCCATTATCCTAGTTGAAGTTTAAACTCTATAGTGCACTTAATTATATATTGAAGAAGAGTATAGTGTGTTATGATAGTAAATTAGGATATGAGGTCTCATATTATCTTTAGTTCCACGTAATTTCTCATGCAAATACCCAATTTTATTTTGTAGATTCAAATTCAAGCTAATAAAGTGGTTATGGAGCTTGGGCACCTTCAAGATCTCCTATCCAATTAGGGATATGCTCCTTGTGAAATGGATTAGGTTTCACCATCTCCTCCTAGGGATAAAAAACTAGAAGATATAATGGCTCTACCTCCTCATGGTGGTCATCATCATAGCCATTCTCAATGCTGCTCTCATAATGGCACCTCATACCAGCACATGACCCCTCTTGTGAAACAACAAAGGTCACAACTGCTACCTCCTTCCCCTATTAGGAAAAATGGCTAGGATGATTTTCCTCCTACTCTATTCCTAGGTGATTAGGTAGAACTACCTAGAGGCTAATCAGACATGCTGGATAAGTTCCCCAAGATTTCTCTAGCCATTGTGCCCACTCAGACATAACAGAAGATGATGATAGGGACACTACTCTAGCTACTATCTAGCAGCCCATTCTTGATGTAAATGAATTTCTAACATTGGTATGGGTTTTAATTATATAGATCAACCACTTAGCCTTACTCTTGTTGCTTAAAATTTTCTTTTTTGTGTGACTTGTTCCTAGGCTTTACTTATTTGTTTGTGATATTTTTGATTATGGCTCCTACGCTCTACCTAGTGTGACTGCATGGTGTGCTCTCATACTACCTATTATTTTTGTGAATTATTTATATATTTATATATTTATATTAATTTTTTATATAGATATATTTCATCATAAAAATTATGGGTAACCTCCTAAGCCTAATATAGGCCAACCATTATCCAATACACTAATTCTATATGTTACTCAATTATCCTAATATATTGGAACCATATAACTAGCTAATCAGGATACATGCCACATGTCAGCATCTCAAATAACACATATACATTAATATATCATATCCATAGGTTGTATATTATTCCTTCCCTCCTTGACATGTTCCATTCCTGAAACATAACAATAAACCAAATAATTAGTGTATGTCAAGTCATTCCACACTTGTCTCCAACCCTGATATGTGTATGTGATATTGGTAGATGATATCTCTCCAAACTTGTTTCCAAATTACATTATGATACTTTGATTCAATTCATGATCATAATTATACGACCTTGCTTCCCATGCATAATGATTCCTCTTTTGCTTCCATATACTATATTTTTTTATGCTATTTTGATTCCATCCATGACCATAATAGTTATTATTCCATGAATATTCATAGTGATTTCCACACTGATTCCATGTTCCATATTATTTTTCATTACTTTTACTCCATACTTAACCATATTAGTTATTCTTTGTATTTTATGCATAACCATATTGATTTCTTGATTAATTCCTTCTGTATCCATAGTGATTGATACTTTGGTTTCATGTATAGCCAAAGTGATTGTTGTTATGACACTTTCTCACATGGCTCCATGATTATTTCCTCATCATGATGTGTGTGTCTATATATCTAAAAAAAATTGATACTTTGAATTTATCCACCTTTTATTCTACCTTCTCCACCTTTTCCTTTGGTGGTCCTTTGTCTCTAGAGTAGATCAAGTGTTATTTTTTGTTTGTATTATTTATTCATCTATGTCATCATATCAATATTCCTCATTTTCTTCATCACCTCCTTCAATCTCATCCTCATATTCTACCTTAACCATTATTTATGCCTTTCAACTTTGATATCCTATAAATTGACCTTATTTTTCCTATATCAATACTTCATAAACTTTTTTTGAAAATTAATATTGATTTTTCCTTAAGTCTCTAACCATGGATATCTAATAACCATATCCACACCAATTATAACCAAATCATAAAATATAAATGTAAAACATATTTTTCCATAGTGAGCCTAAAATATTCAGAAACTTAAATATTCTAACCATCTATTTGAACTTCCTTGATATTATTTTATTGAACATGTAGATGTTGAGCCACATCCATGTTGATGAAGTTATACTTGATTCTAGGGTTTATAGACATAATAGCCTTATTATGTTAAATGCATCAATGAAACTAAAAAAATGACTCTGATTCATTTGGATCCAAACTATTCAAACCCTTATTATCCAATCCTTATGTTGGGAATCAACCAATAATCTTGATTACTATGTGAAAGCAACTAAATGCAGAATTAAACCAAAAAGATAAGTAACTAGAATAAGAAAATAACAAACAATAAGAGATACAAGAAACCACCCTGAAAACTTATTAAACTCTTTACAGAAGGAATACAATTGAAGAAAATTCTTTTCTTCCACACCTCTCACAGATGTACATATATCTTTCCCTCAAGAGTTCTCTCTCAATTACAATCAACTCCAACAACCTAGATTGATTCACATATACAATTCTTGTACTGTTACTCTACAATTACCATTACAATAAGCTATGAAGATCTATACCTATTATATAACTTTAGGGATAATGAGCATACAATCACAACCATTATATGCACCTCTTAATTAAGGGCTCAAAATAGTCTTACTAAAGATAGAGATGCGGACTTAAGACTAACACTTAATCCTAACATGCAAACATTATGTTCTATCCACGAAAATAGATTTTGGACACACAGGTGACTGACATCGGTCCCTGCCTGTCTACCTGTGACCAACGTAGGCTGATCCATGACTGATGCCAGCATCTCCTAGTTGACTCCTGACCGACATCGGTCGCTCCTGACTGACATCGGTGACTGTATAATTCTTGTAACCTGTAACTTGCTCATTTGGTGAAGCTTTTAGCTCCACACCTCAACAATCTCCCAGTTAGAGATAAACAGTTACACCAGTACCTGTACAACAACATCTTCTAGCTCCTCCATCTTCAAACTCAATCATGAAGACCAACAAAAGTTGAATGAAGATTCAACTTCTCCTTTGTTACCAGCTTGGTTAACATATCAGCAGGGTTCTTATATATATGGATCTTCTCCAGCTTCAACTCACCATCCTCCAATACCTGTCTAACGAAGTGGTACCTCAGCTGTATATGCTTGGTTCTTAAATGAAAGGCTGAATTCGTAGCCAAATGAATTACACTCTGACTATCACTATTTAATCTGCAACTCTCTTACTACTTTCCTAGCTCTTCCATGAACCGTGTCATCTATATCATCTCTTTGCTAGCCTCTATGACTACAATATATCTACTTATGTAGTTGACAAGGCAACAACCTTTTACAACTTGGAAATCCAGCTAACTGCCATTCCACCAATAGTGAAAACATATCCTGTGGTGCTCCTTCTGCCATCCAAATCACCTGCCATATCTGAATCTACATAACCATGTAGATAAGTGTTTAACCCACCATAGCACAAATGCCTACTGGTGGTCCCTCTCAGATATCTAAGGATCCACTGAACTGCTTTCTAATGCTCCTTTCCTAGATTGGCCATATACTTACTAACAACTCCCACTACTTGGGCAATATCTGGTCTAGTACATACCATTGCATACATTAAGCTCCCAACTATGGAAGCATATGGAACTATACTCATGTACTCTACCTCATCATGTGAATTAGGATACTATTCTTTACTCAATTTAAAATGTCCAATGAAAGGTGTGCTTACCAGTTTTGCATCCTACATATTGAACCATTTCAACACCTTGTTCACATAATCCTCTTGAGATAAAATCAACCTGTGATTTTTCATGTCTCTCTTAATGCTCATGCCAAGGATTTTATTTGTTGCTCCCAAATCCTTCATGGCAAATGTGTGAGCTAATTTCACCTTAAGCTCAGAGATATCTTGCATGTGTGAACCTGCAACCAGCATATCATCTACATAAAACAACAGAATAATATATCTACCATTATCCAATCTCTTAAAATACACACAATGGTCAAATTGACACCTACTATAGCCATGCTCAGTCATAAACCTGTCAAATCTCAAATACCATTGTCTAGGAGCTTGCTTGAGGCCATACAAGATTTTCTTCAATCTGCATACTAACTTCTCCTTACCTTTGGCCTCAAATCCTTCTGGCTGATCCATATATATTTCTTCATCCAAATCTCCATGAAGAAATGTTGTATTAACATCAAGCTGCTCAAGATGCAAATCCTCAATAGCAACTAAAGACAATACAGTCTGTATAGAAGTCATTTTAACAACAGGAGAAAAAATCTCACCAAAATCAATACCTAGTTTCTGTGCAAATCCTTTCACTACCAACTTGGCCTTATATCTCATCTGTCCATTCTCACCTTCCTTCAATCTGTAGATCCATTTGTTCTTTAGTGTCTTCTTTCTCACTGACAACTCAACCAAATCCCATGTTTGGTTCTCTTTAAAGGAATCAATTTCCTCATTCATGCCTAGCTCCCACTATTTCTTGGATTCCACCTGTATTACTTCATCAAAACTCTTTGGTTCTCCACATTCAGTAAGCAATAAATAGAATAATGAAGGGGAAAATTGAATTGGAGGTTTACTTACCCTTTCTAACCTCTTGATGGGTGTCTAAGACTCATTCACAACACGCTGTCCACCCAAATTCTCTGACAGTGACCGACCTCAGTCACCTCTAGGCCTGTTACTGGCCGACGTCAGTTTTCTCTGACCGACGTCGATCACTATCTGACTGACATCGGTTCTTGTACTACCGACGTTGGTTCCTACCTAATTGACATCAGTCTCTGTGTTTTCCTGTCTATGATAATTCTTTCTCATGAGCTCATTTTGGACCATCACCTCGTCCAATTTTCCATTGCTCTGCTCAGATTGATTCAACTTCTTGAGCTGATCACTATACATCACTTTTTCATTGAAAACAACATCATTGCTCCTAATTATTTTGTTAGTTCCTAGATTCTAAAACTAGAATCCAAAATCATCAGAGCCATAACCAATAAATGTGCACCTCATAGACTTAGCATCTAGCTTCTTTTTATTTTCCTTATCAACATGCACAAAAGCTTCACAACCAAAAACTTTGAGAAATGAGAGATCTACCTTTTTACCTATCCATGCCTCTTCTAGAATTCCACCATATAGAGCTATAGAGGGTCCTCTATTAATTAGGTACACTACGGTATCCACAGCTTCTACCCAAAACTCTAAGGGGAAACCAACATGCAACTTCATACACCATGCACACTCCATTACTATTCTGTTCATCCTTTCAGCAACTCTATTTTTCTGAGGTGTCCTTAGAATTATCCTTTGCCTATGTATTCCATGCATATAACAATACTAGTTGAACTTGTGGCTGCAGAACTCACCACCATTGTTAGATCTCAGGCACTTCAATCTCCTACCTATTTCATTCTCAACCATAGCTTTCCAAATCTTAAAAGTGTCAAAAACATCATATCTCTTCTTTATACAATAGACCCATACCTTTCTTGTAGCATCATCTATGAAAGAGACATAGTACTATGATCCTCCAATAGAAGTAACTTGAGCCGGTCCCCACACATCTATGTGAACAAGCTCCAATTTGTGCTTCTTCTTTGTTGACCCAGTCTTGAGAAAACTTACTCTCTTCTATTTCCCAAAAATATAGTGCTCACAAAAATCCAAATCTATGCTTTTCAAATCTAAAATCTTATCTTTTGACTTAAGAATTGTCATTCCCTTCTCACTCATGTGGCCGAGCCTCTAGTGCCACAACTTTGCATCCACATCTAAAGTAGATAATACAAAAGGAGAATAATCAGTAATACAATTACATAGATAGAGAGTACCTACTCTCTTACCTCTGGCCAATACAAGTGCACCTTTAGTCACCTTCCAAGATTCAGTTGTGAGAGTTACAGTACAACCCTCATCCCCCAACTTTCTTGAAGAAATCAAATTCCTCTTTAAGCTGGGAACATGCATGACATCTTTCAACACCCATGTGTTTCCATTCTACATTTTCAGCTACACTTTTCCTTTGCCAACAATTTTACAAGGCTCATCATCCCCTAAATAAATTGTTCCAAAATCTCCATGGATATAGTCACTAAAATATTCTCTATTAGGGGTAGCATGAAAAGAGGCACCAAAATCTAAAACCCAAGATTATATATTATTATGCAAAAATAATATAAGAGCATCTTATGCAATACCTGCAACTTTTACTTCTTCTTTACCTTCATGCTGATTGTCCTCTTTAAGTTTTGACCAGCAATCTTTGTTTATGTGCCCTATCTTTTCATAATTCTAGAATTGTGGCTTCCTGCCATTTCTGGATTTGGATCTACCTCTCATCTTTGACTTAGACCTTGATCTCCCTTTCTTGCCCTTCTCTTTTTGCCTACCCCTACTCTCAAAACTTAAAGCATTCCCTGATGTTTCCTCTCTGCTTTTCCTACAAATTTCTTTATTCAAGATTACCCTAACAACATCATCTACTTTTAAAATATTTGAAGCAGACGCAATATTACTAACTACCATTACCAAGCTATGCCAGCTCTCAGGTAAAGAGCATAAGATTAGAAGAGCTTTAATTTCATCATTAAACACTATTTTGACTAAATTTAATTGATTTACAATTCCATGGAAATCATTTAGATGATTAGATACAGATCCACCTTCCTGCATTTGCAAATTAAATAATTGATTCATAGGATATACCTTATTTGAAGCTGAGGGTTCTTCATATAAATTTGCTAAAGTAGTCATTAATTCTACTATTGACTTTGCTTGTGATAAATTAGATATTACAGTAGATGCTAGACTCAATCTTATAGATCCAAGAGCCTTTCTATCAAGAACTTCCCATTCTTCATCTTCCATGTCTGTGGGCTTCCTTGAAACTCCACCTAATGGTAAGTATAGATCTTTTTGATACAGATAATCCTCTATCTGCATTCTCCATAATTGGTAATTATTGCCATTAAACTTCTTCATTATCAGTTTACTTTCTTTTGCCATTGCTTCTCCCACTCAAACAGAAATCCCTGTGAGTAACATATAATCAATACACACTAACCAGATCTAAAACACCTGTTAGTCAATCTGAGCTCTGATACCACTTGTTGGGGATCAACAAACAATCTTGATTACTATGTGAAAGCAACTAAATGTGGAATTAAACCAGAAAGATAAGTAACTAGAATCAGAAAACAACAAACAATAAGAGATACAAGAAACCACCCTGAAAACTTGTATTAAACTCTTTACAGAAGGAATACAATTGAAGAAACTTGTTTTCTTCCACACCTCTCACAAATGTACAGATCTTTTTCCCTCAAGAGTTCTCTCTCAATTACAATCAACTCCAACAACCTAGATTGATTTACATATACAATTCTTGTACTGTTACTCTACAATTACCATTATAATAAGCTATGAAGATCTATCCCTATTATATAACTTTAGGGATCATGAGCATATAATCACAACCATTAGATGCACCTCCTAATCAAGGGCTCAAAATAGTCTTACTAAAGATAGAGATGCAAACTTAAGACTAACACTTAATCCTACCATGCAAACATTCTGTTCTATCCATGAAAATAGATTTTGGACACACAGGTGACCGACATTGGTCCCTGCCTGTCTGCCTGTGACTGATGTCGATCGATCCATGATCAATGCTTGCATCTCTTAGTCAACTCCTGACCAACGTTGGTCGCTCCTGACTGATGCCAGTGACTGTATAATTCTTGCAACCTATAACTTTCTCATTTGGTGAAGCTTTTAGCTCCACACCTCAACACCTTATTCATCTTCAAAATCCTCTACCTCTCCTTCTACACCTTTTATAGCCTCATCATAATCATAAATATGCTCTATTTCTTCTTCTTATTCATAACCCAGATGCTTTTGCTCATTGTCATTATTTTATTTTTCTATTTTTTCATCAACATTCTCTTCTTCATTATCCTCTTCTTCATTTTCATCATATTGAGCTTCTTTATCCCATTGATATTTGAAAACCTATTCCATTTCTTCCTAGAAAAATTTCCATTATTTTACTCCTAGATCATCCCACCAAAGTGCTACAAGACCATAAAGAAAATTTGAGAAACGTATTTGACACCAAATTTTTCAAATATGATATTCCTTAAATATGAGCCACCATTCTCTAGCATCAATATCTTCCTCCCCTAACAATACTTGTAGCTTCATGATCCACAAAAAAACTAGGGTTAATGAAAAAACCCTAAAATTTCAATAACTCATGTGAATCAAATCCAAATAGTCCATTTTTTCTATATCTTGCATGTACGATATTGAAACTTTAGTGAAAATGTTGTGAAAAAATTACAAACATTTTGGCCTATAGATTGAATTTATGAAAAATTATAAAATCAAAATAACTACCACAAAACTTGTCTAAAAATTCCAAAGTTTTGACTATAGATCTCTTTCTTGTTTACACTCAATCATTAAAACTTTCACTAAAATATCCTTAAATTTTGGTAGATATGATGAATTTATTACAAACACCAAAATATCAATAACTCCTTTAAAAATGATCATAAAACCTCAATTTTTTTATTGTGAATTACTTGACATATTAGTAAACACCATAAAAACATTTGTAGGAAATTTCACAACATATTTCAAGATCTAAGTGATTCTCCAAAATTAGGGTTTCACTCATAATATTTTTTGAAATCAGTGTTTTGATACCGCTTGTTATGGTCCACACTTGTAATAATTATAAACAGGTAGAGTATAAGGTATATCAACACAACACAATGGATATTGGTGGGTCAAAATTTCCAAGTATTAAATATATACATAAGTAGAATAATTACCCTTAAGGTAGGTCAACACCAAGCAATACTCCTTTAGGAAGGAATAATTCAACATGTCACTTCGAAGGACAACCTCCAATATCCTTCTACCGAATAGAAGATTCAACACCTAATTTATTGATTGATTTACAATGATACTCACCTTATTTATAAATACCTCTAATTAACTAACAAAGGATGGGTAACCTCCTAATCTCAATATAGGCCAACCATTAGCTAATACACTAATTCCACAAATTACTCAATTATCCTAATATATTAGACCCATATAAGTAACTAAGAGGAATGTGTGACACTTGTTTTAATCTCCATAAACCCATATACATTAATATATCATATCCTTAGGTACATATCGGTATTTTTTCCCCTTATTTATGAACATGGCATGGTCAATGTAGTATTAATTTTTATTCCAAATATTTATAATACATCGATATGGGTCGAGTCTATAGAAATATTTTTTAGGTCAATTTTAGAATTTAGGTCAATATATATAGGGATTTGAA
>JARHVA010007757.1:262500-392500 GCA_037957365.1 Torreya grandis | reverse complement strand
AACTTGAGATCAACCTTAAAATAAAATAACCTAACTATGCTTATTATATCATAGCTTAGTTCCACCCACCTTGAGATCACTTTCCCACAAGATCTTGAATGATGTGACATGAGGGGAAATAATTATTCAAAATAAATATAATACTATCACTCATTCCTCAAAACTCATGGTTGAATCCATATATTGGATATTGTATGTAATGAATTAGGATGGATTTGTAACTTGTTATACTTAGTGGATTCCAAGCTTTGAGAAGGTAATCTTACCAAAAAATAATAATTACATAGCTATTTATAATAGGAAATGGCCAATTCAAAAACCTAACTAAGGGATCTATTACCACACAATACCCAATGAGAGAGTTTCAAATCCTCTAGTCACATGATATGATGCAATACCCCTATCTAGGTGTATAACATATAAAATAAATATAATATAGTGCTCACTAAAGATTGTGGAAAAAATTGTGGGGAGAGCTAAAAAAAAAACATACAAAGAGAACTCTAATCAAGCTAATTTAGAGGTGAACTAAGCAAAGAGTATAACATTCATCACATTACCTTGTGAAATATCTATCTACCAAATGAAATAGTAAGAGTTAGGAATACTTACCTTAAATTAAACTTTTCATGCCTCAATATCTCCCTTGGCCAATGGTGCTTTGCAAGAGGTTGTTGTGTATTTATAAGGATCAAACTATAGAAATCAAATATAGGCTAAAATACTCCTACTTTGCATCCAATACTTTCCAAAAAGACAAAAGTCTTACCCTCTAAGACAAAATGCTAAGAAATGAATTCTCAACTATAGAATTATTATGTTTATGAGCTATAATAATGTGTGAAATGAATGGTCCTCTCTATAAGATTGAATTCAAGGGGCTATTGATAGACAAGGATTGTGTCATGGCCATGTTTTACCTAAAATATCGGCAAAACACATCATTACAATGAACAAAACACCAGTGAACATGGATAGATACTAGAACATAATCTAATCATAACAAGAATCTTGCAACTACCAAAGGCTCATATAGGCATAAGCCACTAATTCAAAAGCCCACAATCCTGATTCATTTGGACAAACACTCAAGAATCCTTTCATGGACTATACCGAGTGATAATGGCACAAATTACTTTTATAAAACCATCATATTTAACCTTGGCTACTATTAAAATTATCAAGATCAATGTGGTTACTTTGGTAGGTTTCATGGCCATGACAACTTCCCTTTGAGATCCTGAGGTTACTCTTACCACTTGTTTCTTTTTAGGTGACTCTGTGAAAAGCTCTACATGGTGATAATTCATTAACTTGCTACCCTATCACTTTATATGGTTATCAAAACTTATTTGGGGCTGTGAAATAGTATTATTGTGCCATATAGTAGCATCTTTCTAGTTTGTTGGCTTGTAGGCTTTGCACTTGATAAATACACCTCCATCATTATAGATCATCAAGATTCTACCATGTAGAATTATCTTTCTCACCCACTCGCCTAAGGGTTTTTTACCTAATGTGGACATATTAAAAACTATGGAACAATGGGATTATTCCATGTGGGAATATCTCAATCACCTACTAGCCTGTAGGATTTACAAGCTAAATGGGCATTCTAGTTAAGTCACCAAAATGATACCACATGGAAAAATATAATGATCCCACTTATTTAGAGGCTTACACACTATAATTTTCCTTGAGATCATTGGTTGTTGAGATGATGACATGTGGAAACATACCTCTATCCTATTTTCCCATAGGCTTGCACATTATACGGTCCTCCTTGGGATCATGGGTTATCAGGATGATGATGCATGGAAACATCCCACTAGCTTGCTATCTTGGAGGTATCACTCCTTATATGGTTTTCCTAAGATTGTGGGTCATTAGGATGATGCCACATGAAAACATATCACTATCCCATTGACCCAATACCAATCATAACGTGAACCAAGATAACATCACTCTTGAGTTAGTAAGAAGATGACGCATGGATTCCTCTGAACCAATCACAAAAAAAGTCATAAAATGACTAAGGAAAAAGACCATAAAAAAACAAACTTAGAGGTGTATTTTGGCCATTTTTTGGCCCACATACAAAGCTTTGAAGAGATTATCATTTTTTTAGATGGAATGAGTGGACCATTGCTATTGAAACACTTTAAACTAACTTAAAGTGTCTTTTGTTAAATTTTAAAGGATAGGTCTATAGTTGTGAGGAAAAAGGTTCCAAAGCAGGTTTCATGATGATAAAAGGAGTTCTATGTCATGGAACAAGTCTACATAAGCTTTAGGTTTTCATATTTCATTTGATCCTTCAAAGATCCAGTAGCAGGGCAAATTGAACAAACCTAGAAGAGCCTTCAAGCTATAAAATTAAGTGCAAAAACTTTAATTTTACTAATTCCTTACTTGGAAATTTATTTCAAGATTTTATTTTGGATAAGTGTTATTTCCTTTGGGATAATTATTTTGGGTTATTTGGATAAGTATTGGGAATTATTTCAAACATTTTGTTTGAAACAAAATTCCTAAAGTACAAATTTTTTCAAACATTTTGTCCACAATGAAGGCCAAGTATATTTGTGTCAGGAAAATTTTATCAAAGACCCTATTTATTTTAGACCTTATATTCAAGGAAAAAAACAAATCACTCATTTATTTCAAACATTTTTCTACAATAAATGTCCCAATGGGAAAAGGCCTACATGCAAAATTCTTGAAGGATCATTCTCTTAGAAAGTGGTCCTAAAAAAAGTTTTAAAGGGCATTTCTTTGAGAAAATGTACCAAACAAAAATATTGAAAGATATTTATTTGAGAAGGTGGTTCAAAGAAAAAAAAATTGAAGGATTATTTTTTTATCAAGGTGGCCAAAACACTTTTCCTAAAGGGTCATTTCTTTAGGAAAGTTTCCTAGACAAAGTCCCAAAGGGTCACTCTCACGACAAAGTATCCTATACAAAAGTTCAAAGGGCATTTTCAAGAATCTAAAGGACACTTTCAAAAGGCTAAAGGGAATTTTAGGAAAGCTTTAAGGTTAATATTGAGGGGAAAAGGACCATTTTTAAAAGTCTAAAATGTAATTCTATAGGGCAAGTGTCTTTGAAAAATGTTTTGACTTTGAGAAAATTGCTTTTGAAATTTAGCTAAGGCATGAATTTCTTTCTAGGAAAATGTTCCATGATAATTTTCCTAAACACGAAATTATTTTGAACATTTTGTTCAAAAAAAAGAACTAAGTACAAAAATCTTTTAGTAAAATTGTCGAAGATAATTTCCTTAAGGACATATTTCTTTTAGACAAATTATTTCAACAAAGTTGATCTAGTAGGGTGGTGATAGGGATGCAAACATCAAAGTAAATATTAGCATCCATCTATTGAATATCATGTTGACATCATTGATGTTCCCATGGATGTAAATTGAAGGTAGTCTAGATGTTAAAATTTAAGCTCATAAATTAGTCATTAGAATTAAAAAGTAGGATAAATAATTGTCATTCAATCATATAGATGAACAATGATAATGAATGACTAGAAAATCAATGGGTCCTAGTAGATCAATGGTCCTCACTTAATCATACATCTTGATCTAATGGTGTTAGATGGGTCAAACAATCAAGGAGCTCAAGAGGTTCACATGTGGCATAAGTGCATGAGGTTATAGTTTGATAGTGAATCCTAAAAATAAATTCACATTTGACACATGGTGTAAGTTAGGTTAGAGTTGACAAGTCAAGAGGTAAGATCGATGGCTGGTACTTGATCATACAAATCAAGATCAATGAAGTGAGTAAAATTCAATAAGTTAATAGAGATCAAGTCAGTTTATTGATAACCAATGAACAAAAGAAAAAGTTGGGACATTTTTGACTAAGGTCGATGGAATAGTTCAACTTGAGAAAAGTAAATAAATGGATTTGATCTGGTGGAAAGTACATGGAACCAAGTTCAAGATCAACTCAAGTTAAACCAAGATAAATAATAAGGACCAAGCATCGCCAGTAGAGCTCAATAGAGGTAAAATAGGTCTTTTATACCTAAAATAGGACAAAAAGGTGGCAACTTGCTGTAAGAGTTATGAATACTTACCTTGAATTGAAACTGTCATGCCTCAATATCTCCCTTGGCCAATGGTGCTTTGAAATAGGTTGTTGTTTCTTTGTAAGGATCACACTATAAAAATCAAATATAGTATAAAATACTCCTAATTTGCATACAAGACCTTCCCACAATACAAGATTCTTTCCTTCCAAGACAAAAACCTATGAAATGACTTCTCAAGTGTAGAATTAATATGTTTATGAGCTATAATAATGTGAAAAATGAATGCTCCTATCTATTAGATTGAAGGGAAGGGGGTATTTATACACATTGATTATGTGAGGGCCATTTTTTTACCTAAAATATAGGCACAAAACATAATTACAATGGAAAAAACACTAATAAACATGGATAGATATCAGTATATAATCTAATCAAAAAAATAATCTTACAACTACGAAAAGGATGATATAGGCATAAGCCACTAATTCAGAATCCCACAATCCTGATTCATTTGGAAAAACACTTAGAAAAAATTTCATGGATCATACCAAGTGATAATGGCATAAATGACATTTAGATGACCATTATATTTGACCTTGGCCACTGTTGATATTATCAAGATCTATGTGGTTACTTTGGTAGGTTCCATGGCTATGCCAACTTCCCGTTGAGATCTTGAGTCCACTCTTACCACTAATTGCTTCTTAGGTGACTCTGTGAAAAGTTCCACATGGTGATAATTCATTAACTTGTTTCCCTATAACTTTATATAGGTATCACAACTTATTTGGGGCTATGGAATAGTGAGATTATGCCACACAATGACATCATTCTAGTTTGTTGGTTTGTAGGATTCACACTTAATATAAACACCTCTAATGTTACAAAGCATCAATATTCTACCATATAAATGTATCTTTCTCACTAACTTGCCCAAGGGTTTTGTGCCCAATGTGGACATCATTAAAACTATAGAATAATGGGATTATGCCACATGGAAAAATCTTGATCACTTACTAACCTATAGGCTTTATAAAATAAATTGGCATCTATAATATATTAGGTCACCAAAATGATACCACATGGAAAAATCTAATTAGCCCACTTTCTTGGAGGCTTACACACTATATAGTCTTCCTAAAGATCATGGGTTGTCAAGATGATGCCATGTGTCAACTTACCTCTATCATGTTTACCCATAAGCTTGCACATTATATGGTCCTCCCTAGGATCATGGGTCATCGAGATGATGCTACATGGAAACATCTCACTAGCCCACTATCCTAGAGGCATCACTTCCTATATCATATTACTAGGATTGTGGGTCATTAAGATGATGCCACATGGAAATATATCACTATCCCATTTCCCCAACACCAATAATACCATAGAATAAGATAACATCACTCTTGAGTTAGTAGGAGAATGGCACATGGCTTCCTCTGAACTAATCACAAAATGTCATGAAAATGATTAAGGAAAAAGACCACAAAAAGACCCATCTTAGAGGTGTCTATTGGCCATTTTTTGGACCACATAAAAATATTTGAAGTGTTGATCAGAGTTGTAGATGGAATGAGTGGACCATTGCTATTTCAAATATTTTAAAACTCTTTAAGTTAACTTAAAGTGTATTTTGTCAAATTATGAAGGGCAAGTCTACAATTGTAAAGATAAAGGTTCCCAAATAGGTTTCCTAATGATCACAATGGTTTTAAGTCATGGAACAAGTTTGCATAAGCTTTAAATTTTCATAGTTCATTTGAGCCTTCAAAGATCTAGTAGTATGGAAAATTGAACAAACCCAAAAGAGCTTGAAAGCTAAAAGGCTAAGCATTAAACCTTTATTTTTCTAAGTCCTTACTTGGATATTTCTTTCAAGATTTTCTTTTGGCTAAGTGTTATTTCCTTTGGGATAATTGTTTCCGATTATTTGGTTAATTATTGGGAATTATTTCAGACATTTTGTTTGAAACAAAATTCCTAAAGTACAAATTCTTTCAGACATTTTATCCACAATAAATCCTATGTTTATTTGTGTCAAGAAAATTATCCAATAAAATTTTCTTGAAGACCCTATTTCTTTTAGACCTTTTACTCAAGGAAAAAAACAAATCACATGTTTATTTCAAACATTTTGTCCACAACAAATGTCTCGATGGGAAAAGGGTCGCATGCAAAAGTCCTGAAGGATCATTCTCTCAAAAAGTGGTCCTAAACAAAGTTTTACAGGGAATTTATTCAAGAAAATGGACCAAATAAAAATATTAAAAGGTATTTATTTGATAAGGTGGTCTAAAGGTAAAAAACATGAAGGACTATTTTTTATCAAGGTGGTCAAAACACTTTTCCTAAAGGGTCATTTCTTTAGGAAAGTGTCCTAGACAAAGTCATGAAGGGTCACTCTCATAGAAAAGTATCCTATACAAAAGTTTGAATGGCATTTTCATGAATCTAGAGGACACTTTCAAAAGGTTGAAGGGAACTTTGAGAAAGCCTAAAGGTTAATATTGAGGGGGAAAGGGCCATTTTGAAAAGGCCAAAAGGCAATTCTATAGGGTAAGTGTCCTTTGAAAAGTTTTGACAAAAGGTACAAGGGCAAAAATTATTTTTAGAAAATTATTTATAAAATTTGGCTTAGGCATGTATTTTTTTCAGGAAAAATGTATTACGATAATTTTCTCAAACACCAAATTATTTTAAATATTTTTTCCATAAAAAAGAATAATAACACAAATATTTTGGTAAAATTATCTGAGACAATTTCCCTAAGGACATATTTATTTTGGACAAATTATTTTAAGAAAGTTGATCTAGCAGGGTGGTGATGGGTGCACAAACATCAAAGTTAATCGTAGCATCCATCCATTAAAGTCCAAATATTGATGGTCATATGGATGTCATTGATGTTCTCATGGATGTTAAATGAAGGTTATGTAGACATCAAAATTTAAGATCATGAAGTAGCTATTGGAATTAAAAAATAGGATCAATAATTAGTATTCAATTATATAAATGATCCAACAATGAGTGGTGACTAGAAAATCAGTGGGTCCCAACATATTGATGGTCTTCACTCAATCATACATCTTGATCTAATGGTGTGAGATGGGTCAAACATTTAAGGAGCTTGAGAGGTTAACATGTGGCATAAATGCATGAGTATATAGTTTGATAGCGAATCTTAAGAATCAATACATGTTTGACATATGGTGTAAGCTAGGACATAGTTGACAAGTCAAGGGGAAGGGTCGATGGTTGGCACTTGATCATATAGATCAGGATCAATGGAGTGAGTAAAATTCAATAAGTCAATAGAGCCTGATTTAGTTTACTGATAACCATTGAACAAAGGACTGATCTTAGACATTTTTTACTAAGGTTGACGGAATAATTTAACTCAAGAAAAGAAAATAAATGGACCTGAGCTAGTGAAAAATACATGGAAGCAAGTTTAAGCTTGACTTGAGTTGAACAAGGATAAAAAATAAGGACCAAGTATTTCCAATAAATCTCCATATATTTAAATAGGACTTTTAGACCTAATTAGGCCAAAATCATGGAAACTTATCATACAAGGGACCAAGCATTGACCAGAGTGCCATTTATAAAAATTATAGGAAAACCAATAATATTATATTAGTTTTCATCTATAGTGGATTCATTTTCAAATTTTAAATAAGGATATGGTTTGTGTAAAAAATTTAGAAGATCTCATCCATCGACATAGTCATAAGCTCTTGATAAGCTATGATTCAAAGCAAACACAAAATGGCTTGATTAGGTTAATAGATATGAATATTTTGTTCTTATACACAAGTAATTAAGTAGAAGATGGAGTGAAGATAAAAGATATATATATCTGATGGTTGGTGAAGTAGCCAAACAATTTAATAGATTTTTAGAGTGCCTAAGGTTAACTTTCATAAACAAGATCATGACTCACCATCTTTGGCAAAACTCTTGTCTTCTAGAATATTGCTCAAAGGCTCTTGGGAAAAATAAAGATTGTTTTGTTCATGATAAAGTGCATCCTGATTGGACCAAATAATGGTGGAACATTCCCTTGAAATTTGGTAGCTCATTAATTATTATCAAAACATGCTCCCTCTTTTCTCTTCTCCCCTTCTCTTATAATATCCCATTCTCTTCTCCTTAGTAAAGGTTCTTCAATTTTAGACTTTTTATCTTTTTGGGAGATAAGGATACTATTTAAGATATTGTAAAATTATGCTCCTCTTGATTAGGCTATACCCTATATATCATTTGTAAGATATACCTCTTGATGTAATAAGGAATTTATTTACCTATCTCTTGATTTGAGTCTTTATTTGGTGAGTTGTGTATGATGGCATTATTTGAAGGAAAATCTTCCTCATCCATTATCTTCCTTTCTGACCTTGTTTAGGGAGTTTTTGATGATAACTGTAGGTCATGATTAGTTTTATACTCTTAGCCTCTTTTATGAAATACTTATTCAAGAAATTTGATCTTGAGGTTGTGTGAGCTAGAATTTTCTTCTCTTGATTTAGTGTGGCTTCACACTTATGGGAATTTCCCTTTTAAGTTTGGTACATCACCTGGTTAAATTTAGTGGGAGCCTTTTTCCCTTTCTAAGCTTTTTCCTATGAAACATTAGATTATAATTAGTTTAGGTGATCATCAAAGAGGAATTTGGCCTAATTTAGAGGTTCAACCCTAATATAGGTTACCCATAGCCTAGGATTGTCCCAATATTATGACATAACCCTCTCTAAGGGTGCAAATTAATGTCATAACTATTTTTGGCATGCTTGGTAGGACTAAGGTCCAAAGTAGTGGAAGGATTTTTGGTATTATTCTTCTACATATTAGCCTTTGGAGGAATTATAAAAACATCAATGGTCACTTAGAGCATCTATCTTTTGGTTAAGCATCCTAGCTAAGTACCTAATCATCATACTATGGTATGTACAACTAGTCATCTTTTGATCAATATGTTTATCCTCTACCTTAACATCACACTTATTAGGAAAATAATGTTTATATGTTTTCCCCAAGTATCCCTCAAGTAGCCTATCAAACCTATCATGGCCTTTGTCCTCCTTCTACCCCTGTATATGACTAAGGTTAGCCTCCTTTACATTGAAATCAGTCCTCTACTTCCCTTTATCAAGACTAGGCTTATATTGTTACATCTTGAATAAGGGTGAAACAAGCATTAGTATTTTATATTAAGTTTATAAGGGAGATTGGTAAAGATTTGGAGTTTTTTCTAGTCATCCCTATCCATGCTCTATAAAAATAAAGAAGTCCTCTTCAGTTAGTGAAGAATAGATAATAAACATAGTAATGATAATAAAAATGGTCCAAAATGTATATAATATGTTAATATTTTATGAAGAAAAGAAGGCTCATTTGGACCAGCCTTATGTGTTTTCTCCCCTTCAAGAGCCTCCAACTCAACCTCCAAGAGTACCTAATCATCCCCTTAGTAAATCTTGTCAAAGTCCATCTTTGTAAAAAATTAGAGGGGCAATATTTGACCAAGAAAGAATAATCATGAATAACAATGAGGGGGTCAAGATTGTAAAATATTTCCCCATTAATACCATATATGGGATTAATATCTTCTTACAGTAATTATGGAATGTATGGGCATCCATTAAAGAAACTAACTACCCACATGATGAGAAGCAAGAGATGAAAGGGTGGGTATTATTTATTGAATATGTGTTTGAGAAATAAGAGAAAGAGTATGTTAAACTTGAGCCAATTAATTTTCCCTCTCCTACCCCTATACCCATTCTCATTCAAGAGCATGGAGATATTACATATTGGATCCTCTCCTATGACCCTAACTATTTCATACCCTCTCTTGTGAAACCATCCTCTCTCGTACCCAATCAATAAAAGGAGAAGGTGGCCAAATCTTACACTTTACCCTCATGGAAATAAATAAAGAAAGGCACAAAGAAGGAAAGGGAGGTGTTAGTTGAGGTTATCAAAGATGGTAGAGGAAGGGTTAGATGTGAAAGAAACAAATCAAGAAAACATAAGTCAACTTAATGAGCTTGGTGTACAAGATCTACAAGAATCTCTCTCCTCAGTTCAAGATCTACCTAAAAAATAATTAAAAGTACCTATTTTTAAGGATACCCTCCTAAGCTACAAACATGGTGAAATTCTTCACCCTCCCATCATATCCCTTATAAAATAGGAATCTATTCTACAAATGATAGAGGAGGATCTTGCAGTCATAGGTGAGCTTGAAGAGGAAAATGTAAGTGTTTATGATGAGGAGATCATGATAGGTAGCCTAATTCTTAGGGAGGATCATGTTTTAGCTTTCAATTTGTAGGGGCTTGATGAGAAGTAAGAGAATAACTTTCATGAACCTATTATGGAGGTTAAGATCAGCTCAAATAGTTTAGAATATCAATGGAAACATTTGTACTCATATTTATTGAATAAAATAGAGAAGATTAATGTTGAAAAGTTTCTTGAAGAGGATAATTTGAAAGATAAACATGGGGTAGACCATAAATTTACTATTGAAGGTCCATTCTACATAAATGATGAAGAGGATCATAACTAGGAACCAAAAGTTGGTCCACTTTAAGATGAGGTGTTAGTAGAGGATAAACATGATATGTTGGAACCATAGGAAAGTAAATCAAACCTTGAGCAATAAAAATATTATGTTTTAAACCTTGTATGGTCAAATCAACCCTCATTTACATTTGAAAATCAAGATGAAATATCGATTGAGGTTGATGAAGGGGACATCTCAAATACTCAAGAAATGTAGTTTGAGAAGCATACCAGTGAAGAGATTGAAGAATTATGGAAGTAGTTTAATTACATAACCAAATAATTTTAAGAGGATAATAAACATGTAATTATTCTATAAATATATGAACATGTTTCTCTAAGAATGAAAATTCTAAGGTTACACAAGGACAAGGTGGAAGAACATTATCTTTTTAAACCATCAATTGAACCAAGTGCAGTTTATCCCAAGACCCTGAATGAAGACTTCATGGAAGACATTCTCAAGAGTGAGAGCAACATCAAGGAAATGATAATGTAGTCCAACATGAAATGAACTTGGAAGACTTAGACTAGTATATCCACATTAGAGACATGTTTGTTCCATTCCATCCATTAGATAACACATTAAAAGAATTGGTCATCAAGCTACCTAGTTTACTAAATTTGGTACCTCCAAAGCAAGGTATTTTCCATTTTGATTAGTTAAAAGTGGATGATACTATAAGTTTCCACTTTGATCCAAGAGGACCAATTTTTAAAGGTTATTATATATATATATATATATATATATATATATATATATATATATATATATATATATATATATATATATATATATATATATATATATATTAAATTAGTTTTTTATGATTTTCTCTAAGTGCCTTTGTCCAAATTTGTTTAGTAGGTTAGTTGTTTTTTTATTTCCTACAAGTGCCTACCTATATTTGCCTTTGTTTTTGTTCTTTATTGTTTCAAGAGGAAGTTATAGAAAGGGTCAATCTTGTATCAAATTTAAAACCATCTTAGTTGCAGAGACTTATGACTCCATGCCCAATGGATTAGAAAAGGCTACATAGTCTGGGTTCTAAAACATAATAGGCATGCTTCCCAATGACTCCCAAAATATGTTGGAAATTTTTTGGCCCATATAAAAATATTTTAAGAGTTGAGAATATTTTTTGATGGAATGAGTGGACCATTTCTATTACAAATCTTTTGAAACACTTTAAGTTAACTTAAAGTGAATTTTGTCAAATTTTAAAGGATAGGTCTACAGTTTCAAAGAGGAAGGTTCCCAAGAAGGTTTCATGATGATCAAGGTAGTTCAAAGTCATTGAACAAGTCTACATAAGATTCAGGATTTCATAGTTCATTTGAGCCTTCAAAGATCTAAGAGTAGGGAAAGTTTCACAAACCCAAAAGAGCTTGCAAACTAAAAGGCTAAGTTCTAAACCTATATTTTTATAAGTCCTTACTTGGAAATTTATTATAAGATTTTATTTTGTCTACATTTCATTTCATTTAGACTAATTATTTTAGATATTTTATCCAAAATAAATTTCTCTAAGTATAAATTATTTCAAACATTTTATCTATAATAAAGACTAGGTATATTTATCTCAAGAAAATTATCATGGACAATTTTCCTGAAAACCTATTTATTTAAAACCTTTTATTTGAGACAAAAAAGCAAAGCACATGTTTATTTTAGACATTTTTGGAAATAAATGTCCTGATGGGAAAAGGCTTGCATGCAAAAGTCTCGAAGGATCATTCTATCAAAAAGTGTTCCTTAACAAAGTTTTGAAAGGCATTTCTTTAGGAAAATAGACCAACCAAAAATCCTAAAAGATATTTATTTGAGAAGGTGGTCCAAAGTCAAGAAACCCAAAGGACTATTTCTTAGCAAGGTGGCCAAAACACTTTTGTGGAAGTGTCATTTCTTTGGGAAAGTATCCTAGACAAAGTCTCAAAAGGTTACTCTCATAGCAAAGTGTCATATACAAAAATATAAAGGGAATTTTCAAGATTATTAAGGATACTTTGAAAAGGTTTAAGGGAACTTTTAGAAAGCCTAATGGGTAATATGAAGGGGGAAAGTTCCTTTTTGAAAATGTTGAAAGGCAATTCTATAGAGCAAGTGTCCTTGACAAAAGTTTTGATAAAAGGTACAAGGTCACAAATTCTTTTGGGAAAATTATTTCCATAATTTGGCTAAGGCATTGATTTCTTTCAATGATAATGTTCCATGAGAATTTTCTCAAAGATTGAATTCTTTTAGACATTTTATTCATATAAAAAGAATAAGTGCACATCTCTCAAGAAAATTATCTAAGATAATTTCTCTGAGGACATTTATTCTAGAGAAATTATTTCAGCAAAGTTGATCTAGCAAGGTGGTGATGGGTGCACAAATTTTAAAGTAAATATCAATAACCATAAATTGAATTCTAAATATTAATAGTCATGTGGATGTCATTGATATTATTGTGGATGTCAATTGATAGTTACATAGAAGTCAAAATTCAAGGTCATGATGTAGCTATTTGAATTCAAAAAATAGGATCAACTATCAGTGTTCAATTATACAAATGATCCAATAGTGAGTGGTGACTAACAAGATAGTGGGTCCCAATAGATCAACAGTCCTCACTTGATCATACATCTTGATCCTATGATACAAGAATTGTCAAACAATCAAGGTATCAAGAAGTTGACATGTGGCATAAGCATGTTAGGTTATAGACTAATAAGAAACCCTTAGAATCAACATGCATTTGACACATGACATAAGCTAGGATAGAGTTGATAAGTTAAGGGGTAGGATCTATACTTAGTGCTTGATTGTATAAATCAAGATAAATAAAGAAACTAAAAGTCAATAAGTCAATGGATCTTGAGTTAGTTTATTAACAACTAATGAAAAAGGACTAAGCTAGGACATTTTTGACTAAGGTCTATGTAATAGTTTAACTCAAGAAAACTAAATAAATGGGTCCAAGTTGACAAAAAATACATGAAATTGAGCTTGAAATTGCCCTAAGTTTTACCAAGATTAAAAATAAGGATCAATCATTGCTAATAGAGATCTATAGAGGTAAAATAGATTTGTTAGACCTAGTATAGGCCAAAAGGGTTGCAACTTATTGTAAAAGGGACTAGGCATCAAGAAAAGTGCCATCTATATAGACTATAGGAAAGCAAATAATGTTAGATTGATTTTCATCTATAGTTGATTTAGGTATAGGTTTCAAAGAAAGAGCTGGTTTATGAAATAAATGTAGAAGTTCTCATCCTTTGACATAGTCATAATCTCTAGACAAGCCACCACTCAAAGTAGACACATCATGGCTTATTTAGGATCATAGATATGATGATTTTATCCTTATACATAATCATTCAAGAAAAATATGGCATGAAGATAAAATATAGAGAGTTGGTGGTTAAAGAAGCATATATTTTTAGAGTGCCTGAGGGTCACATTCATAAGCAGGATCATGATTCACCATCTTTGGAAAAACTCTTATCGTCTAGTGTATCGCTCAAAGGTTATTAGGAAAAATAAAGACTATATTTTTCATGATATATTATGTCCTAATTTGACCAAATCATGGTGGATCATTCCCTTGAAAGATGGAAGATCATTGATTGTTTAAAAAACATGATCCCTCTTCTCTCTTCTCCCCTTCTTCTATATTATCCCATTCTCTTCTCCTTTGTAAAGGTTCTTAGATTTTAGAATTTTTATCTGTCTGGGAGATAGGGATACTCTTTGAGATATTATAAAGTATGCTCCTCATGATTAGACTTGAACCTATCAATCATTTGTAAGAACTACCTCTTGATATAATAAGGACTTTATTTACCTATCTCTTGCCTTGAGTCTTTGTTTGGTGAGTTTTGTATGATGGCATTGTGTGAAGAAAAATATTCCTCATCAATTATCGTCCTTTATAAACTTGTTTATGGTATATTAGTCTTCTACTCTGAACCTATTCTATGAAATACTTATGTAACTTTATCTTGAAGTTGTGTGAGCTAGTGTTATCTTCTAATGATCTAGTGTGGATTCAACTTCATGGGAGTTTTCCTTTTAATTTTGGTACATATCCTCGTTAAATTTCCTAGGATCCCTTTTCCCATGAAGCATTAATATAGCATAAGATTAGGTGAACATCAAAGAGGAAACCAGCCTACTCAAGAGGTTTAGACCCAACATAGGTTACCCATAGCTTGGGGTTGTCCCAATGTTATGACTTAATGGGAGAGATCCTAAAGAACCCTCTCCAAGGGTTAATATTAAAATTATAATAATTTCTAAATCAAAGTCCAAGTGGGTGAATTATGTCGATGAGGATAACCCAACTTAAGGTAAAATGCCTAAATTTGATTAAGTTAAAAATTGTAATCCTTTTGAATGTGGATTAGGAAATATTATAATATAAATCAAGCATATAAATGACTATGGAAAAAAGGGATATGAAAATCTCCTATAAAATGGCTATGAAAAGTGTTGCATAAGCAAGGCTATGTAGGGAACTGGTCAAGTAGATAAGGTAATGATGTGAAAATTTACCCAATGAAATATTTGTTTTAGACAAATTTTTTTTGAAAAGTTGATCCAAATGGGTGGTGATAGGTGCACAAATGTCAAAGTAGAGCTCAATATCCATCCATTAAAGTACAAATATTGATGGACATGTGGATGTCATTGATTTTATTATAGAAATTAATTGATAGTTTCACAAATGTTAAAATTTGAGTTCATGAAGTAGCTATTAGAATTTAAAAAGGATTAAAAATTAGTGTTCAATCATACTGATAATCAAATGGTGAGTGATGACTAGTAGGTTAGTGGGTCGTATTAAATCAATGGTACTCAATTGTACATCTTGATCCAATAGTATGAGAGGTGTCAAATAGTCAAGGATCTCAAGAGGTTGACATGTAGTATAGGTACGTGAGGCTGTAGAAAGATTGAAAATTCTAAGAATCAACACATGTTTGACACATGGCATAAGCTAGGATAGAGTTGATAAGTCAAGGGATAGGATCGATCATACAAATCACTATCAATGAAGTGAGTAAAAGTCAAAAAGTTAATAGATCCTGAGTTAGTTTGCTAACAACCAATGAATAAAGGACTAAGTTGGGACATTTTTGGGTCGATGGAATAGTTCAACTCAGGAAAAGTAAATAAATAAACCTAAACTAGAATAAAATACATGGAACTGAGATCAAAGTCAACCTGAGTTGAACCTAGATAAAAAAATAAGGAGCAAGAATTACCATCAAATATCCATAGAGGTAAAATAGGTCTTTTAGACCTAACATAGGCCAAAAGGGTGGCAACTTATTGTAAAAGGGACTAGGCATCAAGAAAAGTGCCATTTATATAGACTATAGGAAAACCAATAATGTTAGATTGATTTTCATCTATAGTTGATTTAGTTCTAGGTTTCAAAGTAGGAGATGATTTTTGTAATAAATGCATAAGCTCTCATCCTTTGACATAGTCATAAGCTCTCAACAAACCACCACTCAACGTAGATACAACATGGCTTGATTAGGTTTATAGATATGCAGATTTTGTCCTTATACATAATCACTCAAGTAGAAGATGGAATGAAGATGAAAGATATAAATTTGGTGGTTGGAGAAGCATTCTAAGAATTTAATATAAGTTTAGAGTGCCTAAGGGTCCCTTTCATAAGCAAGATCATGACTCACCATATTTGGCAAAACTCTTATCTTCTAGTGCATTGCTTGGAGGCTATTGGTGAAAATAAAGACTATTTTATTCATGATATATTACATCATGATTAAACCAAATCCTGGTGGAGTATTCCCTTAAAAGATGTAATCTCATTAATTGTTCTCCAAACATGATCCCTCTTCTTTATTCTCCCCTTCATCTGTATTCTCCCATTCTCTTCTCTTTTGTTAAGGTTCTTAGATTTTAGACTTTTTATCTCTTTAGGAGATAGGGATACTCTTTAAGATATTATAAATTATCTTCCTATTAATTAGGCTCAACACTATCAAGAATTTTTAAGAACTACCTCTTGATAAAATAAGGAATTTATTTACCTATCTCTTTTCTTGAATCTATGTTTGGTGAGTTGTGTATGATGGCATTATGTGAAGTAAAATCTTCCTCATCCATTATCCTCCATTTTGACCTTGTTTAGGGATTTTTCAATGTTTCTTAAAGGTCTAGATTAGTGTTCTGCTATGAACATCTTCTATGAAATAATTATGCAAGTAGCTTGATCTTGAGGTTATGTGAGCTAGTATTGTCTTCTACTAATCTAGTGTGCATTCAATCTTATGGGAGTTTCCGTTTTAATTTTGGTTCATCAAATGGTTAAATTTATTAGGATACCTTTTCATTTTCTAACTCTTTTCATGTGAAGCATTAACTTTTTATTAGTTTTAGTGAGCATCAAAGAGGAAATCAGCCTACTCTAGAGGTTCAAACCAAACATAGGTTACCCATAGTCTAGGGTTGTCCCAATATTGTGACTTAATGGGACAGATCTTGAAGAACCCTCTCCAAGGGTCCACATTAATGTCATAATAGTGTCTAAGGCAAAGTCAATGTGGGAAAATTAAGTCAATGAGGACAACCCAACATAAGCTATAATGCATAAATTTGATTAATTTAAAACATAAAATCCTTTTAAATATGACTTAGGAACTATTATAAAAGAAACAAAGCATATAAATGACTATGGCAAAAAGGTCCATGAAAAGCTCCTATAAAATGGCTATGATAAGTGTTACATAAACAAATATTCATAGGGAACTCATTGAGTAGATAAGGAAATGATGTGCAAGGTAAGTTGCCCAAATAGATACATAAAAATCAATGCTTAACTAAGCTAAAAGCTATGAACAATTAAAAGTGATGAAGGCCAATAAAATTTAAAATACCAAAAATATGAACAAAAAAATTCAACAAGACTAAAATAAAATGATTTAAGGGTAGAAAAAATCTAAGGCCAACTACAAATTTGATCAACCTACAAAGTAAGATTAATTAAAAAATGAATAAATAAACAAATGTGAAGGCTTAAACAATATCTCAACACTAAACCAATATAATCATTTGTTTAGTTAAATATCCAAAAACATCAAGTAAACCACACCTAAAATTTGAATCACCTATTAATTAGAAGTTAAATATTCTATAATTATTATGGAAACCTCATCCATTAAATCAAATACAAGAATCTTAAGCTACGGATTTGTAAAGGTTTTAAAATATAGATTCTAGGATTGGCCTCCCAAAACCTTGATAAACAATAATTAATCTCAAATTGAAATAATATCAATCCTTAGTTTATAGTCCTATTATGCATTTATTATTATTAACAAACACTCAACTATTTAATTTAGATCCACTCATTTGTCAATAAGCTTAATATACAATATAAATTCTAATAGAATACATGAAGAGACACAAAGCTCATTTCTTAGGCTAACTATTTAGAAGTTTTGACCAAGAAAACATATTCACTATTTTATTAAAATATTCATACAGGTTTAAAAGTTTCTCCCTACTTGAAAGATTCCATCTAGGGAGATATGTGGTAAAGTCTTATGAGGTTATCAATGTCACTCTAAGATTTTTTGAACATTTTATCTTTCTTATATTAGATTGAAACTTATCAAGGGTTAGCCCATTAGATCTAGACTAGTTAAGCATAATCCATATAATGAATGGTTGACATAACCAAATTCATAAAATTTGAACACCATATATCTTAATCATCTAAAGCATAGGTAGCTTTAATCACACACCTTAATATAGGACCAATTATTCATATATATATATATATATATATATATATATATATATATATATATATATATATATATATGTAGTTCATTTTTAAATAAAACTTAGGAGATATCATAGTGGAATATCTCAACTCTAAACACCTATACAAGGGGTAATAACACTATGGGAAATGTAAGCACAACCGTAGGAAAATAAGTAAGGAGCATAAGTAAGCCATGTGTGCTTAATCCTATAAAACATGATAACTCAATCATGAATCACATAGAATTCATTTAGTTAGATAATAAGATATTTAATTCAATAAGGTATGAACCAAATGATCTAGGCCATTCCATGGATATTTTATGCAAGTTTCTACCAATCAAGTCTATCCCTCTCTAGGATATATTCTTGTTTCCATTATTTTATAACTTTATTCTCAGGGTGACCAAAAATGCCAAAAGTCTTGAAACCCTTTTCTTAGAGATTCACCCTCCTCAAACAAGCATGCTCTCCTCCTTAAAATCCACTCAAAATGTGACATGTTTCTGTTCTTTCCTTAGATTGACTAGCCATTCTATGTGCTAACCCATGCCTTCAAAAATGGAAATTATCTTTATTAGTCCATAATGGTGCATGATGAATCTATTAGAGTCTAATTGTAACTTCTAAGACAATTCACCTCCATATGGAAGGCTCAAGGAAAAGATAATTAATGGATAAGTCTACAATTTTGATATAAGGTAATCTATATGTAGGTATACTTTGTCCTCATACATTAAATATGACCAAACAAAGGTGTTTGACTAACCCAATAGTGATTACAATCCATTAAGACACATTAATATTAAATAAAGGGTCAAATGGTATACATGATAATAAAATTGGACCATTTAATATTTATACAAGAAATGGGTCAAAGATAGGATTACACATGATGCAATTATGCCTATCATAGTCCTATTTTCATTGGTTGGCAAAGACTTGTTTTTGCACACTTATTTCACCCATGAAATTTGATACCCTAATATCCAAGGATTAGAATATTAATTAGGATAGATAATTTACTTAAACCAATGTAATTAGCTTACCAAATAATTTATAAGGTCATGAAGTGATATTATTATAGCACCTTAGTGCATATGTAATTTCATTTGTAACCTAAGGTAATAAATTAAGCATTGTTAAACCAACATTTACCATGTGTATAATCCTCTTACTTTCATAGTCAACACCACCAAGGGAGTATCACCATAAATTTAACATAGTCACATTCCTTTCTCAAGAGGGTCCTTATATGTTGACCCTAAACCTCTGTAGAATTTAGCCGATAATAACGATTGGCTCAATCTTGTTAGGTTAGAAAGATAGTTTTCAAGGCTTGAGCTAGGTCTGATAGATAATGTAGTTTTGTAATGTGAACTCAATATATAACAAATTTGACCTAATTGATATAGTAAGAAAATTAATAAAAGGGGTGTTTGCCTAGTTTGGGGCTAGTTTGGAAGATAAATTGCTTAGAGAATATTTGTAACTACTTACAAAGTTGGATGAAAAGTAACTTGTAGTGGTTTTAGGTAATAGTATAGGGACCAACAATCTTAAGAAGCACAAAGGGTCTGCTAACCCTTTTCCTAATGCACCCTTTAAGGAATACACTTAGAGATATTTAAGGTAAATTTGTTCTTATAATAGATAAAGTGTCAATAAATGATACAATTTAAAAATATTTTGTGTATACATATGCCCCACTCGAAGCTCATCATGTGTCACATAGTTATAACATGATATGGTGATTTGATAAATGAACATAGAAACACATAATGTTGAGCTAATAAATTATAGTAAAAAGTGGGAAATAAATGAAAGTGAAGAATTGAAAAATACATATCTTCACTTAATTTGTTATTGTAGATTAGAGACTATGTGAGAAGCATGTGGAAGAGGCATCCAATGTATGGGACATTAGGTGGACTTGGAGAATAATCTAAAAATTAGTTTTTTGAAAACATATGGGGTAAATATAGAAAAATTCTCTACTTTATCAAGATTATATAAATATTTATGACTCAAAAAAAACACGTAGAAACATATTTATGAGAAAAAAATGATTTTTTGGTAAATTTTTCATAGGTAAAAAATTTATAAATTTTAAATATAAATAGAATTTTAACTATTCATTTGAAAATTTACTATTTTTTGAAACCAAAGTTATGAGTGACCTAAAATAGTGATGAGAGAGGCTACAACATGGATTTAAGGAACATGAGGTGGGGGATGCAATTCAACTACTGTGAGTATGATACATGTATGGTATGTAGTGAATTTGAAATTTTATATTTTTTTATTAAAATATGATGTAGATTTAGAAAACTAAGTACTGAGGTAAATCCATGTATTAGAATTTGACCCAAATTTTTTTGGGGTAGATTGAAAATTATCAATAAAAATGGGTAGGGGATAAGGAAGGCCACTAATGAAATGTTTTAAAACTTACTGCAATAAATGAATGGGATTAGTGAGGCTAACATAGTTGTAAGTTAGTAGGTTAATGATAGTGGATGATTACATAGTACAAAGGTGATCTAGTTAGTCATTAACTATGTAACTATGTGCATGTGGGCCAACTAGTCTATTAGAGTATAGGTGGTTAATCATGTATATGCAAGCCAATCTAGTCTAATAGTGTATAGGCATCCAACAATGTACATATTGACTGATTAAATAATGTATTTAGGTGGATAAAGACATATAGTAAGTGAAATAAAATGTTGATATAGTGGTTAACTTTGTATGAAATGGATGGTATATTAGGGTTATCTAGTTGTCTATGTATGAAATGGTTGATGTATTTATAATAAATGGTTGACTTCATATAAATTGGCCAATACAATAGCTTTTTTTGGATATTTTCATAGAAAGTGGTCAGTTAGGTCACATTAGCTATCCAAATTCATATAAAGTGGCTAATTTAATTTGATTTTAAAAGTGTCCAACATAATTAGATACATGGTGGACTTAGTAAAAAAGATATTCATGGCTAACATAGTTAGTTATTTGGCTGATATAGTATATAATGTTGAAAAAGTGATAAAATATGCTGATGAAGTAGTTAATTTTGATATAAATTCATGTATTATTGATTTTTGTAATGTAATTTGTTGATTATCTAATATAGAGAACTGATACATGCTTTATTGTTTGATATTTTCTAAAGATGAAGGATACTCTAGTGATTGGTGGATATAGTTTGGTTACTAGATTTTTTGTATAGATTAATAGTAGATGATTGAGCACAACTAATGATATTAAGATCTTGAGGCATTATGTAGTTGCATCTCATTACCTTGAGTGTTAACTTAGTCATCGTGTTCTTAAGGACATGGACAAGGATAACTAACACTTTTAATTGGGTAATGGATGGGGATACCATTGAGGTGGGTATCACCATAGAGGATGTCCATGTCATATTGGGGCTTTATATTTTAGGGATGCCAATTATTTTTGATACTCCTAATATAGATGTAGAGAGGCAAGCCTTAGCCTTATGGGTGACCAAAATAGATATATATGTTTATGTTTTACATGTGCATTTGCTTGATGTCTATATGTCAACCATTTTGGATATATGGAAGGCCATTATTGGCCTTGTGATAGTGCATGTGATCTATCACAATTTGAATGAGAAGGTTCTACTATATGTGATTGCCTTGTGTTGTTTAGTATTAAAATAGGCTAGTCTATATGATCTAGGTTCAATGATCTAGGTGTAGTTAGTGCATGACATGTATAATATCCTATCAAGAGGGTAAATGATCATGGGCCCTATGATTTTATTGAGTAGTTGTATTAATGAGAGGTTTCCTATGTATTAGCATTTGGAGCTACCCCATGTGATAGATGATAGTTTTTCTCATGTTCTTAGGTGGAGATAGGACCATGTCCTATGGGTTACACCAGCATAGTATAGACAATAACTAGAGGAGATTTACTTGGCAACAATATATAGGTATTACAATAACTTGGCCTATTTGATCTAGTGTTTTTTAGGGATTACACCATGTTTGTATTATAGGTTATTATACATGGTGGGTGAAGCCACATCCAGTTCTCACTTATTAGGTTATTTGGGGTTTCCACCACTATTGGTGCCTATAGTAGTTCTTTGATATTGGGCATGACATGTGAGGGAGTATAGGGGTGCTATAGGTGTAATAGTGTCTATGAATGTGCCTTTTATTTGACCACATTGATTGAGACCTTGGGGTGATGACAATAGTGATAATAAAGAGAAGTGAGAAAAGTTGAGGATGAGGTAGAGGTGGTAGTGGAGGATGAAGTGGAGGTGGATTTTATTACACCATAATAGGATTTGAAGTTACCACTATGGAAACTATGATGAAATAGATAGAGATAGGTGTAGGTGTATATATACGTGGAGGAGGAGCCATAGGCAAAGGAAACATAACATGGAGATCCTATGGCACAAATTGTAGAGAATTGGTCTATAGAATGATATATTTAAAGTGGACCATGAAATTTTCATGTTCTTCATCTTGTTTTAGTGACACCATGGAGGCATGCCTTTGTGAAGGTACATGGTGGGAGAGCCAATAGAGAGACTATTTTTAGTGAGTGTGTTGTGTTTTTTTATATAGTTGATTATGTTGTAGAGAAGTAAATATGAATTTGTTTCGATAGATTATTTTGATATATATATATATATAGACACACAAACATATATTAATATACACATATATACATATACATACATACATACATACATACATACATACATACACACATACACACATACACAGATATATATATATATATATGTATGTATATATGTATATATATATGTATACACACACACACATATACATACATACATACATATATATATATATATATATACATACATTCATACATACATATATATATATATATATATAAATATATATACATACATACATACATACATACATATATATATGTATGTATGTATGTATGTATGTATGTATGTATATATGTGTGTGTGTGTGTGTGTGTGTGTGTGTGTGTGTGTGTGTGTGTACACACACACACACACATATATATATATAGATACATATATATGTGTGTGTGTGTGTGTGTGTGTATACACACACACACACACACACATACATACAAACACACACACCCACACACACACACAACTAAGATCTAATTTATATTTGGTTTATGTTTTAAAAATACTTCTAAGGAGGATTTTAAATGGTCAGTGGTAGTGCAGGCAACACATAATGATATTTTGGATGATGTGTTACTATATCATGAAACTACCGATATGATTGATCATATTGTATCTTCTACCCTAGATTATTCTAGTTTGTTTCAATTGGTCAATGAGGTAGCATGAGAGATGAAAAGATGAGGAGATACATTATAGGTAGAGTTGCTACCAAGAGTGGGGGATGGAGAGCTATGAGCATAACATATACTAGTTGAGGAGCGAGTTTCACATTTGGCTACATCTAGAGAGTTGACACGTGTACAAGGTTAAGTGGGTATTTTAAAGGGACAAATTGAGGGGATACATAAAAATACAAAATCACTACAACATACCATTTGGAGAAATAAATCATAAGTATATATGGGTAGTATATCCTATCCACCAAATGGGAAGGGTGGACCACATCTATCAATTTGATATTGTATTATGCTTATAGCATTTTGTTTCATTGTATCAAACATTGAAGCCATCTATATATATAAATATATATTTATGTTCATGACTCATGAATGTATGTATTTTATTTATAACATGTTTGTTTAATATTTTATATGAAAAAGTAATATTTTTTTTTTCATTCTTTTATATCAATTGTGAATAAACGCATGGTTAAAAAGAGTGAGAGAAAATGTAAAATGTAAAAATAAAATGTAAAATATATTAGATCTCATGGAAAAATAAAATGTAGAATACACGAAATCATATTTGGAAGTATGTAAAATAAAAAATATCAAAATTGAAAATGAAATGAAATGTAAAATACATTAAATAATGTTAGGAAGCATGTAAAAAATAAAATAAGGGACAAAAATTGAATAAAATGCAAAACACACTAAATAAAGTTGGAAAGTTTGTAAAACATAAATGAATGGAATAATGAAATAAAATGTGAAACACACTAAATAAATTTGGTAAGTGTGTAAAACGTATATATATGAATTGAAAATATGAGATACAAATGAATATAACAAGTGAAATGATAAGTAGATTTTTTGTTAATCACTTATTTATAAAAATGTATAGTTCTTTTGTGACTAATTATGATATGAAGATTCAAGATTCTTTGTAAGGAAAGCCTAGTCCTATCAAATTTATTAAAATAAAAATCATAAAGGGTAAAATAATAGGTAAATAATAAAAAATAATTATGCATAATAATGAGATGTTTGTGAGAAAGGCTTGGTACTATCCAAGGTCTTACATTTCAACTCATAAAAAGAGAACCAAAGGGGTATTATTAGATAACAAAAAATATTCATCAAGGAGAAATTTTAGGAATTTAATAATGAGAAAAGAAGTGGAAAAATCATGACATATAAATTTTTAATAATCCTTATTAATCATAAGACATATTAGGTGAAATAAGTAAGTGATAACAATTTATTGGATGCCAAATTCAAAATATATTTGTTCAAAATAGACACAAAAAATTGTAGGTAAATAAGTGTAGTACCAAGATCATATCACAAGGGTTATATATAGAATAAAATTAAAATGGGTCTACCTTCCCACAACATGTTCCCCATTCCTCTGGACCCCTTACAAAATAAGTGGCCTATTGTAAAGATTGGGTACTTTCATTAGAAAGTAGGTAGTATGGTAGAGAAATTTGAGAACTCCTATCCTATTCTACTATCATACCATACCCCAACGAACCTTGGTCTATCATGAGGTCAACTTTGGAGTTTGATCTTTGACTAGAAGTAGAATATGTGCTAAGTTATGAATCACATTTTTGGTGTGTTTTTGACATTTAAATGTTTATTTTTACCTTTTTATCATTTCCTTTTGTTTAAATGATTTGGATTATTAATTTTTATGTATTTTTCTATTCCTAATTGATATAAATTTGGAGTAATTGACATGAGTGATAAAAGTGACAAACATAGATAATATTTAGGTTTTGGTTACAAGATAAAAAATACCTAGAGATTTAGTCATCTTTATAAATAATTAGGCTTGCCCATAAACAAGTATGAAACTAAAGACTAACCATATATGTGATTAATATGAATGTAAAATAAGGGTAAATTTGAGATCATATAGATCTTTGTATGTAGTGATACAATGATAAATATGCTTACTAGCTAATCATAAGGTAAATATAGGATATTCAAGGGGCGTGGATTTAAAACTAGTTCACAATAATAACTATCTTATTCAAACAAATGAAATAAAAATCATAAAAACAAATCATCCTAAAAAGAAATAGGGGAAATATAAATGAAAATTAAATCAATCTATGTAAAATTTCCAAGTGATAAGTAAAACATAAGATCAATATATGATCATACATCAAATCTAAATAAATGAAACTATAATAAATAATGTGATGAAACACCACAATATGTTCACAAGTATTGATAAATTTTGTGTCAAACATCATCCATAACATCTGATACATCCTTGTGTAATTATACTCTAACTTTAATAAAAGTTTCATTAATATTTATAGAGAGTCATGCAAAGACTTCTTGGCATACTGTCTCAATTGAGAAAATGGGTATGCTACAAGAATAATTATGCTCATGGGGTAGTTCCTAAAAGGAATACTCAATGTAAAGAACTAATGTTTAACTATGATGAACATCCTCATACCTATGATCAAATGTCAGTTATGGAGAAGGTTGAGCTTTTTTTTGTGAATGTCCTGGAGTATAGGGCTAAGACATTGAAGGTATATGTCATGGGAAATAATTTAAATGCCATTGTCACACATGACATATATCTATATGATGTGCAATACATTGATGCTAAAGATAGTAAACTTCCCCATATTTAAGGATGTATTCTAGATGTATCTTAAGAGGTGAAAGTTATTATTTATAGACTATGACTTCTTTATATGAAGTGTATCAATGTAATGTCAAAGATATCAGAAATGAGTATAAGAATGCCTTCATGTGCCATGAAAGAAATAGAGCATAAGGATTACTATTACTATTACTATTACCGATGTGCACAATAATCCTTGGCCCAATGATCAATAACTCTATAGATCTCATAATATGGCTCATATACCAATAATATAGGTAGAGGATCAAGATTAGGAAATGGTAATATGCCATCACAAAAATAGAACTTAGAATAAGATCAGGGCTAGGCAAGGCGACTTCAAGAGATGAGCTCAAAGTAGGTCAATGTACTATAGTTGACATCTCTGGAGGGAGTAAACTAAAAGGGTCTAAGTATCAAATGATCTAGTAAAGTATTATCATATCATGGCCAAGAATCATACTCCAAAGGGGATCACTAATGACTAAAGGATAAGTAGTGTGTGTGCACTCCATCTCAAACTTGTGGATATTAGAAGAACTAATATCAAGTACTATATAAGGAGAAAGAACTACATGAATAGAACTAGGATGATGATATAAATAAGAATGATATATAAATATCATTTTGTTTTTATCTTAAGTAAATATAACTATAAAGGAATCATATAAAGAATATCCATCATCATAATTAGGAGTGTAAAGATCAATAATGCATGTGTTAATGATTTTATCTATCAAAGAGACATGATGAATGTATATTTTAGTTTTTGATAGTGATAGTAATTTTGTCTTGTGGTTTTTTTATGAGAATAAGGTCATAGAGAAGGAGGTAATTTAGTAATTATGTGAGGAGATGGATTTTCAAATTGATCTCATCATGTTCACCATCACCTTAATCTAAGAGATGAGGTAGTATGTTCCCTATTAATTTAGGGTGACCATTGTAATCTCTAGTAGATTTTATGAGATAATTAAAGCATTATGATTCATGAAATGGTATGCTAGGTAAAGGTTTGAGGGTAGGATTTTAAAAACACCTCATTCTTAGAATTCAAAATTCTAAGACCAATCTCTTTGAATTTTATATGTAACACCATTATAATTGAAATTAACACATTATCATGTTGATGAGGCTACTAATAACATGTGGTGTGTCCAAGATAAATTGAGTAATATGTAATAAGAAAGTGGGAAGTTAAATATCATGACTTTGACATGCATTGTGATAGGGAGAACTATGATATGAAGACAAACACACCCTAAATGAGTCATTTATCTGATATCATATCATTGACATGTACTTTGAGTATATTTGGTAAAACATTTATAATATCCAAGTGTTTTAATGAAATCAAGGAAAGTTATAAAAGTGAATGAACCTTCATCAATAAATTCATGTTTAACTTGGATATATCCTATTTTCATGCTAATGAATAATAGAAGTTCATCTGACTAAAGTAATATCTCATTATGAAACATTAAAGAGATAGAGAATTTAAGTGAAATAAAAGTATCTACTATTTCATCAATGTGGATAGACATTTATTCACACTGTGATCCAGATAATTTTCATATGGTTTGGAAAAATGTGGAGAAGATAAGTTCCATAATGGGAAAGTTGACACATGGCAAAAATATAAAGATTTTATACAATTACTTTTTATATTGGAATTAATTCATTACCAATGGATGTTATTTTGTAGATGTGGGTGGGACCAAACTAACCTTTACCCACATTACCCCATTATCAACTTTCCCATATAATTCCATTAATCCACCCAAAACATTCTTTCCACATAACCAATTATTCCCACCATAATTCCTCCATTTTCAAAATACTACTAATATCTTATTTGTTATGGTTATTAATAACCATAGGATATATTTTAAATTAAATACAAAATTGATTAAATTTTAATATCTTACTTTATGGTTTTATTAAACCATTTGATATTTTTTTATAACCAAGTCCTCAAAGTTAACTATACCCACTCCCATGTGGATACTTTTTGCATGGTTTTTATTTACCATGGGATACATTTTAATAAAATTTATTCCATACGTATTTTAATTATCCCCACTTTATCATTTTAACCACATAGAACATGGATAGGGGTGAATATGTTTATAATGGTCTTTGTTTATTTAATGGAGATGTTTTAATATACTTAAAAGCCCATGGAGATAATTCATTCATGTTTGTTAAAATCTCCTCATGATAATCTCACATGTATGTTAGTGAAGATAAGTTGAAGTTTATTTTATTATGGTTTATTAAAACCACAAAAAATCCACATGTATTGTTACATGGCATGGACTTCATAACCATGGGATATACTAAGTCCAATATCTCCTTCATTTGGATAAACTCCTTCTTAGCATGCATATGTTACCCACCTTTGACTCCATGTTGGTCACTATTTCATCTTTTACATGGTGGTGGTTGGTGGGAAAATCATGGTTGTTATTTATGGGAAGCATATTTATTAAATACGACATGGTGTTGGAACGAAGCATAAAATATGGGATTTTATTTGGTTAATTTGTGTGCAACCTATTATAGGAGTTTAAGCACTTCAATGTAGAATGGAGGTTATTAGCCAACATTGGCTATGAAAAATCTTATTTCATTTTATATTTTTGATGATTTTTTTACTATCCAAAGATAGTGTACAATGTGTAGAGATTATTATAGAAAGCTGTATATTTTTGGTATCGAGGTAGAACTTTGTAATATCCTAATTGAGGCCATTTTTGCCTATTACAAAGAATTGTAAGCCTCTAAAAATTATAGAGAAGTTATTTGCCCATTTTGGAGAATAAAATAATTGCAAGCTTTAGATAAAGAGGGAGATGATTGCTAATTAGGTTTAGAGTCTTTAATATATAGTTTTTAGTTCTATTGCAGGTGACAGGGTTCATTTATCATTATTGTGAGTTGTATTATTACTTACAAAATGATTTTTGATGGATCAGATTGCTATTTAGCAGTCTTGGGGATGTAGATAAATGGTTAACCCCATAAAAAATATCTAGTCTCTAATTTTTTTTGGTTTTTCCATTATATCAATTTAAAATTAATTATTGATATTTGGAATTAAATTACTAGAAATTGATTAAGAGACTATTTACAGAGATAAAAAATATAAATTGAATGTTTTATTTTAAAAATATATTTATATGATTTTATAGAATACTCATAATCAAAATTATTACATACAAATTACTTTTAGATTAAAAGACAATTTTATTTTAATAAATTTTAGAAATTGCCATATTATTAAAATCCATTTTTAAAGAACAATATTGATTAGCAGGAGATAAATTACTGTTTGCAGATCATTTCGAATAAATAATCATATTTTGGAGCTATTATAAACTCCAGTTTGATTCTTGAATATTAAATTCATTTCCTATTTTATTTAATTGGGAAATTGAGATTTTTGTAACCAATTCTATTTTATTTAAGGAATTGAGAGTTTCAAGTCTGATTATTTAAAATTTGTTTGATTTATCTAAGGGGGTAAATATAATTTTTGGATCAATTTGGTATTAGATTAGCTAGAATATAGGGATTAGCTTTTGATTTTATAAAAAATTGAATTCAGTTTCAGTATTGGTTGGATTATTGTAGACTTGTTGTTTACTCCATTTGCAGTGTTAGAAGTATAGGTTGTTTGAAAAAATAGGAAACCATGGGCAAGTTGTCCAAGAAAGAGAAACCTAATGAGATTGAGTCATAACCAATAGATTCAAGAAGATAACTTTATCTTGAGATTAAAATTTTACATTGGAAGAGGAATTTGAAGGATTGAAAACTAAGTTGCAAGCCAAGGATGAGCTCATGGTGAGACTACAAAATGGTGAACAAGTGAAGGATTTGTCATCCATAGTAGATGCATAGATAATGATACATGAATACATTGTAATTAAGTCCTCATGTATTACTTTCTCTCATTCAATTTAAGATATTACTTTTGGTGTTTTTGAAAAACACACTAAGGGTATTGGGTCTAAACTATTAGATAAAATGGGATTTGAAGGAAGAGTCCTTGGTAAAAATGGACAAGGAATAACTAACCCAATTCAAGTATAGGATAGACCTTGTTTTATAGGTTTTGTATATACTAGTGTGAAAATATAATTTGGTGAAATTCTAGAAACACTGAATGAAGACACACTTCTAACAATAAAGTGTTCAAGTCACTAGTCTTTCAAAATGATAACATGTAGAGAAATAGAAGTCCATTCACACAAAAAGATGGTGTTGTGTGTAGAAATGATTTGAGAAAAGGTAAAATCATTCCACCTTCTCATACTTACACTAGTCTTAAAAAACCTAGTAAATATTCCAATGTATATTTCAACTATGAAAATAAGAACTTATTATCAAAGGATTTTTGGTCTAAATATCCATGCAGTTGTTATGGATTAAATAATCACTATGTTGCCTTATGTTGGAAAAGAAAAATATCTCTTAGAATGTTTGTGTTTTCTAAGGAGAAATAAATGGGCAATAATTATTGTACTCATTATAATCTAAGTGGTCACATAAATGATAAATGTTGGCTATTGTATCCAAAACTACACCTTAGGTATTGTAGGAAGAAATCCATGAATAATGATCCATCCATATTCAAATAGGAAGTTTTTTCAAATCCAATAGTTTCAAAAATGACCCATATAGCTACTCAAGTATTTAGTGAGGAAATTAAACCATCTAAATAGGAAAGTGTGATAAAGTGGGTTGGTAATCAATTCCTTAGTTTCATGTTTGAATAGATATGATAGTTTATTAGCATGAAAATGTTTAAATAAGTTTTTGGGATTCCATTTGAAAGGAAAATATTTAGTTTTGAACATAATTTTTGGAGATACCGATTGTGAGAAAATCTGAGTGACAGGTTTATCATACTTGGATTATTTTCTCATGTTTATGGTTTTGATAAAAGCTCTATTTTGATTCTCCTTGATAAGTTTTGAGTTCTTGATGCATTGGTAAAAGGAATTAACTCATGTTTAAATTTGAAGATATTATCAAATGATTTAAGATTTGAACTATGGTTTATTAGAGTAACCTGTAGAAAAAATCTAAGGGATAGGTTAATCATACTTGGATTATTTCTCACATTTAGGTTTTTGTAAAAACTTCATTTTTAAACTTTGATAATAGTATAGGCAGATTATCTGGGGCATGATCAGTATGTCTATTTTGGGAAAATTTTCATTTTAGTATATATGTTATCATTTACATTGTGAAAATAAAGGATTATAAGACACTTTTTGGGCACCATTTGTAATTGTAATAATATTACAAACTTTTTGTATCCATGCATGATATTTGTATATTTTATAAGTCCCTCATTCATTTTCAGCATCTATTTTTAATTATCAAATGTGGTTATAATTAACATGTACAATTATAACACTAACAAACTAGTTTGTAGTTGTACATGGTGATCATTTTGTAGTGAATGATAGATTCACTATTTTGGAAGATGTGACATTTATATAGGCAGTTTACTTCTATCTACAATTTGATATTGGGTAGGTATTTCATTCATTGGCATTTCAGAGATTCAATTTGATTTTTGAATCATTATCATGATATTTTATGGTGAAGTCTTGTAGAATGAACCATTTTCATATTTAGTGGGTGATTTGACCTTTTGGGGACAAAAATGGTTTTATTGGGGAGGTTTGATATGGAGGGATTTCATATGATTTGGAAAAATCTGGAAAAGATAAGTGTCACAATGGAAAATTCAACATGTGGTAAACATATAAAGAATTTATGCAATTAATTTTTATATTGGAATTATTTTATTGATAATGGGTGTTATGTTACAGATGTGGGACCAAAATTACCTTTACCCACATTACCCCATTATCAAATTTTCTCTATAATTCTATTAAGTCACCCAAAATATTCTTTCTACCTAACCAATTCTTCCCACCTTAATTCCTCTATTTTCAAAATATTACTAATATCCTATTTGTTATGTTTAGTAATAATAAAGGGATATATTTTAAATTAAATCCAAAATTAGTAAAATATTAATATCCTATTTTATGGTTTTACTAAACCATTGGATTTTTTTAAAAACTAAGTCCTAAAATTTAACTATACCCACTCCCACATGGATGTTTTTTGCATGGTTTTTAATTACCATAGGAGAAATTTGAATAAACTTTAGGCCATACATATTTTAATTATCCCCACTTTATCCTTTTAACCACGTGGAACATGGATGGAGGGTGAATATGGTTATAATGGTCTTTGTTTATTTAATGTATATGTTTTAATATACTTAAAACCCCATGGAGATAATCCATTACATGTTTGTTAAAATCTCATTATGATAATCCCATGTGTATGTTAGCCAAGATAAGTTGAATTTTATTTTTTTTGGTTTGTTACAACCAAAAAAAATCCACTTACATGGTTACATGGCATGGAATTAATAACCATGGGATATGCTAAGTCCAAAATCTCCTTTGTTGTGCTAATCTCCTTCTTAGCATGTACATGTTACCCAAATTTGACTCCACATTGGTCATTATTGTGGGAAGCATATTTATTAAATAAGACATGGCATTGGAACCAACCATAAAATATGGGATTTTATTTAGAAAATTATTTATGACAAGCATCTTCATTAAATAAGACATGGCATTAGAACTAGCCATAAAATATGGGATTTTATTTGGTTAATTTGCATGTAGCCTATTACATGAGCTTAAGCACTTTGGGGTAGAATGGAGGTTGTTAGAAAAAAAATGCTATGAACAATCTTATTTCATTTTACATTGCAGATGATTTTTTTATTATCTAAAGATAGGGAAAAACATGCAAAGATTATTATAGAAAGTTATATATTTTTAATACAGAGGCATAATTTTGTAATACCCTGATTGAGGCCATTTTTGCCTATTACAGAGAATTGTAACAATGTAAAAATTATACAAAAGTTTTTTGCCCATTTTGGATAATAAAATACTTGTAGAGCTTCAGATAAAGAGGGAAACATTTTCTAATCAGGTTCAGAGTCTTCAATATCCGGTTTTAAGTTCTATTGTAGGCAATAGGGTTCATTTATCATTATTATGAGTTGTATTATTACTTACAAATTGATTTTTAATGGATCAAATTATTATTTAGTAATCTCAAGCACATAGACAATTGGTGAACCCACAAACAATCTCTGGTCTCTATTTTATTTTAGTTTTTCCATTATATTGGTTTAAAATTAATTATTGATATTTGTAATTAAATTACTGGAAATTGATTAAGAGACTATTTACAGAGATAAAAAAATGTAAATTGAATGTTATATCTGAACAATAGATTTATATGATTTTAAATAATATTCATAATTAGAATTATTATAGATAAATTATGTTCAAATTAAAAGTCAGTTTTATTTTAATAAATTTTGGAAATTGACATATTATTAAAATCTATTTTTAGAGAACAATATTGATTAGCAAGGGCTAAATTACTATTTACAGATTAGTTTGAATACAAAATCATATTTTTAGAGTTATTATACACTCAAGTATATATCTTGAATATTAAATTCACTTCCTATTTTATTTAATCAAGAAATTAATATTTTTGCAACCAATTCTATTTTATTCAAGGAATTGAGAGTTTTAGAATCTAATTATTTAAAAACTATTTAATTTGTCTAAGGGGTTTAAATATAGTTTTTGGATCACAATGATGAAGAATAATATCTTTAAACCCCATCCAAGTAGTTTCTTTCCCCATAGGTTGGGCATAAGGGATGCTCATTTAGAATAAAGTTTACATTAGATTATGATTATGATGACTAGAAGTTATCATAAGTTATAACAAAGGTCTTTGAGATGGGATATGTGAAATTTAAGCTATAGGATCCCATTCATCATATCTCATTAGAATTTTGTCTAAGAAAGTGCATAGTGTTGAAGTAAACCCTTTAAGGGTGTAGTGGAAGTGTATTTAAATTTATATTGGTAAGGTTTATTCTATTAAGATTTGGTTTATGTGTGTTGACCAACTATATTTGATTGTGTTATCTTAGGTGGCATTGTTGGATCATTGGTTGTTTCTTATGAATGAGAGGAATAAGTAACAATCATGGAAGATTTGGGGATTTTTTAGTTCGGTGTCTTAGTTTAAGGACAGGTAGAATTTATATCGATAATATTTGATTTATTATATAACTATATCATTGGCTTTAACACTTGTGAGTTGGTTGAATTTATTGGAATTGATTCCATGTGCCTCAATTCTATGTAATAGGATGGGTAAGAACCTTGAACAATATGTAAATTTGGGAAATTATTGTAGTTAAAAGCTAGGTAACGATCAATATATTTAAATAATTTCCTCATATTATTCATAGTAACTACATTTTCATCATGCATGATATGATCCCTAGAGATTTTGAAATTATTGGTAGTAGGAGGTGGGTTAGTATTATCTTGATGGTTAGGAAGTGGATCCTTATAAATATCTAAATGAGCATTTTCTTGATTCAAGGATTCACATTTTGTTTTAGTTTTATGAGCCTTAGTTACCACTTATTAATCTTGTTGATTTTTATATATGAGTGATTTATGATCAAAATTAGGTTTGAGAAAAAAATCCATAGTAAAAATTCTTAGTTGGTAATAATTTTCATGAGAATGGCCCCAAATTTCATGATATGAACAAAATTTGTGTGGATGGTACCAGTGTTTGGTAGGGAGAGTAGGATCAAGATCACATGGTGAAGGTTGAGAAAGATGTTTTTGAATTTCTGCTAAGGAAAGTGGTTTATGGATATCTGCATTATTTATTTGATAAAATTATAAATAAGATAATAATTATTGGAAATTGACGATGAAATAATATACTTTATTAGATTACTTGGATCAAAGGATTGAATGTTTTGTATAGAATGATAAGTATCCATAACACCATCATTTATTGTGTGTATATTTTTAGCTTTCATAAGCATTAAAGTTCCTATTGGAGGGTGTGAAGACTTGAATTATCATATAAGGAAATCTTGATGTTTAACTTGATTGAGGGCTTATTCTAAATGTTTTGGAAAAAAGAGTCCACACCCAATATTATCATTTTGAGTGATGAGCATTGGTGAATAAATGAAATAAATTATCATTAGACATGTTCTACTTGGATTTGTTAGACAAGGTTTTCCACCATTTGATACATATATGAGATGTTTTAGATTCTAATTGTTTGCAATTGATAAAATGAGCTAGGATATTTTAAGGGGGATATTTAGTTTGGAATTATTAAACTAATGAATTGACTAAGTCTTTCAAGCTAGTGATAAAATTAATTTTAAGTTGATTATACCAATCTAGAGTATCACTTAGAAATGTTTTAGCTGATAGATTAGTGTTGATTTTAACCCAATCTTTGTATATATTTCCAAAAGTCTTCAAATGTAAGGTTGGATTAGGAGATCCTTTATAAATGATAGTGGGAACTATGATTCTTATGTCAATGTTTGTAATTTAAAGAACTAAAGGTTAATTTTGTAAATTTTTTTATAAATTTGTTAATACGTAGAGGTAATGAGATAAGGTTCCCATGTGTATATCTAAGGGGGGAAGGGGACATTGGGTTTTTTTGCACCCCATTGAGTATGTTGAGGATGATTTTCAAAATGTACTAATATATTTTTCATTTTCATCATTTTATAAGCACTATTAGTTTGAAAAGTAGCCATTTGATTTATAGTTTGCAATAACAATTGATTAGTGTTAATGGTATTTTGACTAGTGGAAGTACCCTGGGATGCAATAGAGTTATATGAGGCATTGAGAGTTTCAGATGAACTATTAGCTTGAGATTCACTAGTAGTTTTATGGATTTGAGTATTAATGTGGGTATTTTGAGTAGAACCACTAAAGGTTATGCCTTCCATATTTGTAGTAATGATTTTCATGGATGATTAAGAAGGATTGGAAGATGATTTAATGTTGGTATAAGAAGGCATGAGATATAAGAAAGATGTGGAAATTTTCATATAATTAATTATCCCATATATTAAAGAAATGTTAGGTGAAGGTGAATGGGGTTATCTAATGTGAGGCCCCATCATGAGGTTATAAATGAGTATGTTATCCTTACCCCAATGCTGAGGGGTTTTATTGATGAAGAGGATCATTTAATATATATACTCAAGGTCACTATCATCCTCTATCATAGGTAGGAATTAAGGATTAAGAGAAGCAAAATAGGGATGAGTCATATTATTGGTGGTACTAGTAGTAACATGGATATTTCCAAGATCAATATTATCTACCCATGATATGGTAGATGAATATAAAAGGCCTTATGAGGATTAGTAAGAATGATCATGTTAGTTTTATTTGATATGCAAATTCATCAAATAGATGTTGCATGATGAAAAACTTATCTGGTCACTTACTATGGAATGAAAATCTAGAAGCTAAAAATGAATGAGATCAAGTTGGTCGATCTAGTTTGACTAAAAAAAGAATAAAAGAATTTGGAAATAGTCTAGATCAAGTTGGTTGATCTATTTGTACTAATAAGATAACAATAACATCTAAAAATGGACTAGATCAATCTAGTTGACCTAGTTGGGAAATAAGATAATAGAATAGTTGATAAACTGACTAGGTCAAGATGGTTGACCTAGTTGGAAAAGTAGGGAAATATAAGATTGATTAGATTAAATTGGTCAATATAGTTGTAAAATAAATAAAATAGAATATTCTATAAACTAAATAGATCAAGTTGGTTGTTCTAGTTAGAAAATTAATGAAATAGAATAGTTTGTAAACTAACTAGGTTGAGCTAGTCAATCTAGTAAAATAGAATGGTATATAAATAGAATAAATTTAATTAGTAGATCTAGTTGGAAAAATAGGATGAAAAAAAATTTACTGGATGGATCTAGTCAATCTATTTATTTAGTCTAACTTTGTTTTAAAGGCCTTAAGGTTGAATGATTTAGTTTTAAATATAGAAATAAATTTAATAACATAAGCAAATAGATCAAGTTGGTCAATCTAGTTGAAACACACAATATAAAACTTGTATCAACACTGGCTAATAAATTTTACAATATAATATATAATGACAAACAACAAGTATCAAGAATGTAATTTATATGCTAACTAATTATCCAAAAATAAGATCAAAAAGTTATACTAAAGGTTGTGTTTGATAATGTAGGATTTCAAATATATTGGTTTCTCTATTAGATAATATCAACCCTATGTTTTAAAGTGATAAATATAGAGGAAGTTCCATTCCCATATGCCATTAGACCTAGTTTTAAGGGTAATCTAGAAGTAAATTCTCAATGCTAACAAATAATAGATGCACCACACAATCAAATGGATAATTGGATTCATAAAATTTAATACAAAGATAAATATTAGGCATTTATGAAATACCATGAGGTACATGGAAACTAAATACCTAAAATAACCCCATTTTCAAAAAAATATTCATATCCACTTTCATCTATGGTAAAAGTCCAATGTCACTCGAGAGAAATAATATCTTGATAAGGTGATGAATAAAATATTTATGTTAGTCAACCCAAGTACTTAACTGAAGAAAATGAATCTTAAAATATTCCATTAAGAATCTAATTATATATACTAGATATGAGGATTGGAGTGTATCAATGTACTCCATGTACACTCATAAAATATAATATAAATATAAATCTTTTTGTTCTTCTTGATAGGACCATTTAAAACCCTTAACCTTACTCAAATTCCAAGACTGACATAATGCAACCTAGGTCAAGGTTCATTAAGATATTTTCTAGTTATCGATTAGGAATACTAGGTAAGCAACTAGGAGTACAACTACAACCAAGGGTTAGAAGTGTATTCAACCAATCATATGAAGAGTAATTTGAATGCATAATTAAATTTAGCAATTAATCAAATAAAAATTAAAAGAATAAGTATTAATCCATAATTTCTTCTAACAACAATACATTATTACACAATGTAAACATTTATCAAGATCAGGGCTATGAGTAGTATATAACTATCATCTTGTGTTGCCCACTTGATCACTCAATCAAGAACTATAGCCTTGGGATCATAGAAAAAATAACTTATTAACACACACCAATGATATTGTTAGTGTATTTATCCATACCACCACCATTCTACAACACCATTTATGCATTTAATATTCATATTGTTATAAAGGTAATAATAATTATTCATGATGTTTCTAATAGACATAATTTCCTACCAAGGAAAGGATGATAATTAATTATACAAATAGGAGTGTGAGATCACTTATAATGACAACAAAATCCCTCATATATATGTTAGATAAATATTAGAGAAGCATATTATTACAATAATCATACATCACCCAATACAATCTAGTATTCATGTATTAAATGACAACTTAAAGATTGATTCTAAATTCAAACAAAACTTAAATATATTGTAAATAATGAAATTAGTGCTATTTTTTGGATTATATACCTTAATATCTAAACTAGGGGTCCTTGCACTATATTGCATCTCCAAATAATAGATAACAATGATAATGAAGTTTAACTAATGAGTATGGCAATAAACTTATGCATATAATCCAAATATTATCACCAGTATTTTAATTTACTATGCAATAAAATAGAATATAGAGCATCACTAAAATTGAGAATCCCACATGAGTGGTTCATTCATAATAGATGTTATAGCCACACATCATATCTGGTTTAATTACCAACATGCCTAATTCAATTGCAGATAGTAATAAACATTAATTGTTTTTTAGATAACTAAATAGTGCTACCTACTAGGATTTTTTAATAATCCTTGAATTTTAGGGTCCTTGCACCATGTTATCCTTCCAATTATATTCACATAATAATGAATATGATTAAATCAATAAATCTAAAAATGACCTCATGTAGTAATTAATTGGTAATAGTTGACCACTTAGCCAATCTTTGCGAACATGGTCAGCTATAGGCCTATTATTACTTTATGTCCATCCACCATATCACATAATGATTTAGGCATAGTGTAAAGATTAACAACATGCCTCAATATTTTCAATAGGAATTAATGTATCATAAATCTACAATTACAACATTAAGCACTAATACACCATTTAACCACTATCTATTATATGCCATAGTAAGTCAAAGGAAGTGATAATAAATGACTTTCCAACTACTATACATTTATTTTCACATATATGAACATAGGCCAGTTGTACTCTTTTAATCCACAATTGATTATATCTCACTATTGGATTCATGAATGATCAATAAAAAGCTTATAATAACCTTATAATTTCCATGTTCAAGGTTACAAAAACAATGTACAATCAAGCATAATTAATCATAAAGTAAATCTAAATAATAAGTATCAACCCAATATCCCATAAGTATCTATTTAAACTAAAAGTGAATATTTACAACATTAACTTCCCAACATGCCTCTTTCACTAAAAAAGAGAGGATAACAACCAACCAACGCATAATAATTTTGAAATTTCAAACATGTATAAGTTAAAACCTTTAATCATCCATACTTATCATAATCATAACAAAATCATATTGAATGAACAATTATAAATGACACTAATTTGGCCATTAATAACCCTTGATTTAAAACATATACAATTGTAATATTGAATTGTGAATATTTTCCCCATATATACATGAATGTAATGCAAATTTAAATAGGTATTATAAATTTTATTAATACAAATGAATCACTTCATAAATTTCACACATACTCAATCTACATTCATTTCTTGTATTCTTATAATCTAATTTGAAACAAATAAAAACAACTACTATAATGAAGTCCAATAAGGGAGAAAATGGCATAACCAACTCATTGTAATATATTCAAACAATGTAACCAACTACTTATCTCTTAGATCATTTAGGCATGCATTTACAACATATTTGATAACCCAATGAAGAGAAAAAATAACATACTTATATCCATGATAAAATAGGTCTAAACAAGCACATATAACTTATGTATAAATTTGTCATAACTAACCCAACTTAGTTCACCTTTCCTATTGCAATCCCCTTATTGAAATATGTATTTACAAAATCAAGAAACTATCAAGGGCCTCCAACTTGATTTGAGTATCTATGTTTTAATGACACAATACAATATTTTTCATAAGCAATAAAAAGGTTCAATGCAACATCAAATGTAAGCATGTATCTTTCCTTCAATATTCAAACAATGATCATTTCCTCATAAAGTTAGTTCCACTTCATTTATAATGATACGTGATTTACACCATTATGTAAATTATATTAAATTCTTGAAAATAATGATTAAATGAAAAATGTCACTACAACAAAAAAATCCAACATGAAATATCTACCAACTTAAAGATCCAAGCAAAGAAGTAGAGAAAAGAGAAAATCTACATGTCCAATCATATGAGCCCTCCATTTTCTATCCCTCACCACCTCATCAATTAGCTAGATGATGGAGTCAAGAATCCAAGTTTTTGAGGAAGTCAATAGTATAAAAGAGATATTAAGCCATTGGTCAAATTCATAAAAATATACCTTCATCAAGCAAGATAATAATCAAACTATAATGTAACCAACATCAAATAATGAGGTTCAAAACCTCCAATTAAATAGCAAAGAGGATATCACTACCATTATTCCCAAAATATTTCCATTTGATCAAGAAGCATATATTCACAAATCAAGCTTACAAAATTGAGAAACCATTGGGTATTCAAATTGAAATCAAGAATCATTAAAAAACATTAAAATCTTAAATTAATTATCTTCAACAACTTAAGTAAACACAAAACCCAAATAAGAGTAATTCATCGCTTACATGACCTCCATGAATTACAATAATCACATTCCATACATGTCAAAGTATATGTACTAGCCAAAAAATAAACTTTTTAATCAAGAAAAAGGATTTATACATATCAAGATAAAGTGCATATCCAACATGAAAATAATAACACACGACTAAATACTGAGTTCATAACTCCAAGAAGGATTTTCAAAATCAAAAGCATAGCCAAATATATGTCTATTTTCAACTGTTGTAACGTATGCACCCATAGATTCAGAAAAACAATCATAATTCATACAAAAATATGAATAAAACCATAAAACCCTTCAATGCACAAACTATGATTCCTTCTTGCATAGATAGCCATAGAAGTACACAAGCATTAAATGTAAATAATCAACCATTTGAGGATTTAATAAACATTTAATGTGTGAATATTCATCCAAATGATTTTATGCATTCCAAATCAAGCATGTAGATGAATGTACAACCATATAAATGTTATTATACACGTCATTCATGTATTTAAATGAATGGACAACCATTTGAAAACATATATACATCCATGAGAGTATTAATCAACATTTAAATGGATATATAACCATCTTGAATAAAATGTACATCCATGCAAGCATTTAGAAAACAATTAAAATAGTATATAACCATAATAACACAAGCATACTCCATTGAGTTATTTTGTCAAACAAATAACAAGCATCCTTTATTAGGGCATTTCATCAAACAAATCATAAGCACCCTTTATCGTGGCATTTTGTCAAAAAAAATTCATGCATCCTCCATTGAGATATTTTTTTGAACATTTTTAAAAATCCTCCATTGAGGAATTTTGTCAAAAAAATTTCATGCATCCTCTTAAAGAATTTTATCAAACAAATTAAAACCATACAAGGTAAATAATTAGCCACACAAATGTGAATAAAACTATAAATTCAATGCAAAATTTTTAGCCACACAATTGTGCATGAGATCATCCTTTTAATGAAAAAAATTAGCCATGGCTTGTATGCACTCATCCATTAATATTATGGAATATATCAACAATCTAAAGGTATTAAATCAACCACACTAATGTATGCAGCCATCTATACAATGTATGCCAAAACTATAAAAATGCATATTCAATCATATAGTTATATGTTCATCTATTTAAATGTATGAGTATATATTTAAGTGTGTATATTCATCCCATTTAAGTGAAGGATAAACCATTTAAATTTTTATTCAAACCCAACCATTCAAGGTATTACGAAATTCATTAATGTAAGAAAAGGTTTGCAAATATTCACTTATTAAAAAAAATAAGGGTTCAATTACTCTCATACCTAAAGAAATATCCTTATGTTATCTTGATTAACTTCTTCCCACCATACATCCATGATTTCTATTTTCCTCCATTCCATGCTAAAATTCTAAGTGTTAGCTTCCCTTTCCTAGAGTCTCTATCTAAAAAAAAGGTGTCATTATCTCCCTTGCATGCTTATGCCCTTCAAAATTGTTAAGTGTGGTATCTTGTTGGCCAAGAATCTCCTCCCAAGGAAAAATGTGCCCCTATCTATTTTCACATTGTCATGTCTTTTAACAAAACAAAAGAGAAATTTTCTTCTTCTCTCCTACTCTCCCCTGACTTCAACATTGCATCTAAACCAACCTCCAAATGGAAACCCAAGGCATTTTAAGTCTAAGATTTTTAGATTGTGTGGTATCATTTTGACCCAATTTATTAAGCCTTTGTTTTGCAATATGGCATGGTAGATTTGAAATTAAAATTGTTTTGAAATTTATTTTTCATAATTACTTTAAAATTAACATGCCAACCACATTAACAATGTAACTAATAAAATAATAACATGGCCCAAGTCCATTGAGGTAAATTAAGGTAAAGAAACCAAGACAACCATAAGGTGTCTAAAAATTTAAAATGAAGGAGGTGGTAAAATCCCTTGTGCAAGACACAACCAACATACCAAGTGGGAGAGAATAAAAAAATTGAAAATGATGATTACACATGCTAATAAAATAATATAATAATTAAAAATGAAGTGAAGAATGAAATAAAACCACAAGACAAGGTTCAAAGGTGATAAAATGGATTAGAATACATCTTAACTCAAAATTACCTATCAGTATTAATATCGATTTGATCATTAACCTTCCCATTATCATCTCAACTATCAAAATCCACCACCAAGCCTAAATCATACAACCATCCTTGCAATCATAGAATATAGACACCAATAATATCTATATACTATATCAATAATAAATAATGATGTAATTTAAACCAATTAGTATATATTAAACATGAAATTAAATCAATTAAGTATATGATTAATTCATAAATTAGATACGGATAGAGTGAATCAAAATCATAATCATTAGAATCAACTCAACATCTATTATCAAATAACTAAAGTCACATACTAGAATCAAGCAATCATGTTATCATAATGTCTCAACCACAACTATAATATATCAATAGTAGGGTCATGACAAAACTATGGTTAGCTATGTACTTTGGGTATAAGTATTGGGGCAAACCCATCATGCCATGGTATCTATAAATGATAGATATGGAATGTAAATAAAATATCATGAAACCCTTCATGATAGTAGATAAGTAGTTTTAAAACTATCGATACATAGTTTCTAATGAAATACAAACAAAATGAAGATAAAAGTGAAAATCAATTTGTCAAAAATCAAGTTACTATTTTTAAAATAAAATAAATAAGCATCATCTAAAAAGTAATAATGATTATAATTACTACAAAATAAAGGTTATTTTCCTTTATTTATGATAGAAAGTGAATCATACAGAACAAGATCAATCAGGTTGATCTAGTTATACAAACAATATAGATTTTTTTATCTAATCGACTCAATAGGCCTAATCAAACACAATTAACTAGGTCAATTTAGTTTTATGGAAAAATATAGATACAAAATTAGATTAAATATGCTAATCTAGTTGACTATGTGCTATAGTTTTATAGAATTGAAAAATTGAGGAAGATAGTGCACAATTTAAAATTTGACTAAAAAGCATTGAATAAAATTTGATTAAAATTGAAAAAATGTAAACACTAAGCTATTAATAATAAACCTAGAAGATAAAATAAGATCAACTAGGTTGATTTAGTAGTTTTTTTGAGAATGTTGAATTATTGTTTGACTAGGTCATCCACTCAAGTTTTTAATCCTATGCACATAAATAGTGTTATTAGTTAGGGTCAAGATGGCTAATATAGTGTAAATAAAACTAACAAAATAATATAAAAATGAAACTAGATTGATTAGATTGACATTGTTAGTTGAAACTAAAGTAAAGAAATGAGGAAAAATCAAACTAGTCAATTTAGTTAGGGACATAAATCAAAATAAATTACTAGATTGACTGGTTCAATTCAATTGGTTGAAACTAAAAATCATGTGTATTAATAAAAAAATGAGATCGACAAGCTCAGTCTAGTTGGAAAACATGTAGATAAAAGATAAAACATGTTTGATAGGCTTGATCTAGTTGAAAAACTATAAATGGAATAAAAACATGATCAATAGGATTGATCTAGTTGAAAACTTGTACATAGAAGATAAAAGTGGATTAATAGGATATATCTAGTTGATTGTAATTGAAAAATTAAAATTTTAAGGGTTATATTCATGTCAAGTTCACCAAAATGTATGAAATAAATTAGGGTGGATCTGTAACTTGTCCTACTTAGTGGATTCTAAGCTTGGAAAAGGTAATCTTACAAAATAATTCATTACATAACTATTTATATTGGGACATGACCAATTCATATATACTAAATCTAATTAAAGGATCTCTTGCCACATAATATCCAAGGAGAGGGTTATAAATCCTTTAGTCAAATGGTATGATGTAATAGCCCTAACTAGGCCTAAAATACATAAAATAAATATAATATAGTGCTCACTAAAGTTTGTGACACAAAGGTCAGATAGTTAACAACAAATAAAATAAAACATGTAAAGATAACTCTTCTCAATTTAATGTAGAGGCAAACTGAGAAAGGAGTAAAACGTTCATTATATTACATTATGAAATATCTATCTACCAATTCTAAGAGTAAGATTTAGGAATACTGACCTTGAATTAAACCCATTGTGTCTCAATCTATCCCTTAGCCTATGGTGTTTTATAAGAAGTTATTATGGGTTTGTAAGGATCATAGTATAAAAATCATCTTTAGGTTAAAGTTCTCCTACTTTGCATCAAAAATTTTCCTGCAAGACACACTTCTTTTCCTTGAAGGTAGAACCCTAAGCAATGACTCAAGTGTATAATTAGTAGAATTATGATCTATAACAATGAATGAAATGAATTTTCTTATCTATTACATTAAATAAATACATACTACATTATATATATATATATATATATATATATATATATATATATATATATATATATATAATATATATATTAGTGGAATCAATCCCACCAATCCAATGATGGATATATTGATCCTAATTTTAATATTAAAGCCTTTGGGTTTATCTATAAGGAGTGGCTCAATATCAACACCCTTGTAGTTACCAAACTACTTTATAAAACCCTTATGGGTGATTCTTATATAATGGTACAATAAAACCAAGCTTGGATCTATCAATTATTTAAAAGGATTAGTGAATGCATTGGTTCAATACTTCTAGAATCATGACTTACTTGAAAACATCATGTGTAATTTTATCAATTGTAAACAAACAAATAATGAACCATCACCTAACTTCATTAAATATTGGAAAAACCTAGATTATAAATATGGACACAATATGAATTAATATGGCCTCTTAAATGTATTTACAATATCATTAACACCAAAACACAAATATTTCATGATGTCCTCTGCTAAATCCTTGGAATAAGTTTTCAATCAAGATAAAAGACAAGATCACTTCATGTGAAAATTGGAGGTCCCTTAACATAAGAAAAACACTACAATGGTTATCAGACCTATGAAAAAACATGTGGTGGATTATGGTTTTAGTGATACATATGATTATATTAATTATTTTAAGAGGACTATTCACACTATCATGCCTAGTGGTTCATAGAATGTGGGTCTTTCCCATCATATTGTAGGAAACCCTTTTCAACTACTCCCTAAATCCAATCATATATTGTTTAATAACATATACATATATAAACCTATTATAATTTAAAATATTGAAATAAAGTATCATAGGCTTTAACCAAAATAATTTTATGGTTCACAAATCAAACCTCATTGGTATAATAACCAATTTATTTGTTTGGTTTCACATTATTTGGGATCATTCTCATGATAATTATTGTTCTCTTCATGCCCTATAATATTGTTTTATCCTTGGTAATAACTTTTAACATGATTATATGGAAAGAGAGAATTATCAAGCCTTTTTGAAAGTTTCCAAATTTCCTGAGGGAAAGGTAAAACATGATGCATATAATCAAGCTAATGCTCACCTTGGTATTTACACCAACCCCATTATAAACCATCCTTAAATTAACACCATTTATTTTAAAATAAATAATAATAAACATGAAAATAATAACTATTCACAACTAAAAAATTAGTGTCGTTTAGCTCCAACCACTAATGTCATCGAAACTTTAGTTAATACTGATAATTACACTAATCTAGAAAGCTTAGTTAACATTTATTACATGAATTGGATCGTTTCTCACTTTGATTCTTATCCATATCCTTACCCTATTATACTTCATAAATATTAAAATTTTTAGGAATATAGAATACAAATAAATATTAATGAAATAGAGATGGAAATAAAATGCAAAAAACATAATACAATAGAGACACATATTTAACATGGTTCACCAGTATGGGCTATGTCCACATACAAACAACTATTTTTCCTCTTATGTATTCCAAAAAATGAAGGGATAAACTTGAAATACATCGAATACAATATCCTATTCAATCACACATAGTGCATCATCATGATTATAATTCCCTTATATCAAAGGAGGGTTACATATTAGGGCAAAAATGCGCACACATAATTTATACGATTAGATCTGTGACCTAATAGTGAATGGTCCATATTTACTATGAAATTATAATAATTTTAAAATACATTTTTCACAAAAAATTTACACCCCCCCCATGGTGACCATAATGGGTTGGGGGTGAGCCCCCCTAACCCCCTATCAAGAATTGGGCATTTTAATAAGATCAGGCTCTACCATCCAATAAAAAATATATTTAGGCCTATCCCACATGTCAAGTTTTACTCTTTATCCATTTCAAGCCTTTAGGTATTAAAAAATCATTTAAAACTTATGAAATCTCCAATGAAAATGTAGTTCTAATTATTTATGATAATCCAACTATATCATCACTATAGATTTTGTCTTTTGTTTTAACGAATGTATATGTGTTAATATAGTTGTATGTGTCTATGTCAATATAGTATTTTTTTTTAATACCTATGGAATATTATTTGTCTGGACTAACATAATTTACTTCTTCAAAATTTGTATTGACTAGATTAATATAACCTTTAGATCTCCAAACCCTATCACATCTGACAATTTGATAAAATATAAGTGAACTTACTATATCAACATGACCAATACCATACATAATGTTAAAAATTATCTTAATCTAGGTTCAAAACTTCATATACTCAAACTTGATGCTACTCACACATATATTTCTCATTTATAGTCATATTTAGCATATCCTTACCTCGAATAATGGGATCCCATTGATTAAATCTCTCATCTCCATAGTCAGATATCTTCTTTTGAGCTTATGCATACCTCTCATAAATATCATAATTGCTTAATGGAAACTCTCTTTATTATGCACATTTTTAAACAACCACATATGGGGAAATAATCCAATTTCCTCAATTTTTGAGGAAGGATTCATGTACCAAAGCAAATATATGTTTATCCAAATTGATAGGAAAATAGACCAAGACAATACTTATTCATGTAGATGACCTCCTATCTATATTAACATTCAAATTAGTGGTTCCAAGGTTAAGTGAACCCTAATATATTAATATTTTATTACATATGTTTCCTCTTTAGAATTCATAAAATATATCAAGTATTTTACTAATAACCTCAAGTCTACCCATATCATGTGCTAAGGATACAATTCAATAAAAACATCACTCATGTGGTGTATTTATATTCATGTCATGGTACCCCTTATTATAGGTAGGAGATATAGGTTTTAAATTTTTCTTATCCTATAATATCTTGATTTCCACCCTTTAGCTCATCAGATGAGGGCCATAGCTTCTTACACATGTTAATGTGTCAAATTACTATACCTAAGAGCTATCTATAATATTCAAGGTGATACCAACCCTTAGAATTGTGAACAATTAATAAAATTTTATCTTTAAAATACCTACTCTTTAACCTCTCTTAGGTATTCATTTTAATTAGTATAAAAATTTCAAATTTCTTGTCAATTTAATTAGAGGTTATAGTTGTCACTTTGATGGTGGTAAATGTTACTCTCAATATCCTTGACTTGAGATCGATCTTAAAATAAAATAATCTAACCATCCTCCTTATATCAGAGCTTAGTTCCACCCACCTTGTGATAAATTTATCACAAGATCTTGAATGATTAGATTGGAGCAGAACTAATTATTCTAAATAAATACCATACTCTTACTCATTCCTTAAAAATCATGGTTGAATATTTATATTGAATCTTGTATCGAATGAATTAGGATGGATTTGTAACTTGTCCTACTTAGTGGATTCCAAGCTCTAAGAAGGTAATCTTACCAAATAAATAATTATAGAGATATTTATATTAGGACATGCCCAATTTAGAAAACTAACTAAGGGATCTCTTACCACATAATACTGAATGAGAGATTTTCAAATCCTCTAGTCAAATGATATGATGCAATACCCCTATCTAGACATATAATATATAAAATGAATCTAATCTAGTTCTCACTAAATCTTGTGGAAAAAAATATGTGGAGAGTTAAAACCAAAAAAAATAACACATGCAAAGAGAACTCTAATAAAATCAATGTATAGGTAAACTAAGAAAGGAGTAAAACATTAATCGTATTAACTTGTGAAATATCTATCTACCAAATGAAATTAAGAGTTATGAATACTTACCTTGAATTAAACATGTCATGCCTCAATATCTCCCTTGGTCAATGGTGCTTTGCAAGAGGTTGTTGTGTATTTGTAAGGATCACACTATAGAAATCAAATATAGGCTAAAATAGTCCTACTTTGTATCCAAGACTTTCCCACAAGACAAGATTCTTTCCCTCTAAGATAAAAAACTAAGAAATGACTTCTCAAGTGTAGAATGAGTATGTTTATGAGTTGTAATAATGTAAAAAATAAATGATCCTCTTTATTAGATTGAATTCAAGGGGGTATTGATAGATAAGGATTATGTCATGGCCATTTTATTACCCAAAAGATAGGCACAAAACATAATTATAATGAAGAAAACACTAGCAAAAATGGATAGATACCATAATATAATTAAATCATAACAAGAATCTTACAACTACCAAAAGGCTCATATAAGTGTAAGCCATTAAATTAGAAACCCACATTCCTGATTCATTTAGACAAACACTCAAATATCCTTTCATGGATCAAACCAAGTGATAATGGCATAAATTAAATTTAGACGACCCTCATATTTGACCTTAGCCACTACTAATATTGTCAAGATCCATGTGGTTACTTTGGTAGGTTCCATGGCCATGTCAAATTCCCTTTGAGATATTGACTCCACTCTTACGACTAGTTGATTCCTAGAGAATCTATGAAAAGCTCCACATGGTGATAATTCATTAGATTTGTACCATATCACTTTATATCTATAAGACAACTTCTTTGGGGTTGTGAAATAGTGAGATTATGCCACACAGTATCATATTTCTAGTTTGTTGACTTATAGGCTTCACACTCGATACAAACACCTCCATTATTACAAAGCATCAAGATTATCGCATGTATATGTATCCTACTCACCCACTTGTCCAAGGGTTTCATGCCCAATGTGGACATCTTAAAAACTATGGAACAATGGAATTATGCCATGTGGAAACATATTGATCACTTACTAGCTTGTATGCTTTACAAGACAAATGAGCATTCTAGGTTATTACGTCACCAAAATGATACCACATGGAGAAATATAATGAGCTCACTTGTTTGAAGGCTAAACACTATACGGTCTTCCTCGATATCATGGGTTGTCAAAATTATTCCATGTGGAAACATACCTCTATCAGGTTTGCCCATAAGCCTTCACATTATATGGTCCTCCTTGGTATCATGGGTTATCAAGATGATGCTACATGGAAACATCCCACTAGTCCACTATCTTGGAGGTATCACTCCCTATATGGTCTTCCTAGGATTTTGGGTCATTAGGATGATGCCATATGATAATATATCACTATACCATTGGCCCAACACCAATTATACCATACACTAGGATAACATCATTCTTGAGTTAGTAGGAGGATGACACATGGCTTCCTCTGAACCAAATATAAAAGACATGAAAATTACTAAGGAAAAAGACCACAAAATGACCCAAATTAGAGGTGTTTATTGGCCATTTTTTGGCCCACATACAAAGCTTTGAATAATTGATTAGATTTCTAGATGGAATGAGTGGACCATTGTTGTTTCAAAGATTTTCAAACACTTTAAGTTAACTTAATGTGTATTTGATCAAATTCCAAAGGATAGGTCTATAGTTGTAAGGAGAAAGATTCCATAGTAGGTTTCATGATGATCAGGGTGGTTGTAATTCATGGGACAAGTCTGCATAAGCTTCAGGTTTTCATAGTTCATTTTAGCCTTTAAAGATGCAGTAGTAGGGTAAACTAAACAAACCCATAAGAGCCTACAAGCTAAAAGGCTAAGTGCAAAACCATTATTTTTCTAAGTCCTTACTTGGAATTTTATTTTAGGATTTTATTTTAGCTAAGTTTCATTTCCTTTGGGATAATTATATTAGGTTTTATGGCTAAGTATTGGGAATTATTTTACACATTTTGTCTAAAAAAAAATTGTAAAGTACAAATTCTTTCAGACATGTCTATAATAAAGGCCAAGTATATTTGTGTCAAGAAAATTATCCAAGAATTTTTTTCAAAATACCTTATTTATTTTGGACCTTTTGTCTTGGGAAAAAATTAAATCACATGTTTATTTTAGACATTTTGTTCATAACAAATGTCTGGATGGGAAAAGGCCTAAATGCAAAAGTCCTGACAGATCATTCTCTTAGAAAGTGGTCCTAAACAAAGTTTAAAAGGGAATTTCTTTGAGAAAATGGACCAAATAAAAATATTGAAAGGTATTTATTTGAGAAGGTAGTCCAAATTAAAAAAAATTTGAAGGATTGGTTTTTAGAAAAGTGGCCAAAACACTTTTCTTGAAGGGACATTTCTTTGGGAAAGGGTCCTAGACAAAGTCCCAAAGGGTCACTCTCACAGCAAAGTGTCTTATACAAAAGTTTGAAGGGAATTTTAAGGAATTTAAAGGACACTTTCAAAAATCTAAACGAAACTTTTAGAAATCCTAAAGGTTAATATCAAGGTAAAAAGGGCCATTTTGAAAAGGCCAAAAGTAAACTCTATAGGGAAAGTGTCCCTAAAAATGATTCAACAAAAGGTATAAGGGCATGAATTATTTTGAGAATGTTTTTTCCAAAATTTGGCTAAGGAATGTATTTCTTGTAGGGAAAATTTTCTATGATAATTTTCCCAAAACACCAAATTATTTTGTTCACAAAAAAAGACTAAATACACAAACCTTTTAGTAAAATTATCCGAGACAATTTCCCTAAAGAAATATTTTTTTAGAAAAATTGTTTCAACAAAGTTGAGCTAGCAGGATGGTGATAGGTGCACAAACATTAAATTAAATCTTATCATCCATCTATTGAACTCCAAATACTCATAATTGTGTGGACATCATTTATGTTCCCACATATGTCAATTGAAGGTTGTGTAGATGTCAAAATTTAAGCTCATGAAGTAGCCATTGGAATTAAAAAATAAGATCAACAATTGACATTCAATCATATAGATGATCCAATGATGAGCGAAAACTAAAAAATTAGTGGGTCCCAATAGATCAATGGTCTTATCTCGATCATACATCTTGATCTAATAGTGCAAGATGGGTCAAATAATCAAGGAGATTGAGAGGTTGGCATGTGGCATAAGTGTATGAGGCTAAATTTTGATAGTGAATCTTAAGAATTAATGCACATTTGACACATGTCATAAGCTAGAATAGAGTTGACAAGTCAAGGGGGAGGATCAATGGCTAGCACTTGATCATACAAATCAAGATCAATGGAGCAAGTAAAAGTCAATAAGTCAATAGAGCCTAAGTTAGTTTTCCAATAACCAATGAACAAAAGACTAAGCTGGAACATTTTTGACTAAGATTGATGGAACATTTCAACTCTAGAAAATCAAATAAATAGTCTCAATCTAGTGGAAAATACATGGAACCAAGTTTAAGCTCAACTTGAGTTGAACCAGGATAAATAATAAGGACCAAGCATTACCATCAAAGCTCCATATAGGTAAAATAGGTCTTTTATAATTAATATGCCAAAAGGGTGGCAGTATGTTGTAAAAGAGACTAGGCATCAATTAAAGTGTCATCTATATAGATTATAAGAAAACAAATAATCTTAGATTGGTTTTTCTCTATAGTTGATTTAGGTCTAGGTTTTAAAGCAAGATCTAGTTTTTGGAATAAATTTAGAAGCTCTCATCTCTCAACATAGTCATAAGCTCTTGATAAGCTGTCTCTTAGAGTAGATACAGCATGGCTTAGTTAGGTTCATATATATGAGGATTTTGTCCTTATACCTAAGTAGTTAAGTAGAGGATGGCATGAAGATTGAAGATAGAGATCTGATAGTTATAGAAGTAGCCTAAGAATTTAATATATTTTTAGAGTGCCTAAGGGTCCCTTTCATAAGTAGGATCATGACTAACCATCTTTGGCAAAACTCTTGTCTTCTAGTGTATTTCTAAAAGGCTATTGGGAAAAATAAAGACTATCTTGTTCATGATAGAGTATGTCTTGATTAGACCAAATCATGGTGGAACATTCCCTTGAAATATGGTAGATAATTAATTGTTCTCAAAACACTCTCCCTCTTCTCTCTTCTCCCCTACTCTTATATTATCCCATTCTCTTCTCCTTTGTAAAGGTTCTTAAATTTTAGACTTTTTATCTTTTTAGGAGATAGGGATACTCTGAGATATTGTAAAGTATGTTTATTTTTATTAGGCTTAACCTTATGAATCATTTTTAATAACTATCTCTTGATGTAATAAGGACTTTCTTTACCTATCTCTTGCCTTGAGTCTGTGTTTGGTGAGTTGTGTATGATGGAATTGTGTGAAGGAAAATCTTCCTTGTCCATTTTCCTCCTTTTTAACCTTATTTAGGGAGTTTTCAATGTTACTTACAGGTTTATTAGTGTTCTACTCTAAACCTCTTCTATGAAATAATTATGCAAGTGGTTTGATCTTGAAGTTGTGTGAGCTAGTATTGTCTTCTACTAATTTAGTGTGGGTTAAAGCTTATGGGAGTTTACCTTTTAAGTTTGGTGCATCAATTGGTTAAATTTATTACGAGCCATTTTCCCTTTCTAACCCTTTTCTCATGAAGCATTAGCTTAGAATTAGTTTAGGTGATCATAAAAGATGAAGCTAGCCTACTATGTAGGTTCAACCCTAACATAGGTTACCCATAGCCTAGGGTTATCCCAATATTATGAATTAATGGGGGAGATCTTGAAGAACCCTTTCCAAGGGTGCAAATTGACATCATAACTATCTTTGGCACACTCAGTGGGATTAATGTCCAAAGTAATGGAAGGTTTTTTGGTTTTTTTATTCTACATATCAGCCTTTGGAAGCATTCTACAAACATCAATGGTGACTTAGAGCATCTATTAGCTAGTTAAGCAGCCTAACTATGTTCCTAATAATCGTAATATGGTATGTATAACCATTCATCTTTTAGTCAATATGCTTATCCTCTACCTCAACATGATACTTATCAGATAAATAATGTTTATGTGCTCCCCACAAGTGGCCCTTATGTAGCTTGCCAACCCTATCATGGCCTTTGTCTTCCTTATACCCTTTCATATGACCAAGGTCATAATCTTTTGCATTCCAATCAGTCCTCTACTTTCCCTTATCAATACCAGGCTTAACCTATTACATCCTTATTAGTGTTCAATCAAGCATTAGTAGTTTATATTGAGTTGATAAGGGAGATTGGTAAAGGTTTGGAGTTTTCTCCAGTCATCCCTATCCATGCTCTATAAAAATAAAGAAGTGTTATTTAGTTAGTGAAGAATAGATGGTCTATTTTTGAAAGTAGACAATGGTCTTCTTGTAGGAATGAGGACATAGTAATGATAATAAACATGGTCCAAAATGCAGATAATATGTTAATATCTTTTGAAGAGTAGCAGGCTCATTTGGACCAACCTTATGTTCCCTCTCCCTTCCAAGAGCCTCAAGCTCAACCTCCAAGATTCCCTAATCATCCCCCTAGTCAATCTTATCAAAGTCTATCCTTGTCAAAACTCAAAGAGGAAATATTGTACCAAAGAAAAAAACATGAAGATCAATGAGGGGGTCAAACATGGACAAGATTTTCCTATTCATACCATGGATGGGATAAATATATTCCTACAATAAGTATGGAATGTATGGACATCTAATAAGTAAACTTACTACCCATATGTTGAGAAGCAAGAGATGAAATGGTGAGTATTATCCATTGAAGAAGTGTTTGAGAAATGGGAGAAAGAGTATGTCAAGACTGAGCCAATCAATTTTCCCTCTCCTATAATTATAAATATTTCTATTCAAGACAATGAAGATATTCCATCTTGGATCCTCTCCTATGACCTTAACTATTTCATACCCTCTGTTGTGAAACCATCCTCTCCCATACCCAATTAAAAAAAATGGAGAAGGTGTACAATTATTACACTTTCCCCTCATGGAAATAAATCAAGGAGGGACAAATAAGGAAAGGGAGGTGTTATTTGAGGCTATCCAATAACTAGTACTAGTAGTGGAAGGGTTAGCTATGCAAGCAATGAATCAATAAACCATAGCTTAACTCAATAAGCTTGGCTTACAAGATTTCCAAGACTCTTTCTCCTTAATTAAAGAGCCACCTAAAAGATCATTCAAAGTACATATCTATAAGGATACCCTCCTTAGCTAAAAGCATGGTTAACTTCTTCACCCTCCCACCATCTCCCTTTTAAATGAGGACCCTATTCTATAAAGGAAAGAGGAGGAGCTTGTAGTCATAAGTGAGCATAAAGAGGACAATGCAAGTGTGTATGATGAGGATATCATGATAGGTAGCCTAATTAATATGGATGAACATGTTTTAACTTTCAATATGTAGGATCCTAATGAGAATCAAGAGGATAAACTTCATGAACCTATTATGGAGGTTAAAATCAACTCAAACAATTTAGAAGATCAATGATAGAATTTGTACTTAGATTTATTGAGTAAAATGGAGTAGATTAATATTAAAAACTTGATTGAAGAGAATAATCTACATGGTAAACATGGGGTAGACCTTAAATGGTCTACTAAAGGTCAATTATACATAAATGATGAAGATGATCAGAACCAAGAACTAGAAGTTGGTCTACATCAAGATGAGGTGTTAGTTGAGGATAAACCTAATATGTTGGAGTTAGAGGAAATTAGATCAGACCTTGAGCAAGAAAAATATGATGTATTATGCCTGGGATGGTAAAATAAACCCTCATTTACATTTTAAGATCAAAATGAAATATTGAGTGAGGTTGATGAAGGGGACATCTCAAATGCTCAAGAAATGTAGTTTGAGAAGTATACCAGTTAAGAGCCTGAAGAGTTATGGTAGTGTTTTAATGCCATAAAAAAAGAATTTGAAGAGACCAATGGATATGTCATTCTTCTATAAATATATTAACATGATACTCTAATCATGAATGATCCTAATTTACATAAGGAAAAGGTGGAAGAACATGGTCTTTTTGAACCACCAATTAAACCAAGAGTAGTTTCTCCCAAGAGCCTGAATGAAGTCTTGATGAAAGACTTTCTCAAGAGTAGAGATCAACATCAAGAAAATGATCATGAAGACCACCGTGAACTTATATTGGAAGACTTACACTAATATGTCTATATTGGAGACATGTTTGTTCCATTCCATCCATTAGAGAGCACTTTAAAAGGATTGGCCATCAAGCTTCCTGGTTTACCAATTTTGGTACCTCCAAATCAAGATATTTTCCATCTTGATTAGTTACAAGTGGATGATACTATAAGTTTCCATTTTAATCTAGTAAGACCAATTTTTAAAGGGTATTGTATATATTCGAGTACTTTTAATGCTTTTTTGTAAGTGCCTTTATGCACATTTGTTTAGTAGGTTAGTTGTTCTTTCTTTCCTACAAGTGCCTACGTGTATTTGCCTTTGTTTTTTTAATTTTTGGTCCCTATTATTTCAAAAGGAAGTTACAAAAAGGGTCAGCCTTGTATCAAATTCTAAACCAACTCAGTTGTAGAGTCTTATGAATCCATACCTAATGGATCATATAAAGCTACATGATCTAAGTTCTTAAGCATAGTAGGCATGATTCCCTATGAGTCACCATAGATGTTGGCCATTTTTTGGCCCACATACAAAAATTTGAAGAGCTAAGAAAATTTATAGATGGAATGAGTATACCATTTCTATTGCAAATATTTTGAAACACTTTAAGTTAAATTAAAGTTTATTTTATCAAATTTTGAAGCACAAGTCTACAGTTGCAAGCAGGAAGATTCCCAGTTAGGTTTCATGATGATTAAGGTAGTTATATGTCATGGAATAAGTTTTCATAGTTCATTTGAGCCTTCAAAGATCTAATAGTAGGGCAAGTTGCACAAACCTAGAAGAGACTACAAGTTAAAAGGCTGAGCACAAAACCTTTATTTTACAAAGTACTTACTTGAAAATTTATTTCGAGCTTTTATTTTGGTGAAGTGTTATTTACTTTAGGCTAATTGTTTTGGGTTATTTAGATAAGTATTAGAAATTATTTTGGATATTTTGTCTAAAATAAATTTCCTGAAGTATAAATTCTTTTGGACATTTTATCCACAACAAAGGCCAAGTATATTTGTCTCTAGAAAATTATCCAAGACAATTTTCCCAAATAACCTATTTCTTTTGAACCTTTTATCTATGGAAAAAAAACAAAGAATATGTTTCTTTTAGACATTTGTTTGAAATAAATGTTCTGATGCGAAAAGGCCCACATGCAAAAGTCTCGAAGGATCATTCTCTTATAAAGTGTTCCTAAACAAAGTTTAGAAGGGAATTTATTTGGGAAAATAGACCAAACAAAAATCTTGAAAGGTATTTCTTTAAGAAGTTGGTCCAAAGATAAAAAACCCAAAGGAATATTTTTTGGCAAGGTGGTGAAAACGCTTTTCCTAAAGTGTCATTTCTTTGGGAAAGTGTCTTAGATAAAGTCCTTAAAGGTCACTCTCATAGCAAAGTGTCCTATACAAAAGTATGAAGGGTATTTTCAAGAATCTGAAGGATACTTTCAAAAGGATGAAGGGAACTTTTAGAAAGCTTGAAGGGTAATCTTGAGGGGCAAAGGGATATTTTGAAAAGGCCAAAAGGAAATTCTATAGGGAAAGTGTCCTTCACAAAAGTTTTGATAAAAGGTACAAGGGTAAAAATTCTTTTAGGAAAATTATTTCCAAACCATGGCTAAGGCATTGATTTATTTCAAGGAAAATAGTCCACAAAATTTTTCCAAAAGATTAAATTCTTTTAGACATTTTGTTCGCATAAAAATACTAAGTACACAAATCGTTTAACAAAATTATCAGAGATAATTTTCTTGAGGACATATTTAACTTAGATAATTTTTTTTGGTAAAGTTGATCTAGCAAGGTGGTGATGGGTGCACAAATGTAAAATTAAATCTCAATAGTCATCCATTGAAGTCCAAATATTGATGGTCATGTCCATGTCATTAACATTCTCATGGATGTCAATTTATGGTTGCATAGATTTCAAAATTTGAGGTCATGAAGTAATTGTTGGAATTCAAAAAATAGGATTAACTATCAGCATTCAATCATACAATGATCTAACAATGAGTGGTGAATAGAAAGTTAGTGGGTCCCAACATATCAATAGTCCTCACTCAATCATACATCTTGATCCAATGGTGCAAGATTGATCAAACAATTAAGGATCTCAAGAGGTTGACATGTGGTATAAGTGTGTGAGGCTATATATTGACAACAAATCCTTATAAAAAACATGCATTTAACACATGGAATAATCTGGGATAGAGTTGATACGTCAATGAGTAGGATATATGGTTATAACTTGATCATATAGATCAAGATCAATGGAGATAATAATATTTAATAATTCAATGGAGCACGAGTCAATTTGTTGATAACTAATGAAAAAAGTAATGAGCCAAGACATTTTTGACTAAGGTCAATGGAATAGTTTGACTTGGGCAAAGAAAACAAATGGGCCCAAGCTAGACAAAAATACATGAAACCAACTTTGAACTCGCCCTGAGTTTAACTAGGATAAATAATAAGGACCTATCATTTCCAACAAAGTTCTATAGAGGAAAAATAGGTATTTTAGACCTAATATGGGCCAAAAGGTGGAAAATTTTTGTAAAAATCACCAAGCATAAAAAAAAGTGCCATCTATATAGACTATAATAAAACCAATAATGTTAGATTGATTTTTGTCGATAGTTGATTTAGGTTTAGGTTTCAAAGAAGGAGTTGGTTTGTGAAATAAATGTAGAAGCTCTCATCCTTTAACATAGTCATAAGCTCTCAAAATTCCACTACTCAAAGTAGATACATAATCCACAACTCAAAGTAGATACATCATGGCTTGGTCAGGTTCATAGTTATGAGGATTTTGTCCTTATACATAAAGATTCAAGAAGAAGATGGTACAAAGGTAAAAAATAGAGATCTAGTGGTTGGAGAAGTAGCTTGAGTATTTAATAAATTTTTAGAGTGCATAAGGGTCCCTTTCATAAGTAACATCATGAATCTCCATCTTTGGAAAAACTCTTGTCTTCTAGTGTATTACTCAAATGCTTTTAGGAAAAATAAAGACTATCTTGTTCATGATAGATTATGTCTTGATTAGACCAAATCATAGTGGAACATTCCCTTGAAATTTGGAAGCTCATTAGTTATTTTTGAAACATGCTCCCTCTTCTCTCTTTCCCCTTCTCTTATATTATCTCATTCTCTTTTCCTTTGTAAAGGTTCTTAGATTTTAGACTTTTTATCTTTTTGGGAGACAAGGATACTCTTTGAGATATTATAAGGTATGATCCTCTTGATTAGGATCAAACCTATCAATGATTTGTAAGAAATACCTCTTGATACAATAAGAACTTTGTTTACCTATCTCTTACCTTGAGTCTCTATTTTGTGAGTTGTGTATGATGGCATTGTGTGAAGGAAAATCTTCCTCATCTATTGTCCTCCTTTCTAACCTTATTTAGGGAGTTTTCAATGCTACTTTCAAGTCTATATTAGTTTTCTACTCTAAACCTATTCTATGAAATACTTATGCAAGTAACTTTATCTTGAGGTTGTGTGAGCTAGTATGTTTTTCTATTAATCTAATGTGGGTTCAAGCTTATGGGAGTTTCCCTTTCAATTTTGGTACATCACCAAGTTAAACTTATTAAGATCCCTTTTCCCATTCTAACCCTTTTCCCCTGAAGCATTAGTTTAGGTAAGCATCAAAGAGGAATCTAACCTACTCTGGAGGTTCAGCCCCAACATAGGTTACCCATAGCCTGGGGTTGTCCCAATATTATGACTTAATGAGAGAGATCCTCAAGAACCCTCTCTAATGGTTCATATTAATTTCATAATATTGTCTAAGGCAAAGTCCATGTGGGTGAATTAAGTCGATGAGGACAACCCAACTTAAGGTAAAATGCCTAAATTTGATTAAGCTAAAACTTGTAATCCTTTTAAATGTGACTTAGAAAATATTATAAAAGAAACCAAGAATACAGATGACTATGGAAAAAAGGATCATGAAAATATTCTAAAAAATGGATATGACAAGTGTTACACAAGAAAGGATGCACAATGAACTCATCGATTAAATAAGGCAATGATGTGATAATTTCCCTGAAGAACTATTTATTTGGAATAAATTGTTTTGGAAAAGTTGATCTAATAGGGTGGTAATAAGTGTGATAATGTCAAAGTCAAGCTCAATAACCATTCATCAAATTCTAAAGATTAATGGTCACATTGATGTCATTGATGTTCCTATAGATGTCAATTGACAGTTTCACAAATGTCAAAATTCAAGCTCATGAAGTAGTTATTAAAATATAAAAAATAGGATCAACAATCGACATTTAATCATATAGACAATCCAAAGGTGAGTGGTGACTGGTAGGTCAGTGGATGCTAGTAGATTGATGATCCTCACTCAATTATACATCTTGATTCAATATTGTGAGATGGGTAAAATAGTTAATGATCTTAAGAGGTTGACATGTAGGATAAGTACGTGAGGCTAAAAAATGACAACAAATACTAAGAATAAACACACATTTGACACATGGCATAAGGTGGCATAGAGTTGATAAGTCAAAGGGTAGGATTTATGGTTGGTACTTGATCGTACAGATCAAGATCAATGGAGCTAGTAAAAGTCAAAAGTCAATGGATCCCAAGTCAGTTTGCTGAAAACCAATGAAAAAAGGATTGATATGGGACATTTTTGACTAAGGGTGATATAATAATTCAAATTGAGAAAAACAAATAAATGGAATTGAGTTGGTATAAAATATATGGAACTGAGATCAAACTCAACCTGAGTTGAACTAGGATAAATAATAAGGACGAAGCATTGCCAATAAATCTTCATAGAAGTAAAATAGGTATTTTAGACCTAATGTAGGCCAAAAGGGTGGAAAATTATTCTAAAAGGGACCATGCATTAAGCAAAGTGACATCTATATAGACTATAGGAAAACCAATATTGTTAGACTGATTTTCATCTATAGTTGATTTAGGTCTAGGTTTCAAAGCAAGAGCTAGTTTGTGCAATAAATGCATAAGCTCTCATCCTTTAACAAAGTCATAATCTATTGAAAATCTATCACTCAAAGCAAATAAAACATGGACAAATTAGGTTTATAGATATGAGGATCTTGTTTTTATACATAAGCAATCAAGTAAAAGATGGTATGAAGCTCAAAGATAGAGATATAGTGGTTAGAAAAGCAACCTAGGCATTTAATAGATTTTTAGAGTGCCTAAGGGTCCCTTTCATAATAAAGATCATGACTCACCATATTTGGTGAAACTCTTGTCTTTTAGTGTATTTCTTAGAGGCTATTAGGAAAAAAAATTGTCTTGTTCATGATATATTACGTTTTGATGGGATCAAAGCATGGTGGAGCATTCCCTTGAAATCTAGAATCTCATTAATTATTCTCAAAACATGCTCCCTCTTCTCTCTCCTCCCCTTTTATATTATCCCATTCTCTTCTCCTTTGTAAAGGTTATCAAATTTTATAATTTTTATCTTTCTAGAAGACCAGGATACTCTTTGAGATATTGTAAAGTATTCTCCTCCTAATTAGGCTTGACCCTACAAGCATTTGTACAAACTACCTCTTGATGAGATAAGGACTTTATTTACCTATATCATGCCTTAATTCTATGTTTATTGAGTTAAGTATGATGGAATTGTGTGAAGGAAAATCTTCCTCATCCATTATCCTCCTTTTTTACCTTATTTAGGGAGTTTTCAATATTGCTTGTAAGTCTAGATTAGTGTACTACTCTGAACCTCTTTTATGAAATACTTATGCAAGTAGATTTATCTTGAGGTTGTGTGAGTTACCATTCTCTTCTATTGATCTAGTGTGGGTTCAAGCTTATGGGATTTTGTCTTTTAGTTTTGGAGTTCACCTAGTTAACTTTCTTAGGGTCCCTTTTCCCTTTCTAACCCTTTTCACATGAAGAATTAGCTTAATATTAGTTTAGGTGAGCATCAAATAAGAGCCTGGATTACTCCAAAGGTTCAGCCCCAACATAGGTTACCCACAGCTTGGGGTTGTCCCAATATTGTGACTTAATGGGAGAGAGCTTGAAGACCCCTCTCCAAGGGTTCACATTAGTGCCATAATAGTGTCTAAGGAAAAGTCCATGTGGGTGAATTAAGCTGATGAAGATAACCAAAATTAAGGTAAAATGCCTAAATTTGATTAAGTTAAAACTTTTAATACTTTTAAATGTGACGTATAAAGGATTATAAAAGAAACCAAGCAAAAAAGGCCTTGAAAATCTTCTATAAAATGGCTATGACAAGAGTTTCACAAGTAAGGATTCATAGGGAACTAATAAAGTAGATAAGGAAATGATGTACAAGGTAAGTTGAAAAAATAGATGCAAAAAAATCAATTCTTGACTAAGCTAAAATCTATGAACAATTAGAAGCGACAAAGACCAATAAAAGCCAAAAGAACCAAAAATCTGCACAAAATAATTCAGCAAGACTAAAATAAAATGATTTAAGTGAAGCGTAGAAAAAATATAAGGCCAACTACAAAGTTGATCAACCAAAACATTTAGATTAAGTCAAAAATGAATAAATAAACAAACTTCAAGGATTAAACAATATCTCAACACTAAGCCAATATTCTCATTGATTTAGTCAAACATCCAAAAACATTAGGTAAACTCAACTTGAAATTTGACTCACCTACTCATTAGAATTTGAATATTATATAATTATTATGGATACCTCATCCATTAAATCAAAGATAAGAATCTTAAGTTAGGGATTTAATAAGGTTTTAAAATATAGATTTTAGGATTGGCCTACCAAAACCTTGATAAATAATAATTAATCTCGAATTAAAATAATATCAATCCTCAGTTTATAGTCCTATTATGCATTTATTATTATTAACAAACACTCCACCTTTTAATTGAGATACACTCATTTATGGATAATCCTAGTGTATAATATAATTTCCTATAGAAGACATGAAGAGACATAAATCTCATTTTTTAGGCTAATTATTTAGAAGTTTTGACCAAGAAAACATATTCACTATTTTATTAAAAGAGTCATACAAGATTAAAAGTTGATCCCTACTTGAAATATTCCATCTAGGGAGATATATGGTCATGTCTTAGGAGGTTATCAATGACACTCTTAATATTTATTAAACATTTTATCTTTCTTATCTTAGTTTGAAACTTATCAAGGTTTAGTCTATCTAATCTAGACTAGCTAAGCATAACACATATTATGAATGGTTGACATAACCATATTCATAAAAGTAGAACACCATATATATTAATCATCCAAATCATAGGTAGCTTAAATCACGCACCTTCATATAGGACTGATTCTTCATATACATACATATATATATATATATATATATATATATATATATATATATATATATATATATTTTCATTTATAAATAAAGCTTAGGATACATCATATAGCAATATCTCAATTTTGAACTCCTATACAAGGGGTAATAACACTATGTGTGACCTAAGCACAACCATAGGAAAATAAGTAAGGAGAAGAAGTAATCCAAGTGGCCTTACTCCTATAGAACATGATAACTCAATCATGAATCACATAGAATTAATTTAGTTAGATAATAAAATACTCAAGTCAATAGGGTAATGACCAACTGATCTAGGCCCTTCTATGGATTTTTTTACACATTTCTACCAACTATGTCTATCCCTCTCTAAGATCTATTCTTGTTTCCCTTATTTTATTACTTCATTCCTAGGGTGGATAACAGTCTACAAACCCCTTTCTTATAGATCTACCCTCCTCAAATAGGCATTCTCTCCTCCTTAAAACCTAATTAGAATGTGACATGTGTCTATTCTTTCCTTGGATCAACCAATCACTCTGTGTGCTAAACCATGCCTTCAGAAATGGAAATTATCTTTATCAATCCAAAATGGCACATGATGGATCTAATAGAGTCTAATTATTTCTTCTAAGATAATTCACCTTCATATGTAGGGCTCAAGACAAAGATAATTAATTAATAAGTCTACAATTTTGATATAAGGCAATCTAAATGTTGGTATACTTTGTCCTCGTACATTAAAGATGACCAAACAAAGGTGTTTTAGTAACCCAACTTTAATTACAATCCACTCAGACACATCAAGATTAAATAAAGGGGTGAACGGTATACAGGGTAATAAACTTGGACTAGTTAATGTTTAGACAAGATATGGGTTAAAGATATGATTACACATGCTGAGATTATGCCTAGCATAGTCCATTTTTCCTTGGTTGGCAAAGAATTGTTTTTGCACACTTATTTCACCCATGAAATTTGATACCCTAATATCCAAGGCTTAGAATATTAATTAGGATAGATCATTTACTTAAACCAATGTAATTATCTTACCAAATAATTCATAATGTCATGAAGTGATATTCTTATAGCACCTTAGTGCATATGTAATTTTATTTGCAACCTAAAGTAATAATTTAAGCATTGTTAAACCAACATTTTCCATGTGTATAATCCTCTTACCTTCATAGTCAACACCACCAAGGGAGTATAACCATCAGTTTAACATAGTCACATTCATTTGTCAAGAGGGTCCTTATATATTGACCCTAAACCTCTAAAGAATTTACCTAATAAGATTGACTGGCTCAATCTTGTTAGGTGAGAAAGACAGTTTACAGGTATTGAGCTAGGTCTGATAAGACAATGTAGTTCCATAATATGCAGTCAATATATAACATTGACCTAATTTATAGAGTAGGAAAATTAATAAAATGGGTTTTTTTTTGGTTAGGGCCTAGTTTGGAAGATGAATTTCTTAGAGGAGATTTGTAATTGCTTATATATTTTGATAAAAGTAACTTGTAGTGATTTTAGGTAATGGTATAGGGACCAATAATCTTAAGAAGCACAAAAGGGTCTGCCAAACCCTTTCCCAATGCACCCTTTAAGTCATGCACTTAGAGATATTTAAACTCAATAGGTTCTTATAAGAGATAAAGTGTCAATAAATTATACAATTTAAAAATATTTTGTGTATACATATGCCCCACTCGAAGCTCACCATGTGTCACATAGTTATAACATGATGGGTCTTTGATAAAAGAACATACAAACACATAATGCTAAGCTAATAAATTATAGTAAAAATGGGAAATAAATCAAATTAAATAATTGAAAAATGCATACCTTTAATTACCTTATTATTTTAGATTAGAGACTGTGAGAAGTATGTGGAAGAGGTGTCTAATATATGGGACATTAGGTGGACCTAGAGAATAAGGTAAAATCATTTTTTTGAAAAAGTATGGGGTAAATATAGAAAAATTCTCTACTTTATCAAGATTATAGAAATTTTTGTAGTTTGTAAAAAGAGCTTGTACACACATAGTTATGAGAAAAAAAATGTTTTTTTTTGGTAAATTTTTCCTAAGTAAAGAATTTATAAATTTTAAATATAAATATAATTTTAACTATTCATTTTAAAATTTACTATTTTTAAAAACCAAAGCTCTAAGTGACCTAAAAGAGTGATGAGAGAGACTATGGCATGGATGTAGGGAACATAAGGTGGGGATGTAATTCAACTATTGTGAGCATGATACATGTATGGGATGTAGTGAATTTGAAATGTTATCTTCTTTTATTAAAATATGAGGTAGATTTGTAAAACTAGGTATCGAGGTAAATCCATGTATTATAATTTGCCCCAAAATTTTTTAGGGTAGATTAAAAAGTATGAATAAAAATGGGTAGGGGTTAAGGAAGGTCACTAATGAAAAATGTTTTAAAAATTACTACAATAAATGAATGGGATCATCTAGGTTGACATAGTTGTAAATTAATATGTTAATGATAGTGCATAATTTTATAGTATCAAGGTGATCTAGTTAGTCATTAGCTGGCCAACTTTGTGCATGTGGGCCAATCTAGTCTACTAGTGTATAGGTGGTTAATCATGTATATATAAACCAATCTAGCCTAATAGTGTATAGGAATTCAACCTTGTACATATTGACTGACCATATGTGTTTTTGGTATGAATGGAAAATAAGAGGGAAATTGAGATCATATAGGTCTATGTATGTAGTGATACAATGATAAATATGCTTGCTAACTAATCATAAGATAAAGATAGGATATTCAAGGGGTGTGGATTTAAAAACATTTCACAATAATAACTATCTTATTCAAACAAATGAAATAAAAACCATAAAAATAAATCATCCTAAAGAGAAATAGGGGAAAGATAAATGAAAATTAAATTAATCCATGAAATAATTCCAAGTGATAATTAAAACATACGATCAATATTTGATCATAAATCAAATCCAAATCAATGAAAATATAATAATTAATGTGATGAAACACCATGATGAATTTCAAAGCACTGATAAATTTTGTGTCAAACATTATCCATAACACTTGATACATCCTTGTGTAATTATACTCTAACCTTAATAAAAGTTTCATCAATCTTTACAGAGAGTCATTAAAATCCTTCTTGGTGTACTATCTTGATTGAGAAAATACGTATGATAAAAGAATAATGATGCTCATGGTGTAGTTCTTAAAATGGATACTCAATGTAAGGAACTAATTTTGAACTATGATGAACATCCTCAGACCTATGAGTAAATGTTGGTTGTGGAGAAGGTTGAGATTTTTTTTGTGAATGCCCTAGAGTATGCAACTAGGCCATTAAAGGTTTACGTCATTAGAAATAATGTAAATGATATTGTAACACATGGAATATATATGTATAATGTTTATTACATTGATGCTAAAGATAGTAAACTTCTGCATATTTAAGGATGTATTTTAGAAGTAGCTTTAGAGGTGGTAGGATCTTATTTGTAGCTTGTGCCTTCTTTGAATGAATTGTATCAATGTAATGCCAAATCTATCAAAAATGAGTAGAAGAATTACTTCATGTGCCATGAAAGTAATATGTATGTCTAAGATTAGATTGTAGAGGTTGGATATTTGTAGTAAAAATAGAGCATAAGGACTACTATTACTGATGTGCACAATAATCCTTGGTCTAATGATGAATAATTGTATTGATCTCATAATATGGCTCCTATTCCTATCATATTAGTAGATAATCAAGATTAGACAAGGGTAATATGCCATCACCAAAATAAGAACATATAATAGGATCAGGACTAAGCTAGGCCACTTCAAGAGATGAGCTCAAAGAAAGTCAATGTGTTATAGTTGACATCTATGGAGAGATTAAAATAGAAGGGTCTAAGTATTTAATGAAATAGTAAGGTCTTATCATAGCATGGCCAAGAAGCATACTCCAAAGGAGATCAATAATGACTAAAGGATAGTAGTGTGTGTGCTCCATATCAAACCTATGGATATCATAATAAGAACTAACATTAGGTACTATATAAGGAGAAGGAACTATATGTATAGAAATAGGATAATTCTATAAATAAGAATGATATTTAATACCAATTTAATTTCTAGCTTAAGTAAATATAACTATAAAGGAATAATCTAAAGAATATCCATCATCATAATTACGAGTGTAGAGATCAATAGTTCATGTGTCAATGATTTCATCTATCAAAGAGACATGATGAATGTGTTTTTTAGTTTTTGATAGTGATAGGAATTTTGTCTAATGGTTTTTTACAAGACTAAGGTCATAGATAAGGAGGTAATTAAGAAATTAAATGAGGAGAGGGATTTTCAAACTGATCTCATCAAGTTCACCATCACCTTAATCTAGGAGATTAGGTGGTGTGTTCCCTGTTAATTTAGGGTGACCATTGTAATCTCTAGTAGAGTTTATGAGATAATTAAAGCATTATGATTCATGAAATGGTATACTAGGTAAAGGTTCAATGGTAGGTTTTTTAAAAATACCTCATTCTTAGAATTATTCAAAATTCCAAGACCAATCTCCTTGAATGTTATATGTAACACCATTATAAGGGAACTAAACACATTTTCATGTTGGGGAGTCTACGACTATCATGTAGTATGTCCAAGGTCAATCAATTAAAATGTTATAATAAAGTGGGAAGTTAAATATCATGACTTTGACATGCATTATGATAGGGAGAAATATGATAGGAAGATAAACACACCCTAAATGAGGCATTTATCTTATATCATATCATTGACATGTACTTTGAGTAGATTTGGGATTACATTTAGAATATCTAAGCTTTTTAGTGAAATCGATGAAAGTTGCACAAATGATTGAAACTTCATCAATAAATGCATGTTTAACTTAGATATATCCTATTTCGATGCTAATGAATAATGGAAGACCATCTGACTAAAGTCATATCTCATTATTAATCATTGAAGAGATAGGGAATTTATGTGAAAGAGAAGTATCTAATATTTCATCAATGTGGATAGATGTTTATTCACATTGTGACCTAGAGGAATTTAATATAGTTTGGAAACATGTGGAAAAGACAAGTGTCATAATGGGAAAGTCAACATGTGGCAAAAATATAAAGAGTTTATATGATTACTTTTTATATTGGAATTATTTCATTGCTAATGGGTGTTATGTTGTAGATGTGGTACCAAATTTACCTTTACCCACATTACCCCATTATCAACTTTTCCATGTAATTATGTTAAGCCACCCAAAATATTCTTTCCACATAACCAATTATTCCCACCATAATTCCTCCATTATCAAAATATTAGTAATATCTTATTTGTTATGGTTATTAGTAACCATAAGATATATTTTAAATTAAATACAAAATTAATTAAATTTTAATATCCTATTTTGTGGTTTTATTAAACCATTAGATACTTTTTTAAAACAAAGTCCCAAAAGCTAACTGTACCCACTCCCATGTGGATTCTTTTTGCATGGTTTTTATTTACCATGGGAGACATTTTAATAAAATTTATACCATACGTATTTTAATAATCCCCACTTTATCCTTTTAACCATGTGAAATTTTGATGGGGGGTGAATATGGTTATAATGGTCTTTATTTATTTAATGGATATGTTTTAATATACTTAAAACTCCATGGAGATAATCAATTGCATGTTTGTTAAAATCTCCTCATGATAATCCCATGTGTATATTAGCTAAGATAAGTTTAATTTAATTTTATTATTGTTTATTACAAAAAAAATACGCTTCAATTATTACATGACATGTACTTCATAACCATGGGATGTGCTAAGTCTAATGTCTCCTTCATTTGGCTAAACTCCTTCTTAACATGCACATGTTACCCACCTTTGACTCCATGTTGATCACTATTGTGTCTTTTGCATGGTAGGTGGTTGGTGGGAATATCATGGTTACTATTTATAGGAACCAAATTTATTAAATAAGACATGGAATTGTAACCAACCATAAAAGAATGGATTTATTAAGTTAATTTGCATGCAGCCTATTACAGGAGTTTAAGCACTTTGGGGAAGAATGGAGGTTTTTAGACAACATTGTCTATGAACAATCTTATTTCATTTTATATTGTAAATGATTTTTTTTATTATCCAGAGATAGGGAACAACATGTAAAGATTATTACAAAAAGCTGTATATTTTTGGTACAGAGGTCGAATTTTTTAATAGCTTAATTGAGGCCATTTTTTCCTATAATAGAGAATTGTAATCTTGTAAAAATTATGGAGAAGTTATTTGCCTATTTTGGAGAATAAAATACTTATAGAGCTTTGGATAGAGAGGGATATGTTTTCTGATTAGGTTCATAGTCTTTAATATCTAATTTTTAGTTCTATTACAGGTGACAGGGTTCATTTATCATTATTGTGAGTTGTATTATTACTTACAAATTTATTTTTAATGGATTAGATGGCTATTTAGCAATCTCAATGTAGCCAAATGGAGAACCCTGTAAACAATCTATTGTCTCTATTTTATTTTAGTTTTCCCATTATATCAATTTAAAAATAATTTTGGATATTTAGAATTAAATTATTGAAAATTGATCAAGAGATTATTTACAGAGATAAAAAAACATAAATTGAATGTTTTATCTAAATAATAGATTTATATGAGTTTATAGAATACTCATAATCAAAATTCTTATAGACAAATTACATTTAGATTTGATACCTTTTGAGTCACCCTTACTCAATTAATTGTGAATTTTGTGATAAAAGAAGTTCACCCACTTATCGCTTTTTGTGGGTGAATTTTTAAAAGAATTGAACCTTTGAACGTGAACCTTTCTCAGAGTTCAAGAGTTCAATAAGTTCAATGGTTATATACATTCAATGGTTCAAAATTTTTCAAAGTGAACTATTTGTCCTTTTGTGTATTTTAATTATGACTTTGAACCTTTTAGTTAAACTTGAACCCTTTTTAGGAGTTCAAAAGTTCAACAGTTCAAAATTTCAATACTCGATGTTTTGTAAAGAGTCATATTCTCTTAATTCTCTTATATAAATTACTATATCATTGAAGCTAACATTTGAACCTAACTTTTGAACCTACCACTTGAACCTAACATTTGAATCTACCTAGAGAAGTTCAAAAATTTAATGATTCACTGTTTTAAAGTTCAAAGTTTTTGGAAAGGTCATGTGACTATTGGTCAGTCTGTGTAGTTCATCTCATATTTTTGAACCTCAATGTTGAACCAAGTTTCAGAATTTCAACAGTTTAATGGTTCATTGGTTCAAAGGTTTAACGGTTCAATGACTATACTTTTGTCTCACCCTAAGGCTTTCTCTAAGGTAAAACTAGTAGGAGATTTAGAGGATAATATATCTAAAACTCATTATAAATAAAAAAAATTGAATTTTCATGACGTTACAGATAATCATTACTCATCAAAATCATGCATAAAAAATGGTTGCCATTAATGCATATGTCAAAGTGTGCATCTTATCAAGCATGTTTAACATGCATTTTTTAGTTTAATTATTTGATTTGGTTAATATCTGTATCAAAAGAGAACAATTCAAATTTAGAAAACAAGCATACTAGGAGATACAAAGGAGAACAACATAGGTGGTATAAGATATTTGATTGCTTGAATTCATAGTGATTTGAGACAAATTTAAAGGCAAGTTTTGCTCTTACTATAAAGTTGTTTCCATTACTTAGTTAGAGAGAAGAATTCTTTTGAGTTTACAACATTATTTAAGAAGTTAAAATCTTTTTATTTTCATTATATCCTCCAACTTGTAACCATGAAATCTACATGTCTCAATTATAAACATGGTCATGGTCTCATATGTTCTCCTCCTAAAATTGGGGATACCTCTCTGGTCCAATACGACCTAGAAGATTTGAAAGAAAGGGATATAAATCTTGTGTGAAATCCTATGATACAGAAGATAATAAAAAGTGGTTTGGTTGAAGCTACAACCTTTCCCATGGCTATCTAATGCCCTAAATTAGTCCCTGAATGCATGAATAGATGTGAACCTCAGAACAAGTGCAATAGGACTACATATGGAAATGTCTTGTTGCATATCAATAGACAAATCCTAATCTCTATAGTGAGAATTATTCCCAAGGAACCATACTCTAACCTTAGTATTAATTCTTCTTATGGTTATTTTTCATTGAAGAAAGCAATTTAAAAAAGTGTGATTGCTAGGAATTTGATTTTAAAATTTCAAAAAGGGGGCTCAAGACTACCCAGACTATTAACAAGAAATCATATGATTCTAAAAGTACAAGATATTATAGTATTAATACAAAGGCTAAAAATCAATACTCATGCATATTATTGAGAAGACTAGATGTACTTCTTCATACAGGTGATCCTCTAAGGAGAACAATATTTGGATTAGACAAAAATTGTAGCTGAAAGTTTACATCAAGGTTTAAGTAATTATTTGGGAAGTAAAGAGTTTTACATGTCTTCATACCTCTTCTATTGCTTGACATCTACAAGACATTGGTTAGGATTACCACATGCACCCTTGGTTGAAGACAATAAAATTTATCAATATTACTCATAGTTGCAAATGCATAATTGCTATGAGGATTATAGTAGAGTCAATGATGTTTTTACTAGGAAAATGACTTTTGAATTGTCAAACAACATCAATAAAAGGTTTTCTGATGAAGCTATAAAATGAATCAACATTTAGGGTAGTTTCTTCACTCATTTTTCCATGTTTACTTATATTAGAGTTGGGGGTTTTGATGGTGAACCTTTAAGGTTACCTAGGTATGGTTTTGACCGATTAGTGTTAATAGAAGTCTATAGACAATTAGCACATATAGATAAAAAATTCTCAACAAAAAAGAATATCGTATATCTTTTCCTATTGAACTTCGATGTTATTTATGCAAGTCAAATTCGAATGCTTTAAATTTAGAATTTGATCTTAAGAAATTTAATTATCAATAATTCACAGCCATATCACAATTTGATAGCAAGTGTTTTGCCAGAGATAACTTGGATCTTAGAACAGGGTTGTCACATATTCCTTAATTAGAGGATTATTGGGAGGATTGTTCAGATGAATTTAAAGTCAGAAGAAGATTATGGTCTAGGATCTCTTTAGGGCAAATTATTAGCCTCAGTTTAAATATCGACATCTCTAGAATTTTTGACAATGATAAACAGGTACTTCTAGAGAAAATATTGGAAGGGATCATGTCATTAAAGAATCTGAGAAGGCCCTTATAACTACCCTATTCCTTGTGTCACTAGGTCAAGTACCCAAAGCAAGAGAAGGAGTTAGATTTCTAAAAAGGTAATTGTAGATTTGAATTCTAAATAAGATTTAAGAGAAGCCAAAAGTGATAAAGAATTTGGTTCACCAATGGTGGAAGAGGTTAGTATAGATCAATAGACAATGATTTATTTTAATTATACCAAATTGATTATTGTCTCAAATGTACCTTTTGATTAGCTAAATCTTGATAAAAAAGCCTTGGTCTATGCACCCAAATGGCTGGAAAGCTTAATTAGTAATAAAAGGAAAGTAGTTCTATTTTATTTGCCCCTAGAGGATATGGTGAGTAAATATTTAGGGAAAGCTCCTAAATACAAAAAGTTAAAAACAACATCTAGGGTAGACATCAACCCTAATATAGGGAATTGGAATGTAGAAATATCTAGCCCAAGAACTAATGAAGAAGTTGAAGATCCTACAGTTCAAGATTTTACAATTGAAAAGGTAGATCTTGGGACTGTATCACATGACATAGATGTGCATCACCTTGAAGCATCCACCAAAAGGATAGTTAGTAGAACTTGGAAGGACAAAAAAGATAAAAGATAATTAAAATAGACTGTGCAATCAATGGCAGAGTACACTCAATCCATTCATAGTCCAGATCCATAATCAATCACCTAACTTCCCTTATCTTTTGATCCAAAATCACCTATCAATCAAACGATGTTAGACCAAATACAAAGAGGCAAAATGGTTGCTAGAGTATTTGATAATTGGTTGGATAGCATCATTTAGAAAGGTATAGAATACATTTATAAATTAAAGAATGTATATGATCTAACCATAATTACTATTGAAGATTTGAAAAATCAAAATGATTTGTGGATAAAAGATGAAGGAAAATAGATGAGCATGATGAACTAGATTGATGAAGTACAAAATTATGGAATAACAAAGTTTTTTTCAGATAAGAACTTGAAAATTTTGGATGAAGATGTATTATATGTAAGTAAGAAAAATATTGAATGGATAAATTTAGTATCCTAACAAGGATGAATGGAAATCACAAAAATGATCAAGAAAATAATTGAATTCATTCAGTCATTAAAACAAGATAGAGTATTGATATAAAATACATAAAATATGATGGAAAAGTAGAAAAAGATATCAATATTGGGATTTAATCCTTTAGGAAAAAGATCAACATCATTAAAGATAGTGACAAGTTATCAACTGAAGATTTTTCTTAGATTTAGAAGGTAGATTCAATTCTTTGTTTTTACATCGACACTCTCCCAAAATACACAAAAAAGATGGGGAAAATTTGGAGGGAAGAAAACATCTAGAAAGTAAGGATAAAACACATCAGTATTCCCAATATTATGAAAATTTAATAGTTTTTTTTATATCATTTCAGGAGTAAAAAGCTCAACATGTCTAACCAAATGAATAGAGTAATTTTGGAGATCCTAATCTATCACTTCAGCAATTATTTTACTTACATAATTTATTCTATTAAGTTATTCAATTGATTTTCTATTTGAAACTTAATATTTAAGTGAAATTGTTAAAAAAAAAACTGAATCCCTTATGAGTCAGAGTTACCTTAACTCTGGTTTAGTTTATACAGGTGGATTAGTTATGGCAACTAAATATATTTTTTCAATTATAAAAGAAAGGGGATATAGAAAAATAGAGAAAAGGAGTTAAGAATTTTCAAAATTGGACCACTATTGTTGATAATATATGTGATGTTTGTCTAAAACATTTTGCACCTGTGAATGAAAAAGAAGATTAATTACTATATACTTAAATCTATACATTTGAGTATTTGAGATTAGGTTTTCTATATGAAATCTTCTTTCATATAGTGATTATTCTTGCATTAGATAATTCATTATATGTGTTTTATCCTTTTACTAGTTCAACTATATATATGTTTATGTATTTAATCATTATTAAAAATAGAATCTGTGTATTCTATTTTCCATTTCTATTATAAAATCTCATCTTCATAACATGATGATGTGTGGATGTTAATTTACCTTTAAAACACTTTCTATTTAAAAATGTATATGAATATTCAAATTCATTAAAAGTTTTAAAGGGAGCTATACCTTAATTTAGAGGGGAACTAGTCTTAATAGTCCACCCATTTATTGTTTAACTTATTTGTTCTTGAAAGAAGAAGGGTATGGAATCAAAATAAAACATTTTTAGATAAGGACAAATCTGTTAGCCAATAGTTTTTGTTGACTCTACTAGGGAAATGAAAATTAAAATCTTTAATGAAATATTAGTTACCTTAATATGAGCCAACAATGGTACTTCCACATGAAAATATAATTCCTATTTTACAACCTAATCTTAGTTTTCAAGATGAATAGGAAGATACAATTAGTCAGTTAAATACTCTTGCTTGGTGTTCTCATCAAAATATTGATGATTATAGAATAACAAGTAGAATATTAGAAAAAGAAGAAGAATTTGATGATAATATAAGATTGTTATTACTCAGGCAAAGGAGGAAAGCAAAAAAATATAGTAAGCAATTAAATCTCTTGAAGTAAAAAGTTAATAATTACAATATCATAAGCTAGATTCTAGAAGATACACAAGGTCTTTAAGAAGAGAAGGAATTGAGGATTCTACTTTTCAATCATTACAAAGCTTAAATTTTCCTTATAGTCCTACCCATGTTAGAAAATCTATAAGTATACCTTCTAGCCCTCCTAACCCTCTACATCCTCTATCTACCAAGCCTTAACTCTTTTTGGTACTATCTTTCCTTCTGCTATAAGTTTTCTTCCAATGGCCCAACCTTGGGGCGCAGGCATAGGATCTCTAAATTTAGGGACCAACCTGAATCCTTTGCCTAAAAATGCAAGAAAAAATTTACCTGAATTTAATAGAGATGGAAGACAATCACTAGAGGAATATCTGAGTGCCTTTGTAGTAGCATGTGGTGTGTTAGGCATGCAATATCAAGATGTAGCCATAAGGCTTTTTATGAAAACTCTAACTGGTATTAAAACATAATGGTTTTATAATCTAACTGATTCCTCAATCACAAATTGGAATGATATGAAAACTACATTTGAAAATAGGTTTAAAAGTGTAGAAGATGAATATTACCTTCTTGCTCAATTGACTCAGCTCAAGAAAGAGATACATGAACCCATGAGGGAATTTATATCCAAATTCAATAGAATTGTGTACAAGATTCCAACTGCTAAAAGACTAAGTACTGAGAATTAGAAATGCTTCTTTATTAATTATATTCCTCCTGATATAAGTTTTCATCTCGGAAGAGATGCAATTATCAATTTAATAGATGCACAATCATTGGTAGTTGAGTTAGAAGATTATCTTATTATGGTCAAAAAATGGAAGAAAGAAGTCCAAGTACCTAATGCTCATCCTTAATCCTCTATGGATCTTGTGGTTTAAAGGCTAGTCAATGATATAATTTCCCTTAAAAAATAATTACCAAAGACTAGTAATTCATTCCAACAACCATATCAAGACATTATCAGGAGAAATTAAAAAGCAAATGTTGATAAGAAATTACCACTTGCATCAACATAACCAAGATTGACTATTGAAGCCCCTCCTAGAAGAAATAACATGTGTATATTTCATTTGACTACTGATCATGATGGAAATTTTTGCCAAGAGATGCTTAGATATACTCAAATAAATGCTACTCAAGATGTCTTAGGGGAAATTACTAAAGAAGAAAGGATCTTTGAAAGACCTGGTGACTCTAAAATACACTTCCTAGAATATGATTCAGATTCAGAAAGAGGAAGTGAAATATTGGTTACTCTTGAAGATCTTTCATGTGTTGTACTTACTAGAAGTCAAAAGAATCTGAGATTATCTAATACTCAAGAAGTGTCCATTGAAGGTAAGGAACCTTTTACTAAAACTTTTGATACTAAGGAAAAATAAAGTAAATTATTACATAGAAATGATTGTGAGACTTCTTTTGATATTTTAAAAATTATTAAGTCTACAAAAATTTAAATATCCCCTACTGAATACTTTAGGCTAAAACCCAAAGAACTTGTTAAATTAGCTAAATATGTCAAAAATGGTCCTACACAAATTAAACTTGAAGGTCAATTCAACATTAACACTGAGTCTCCCATTTCCCAATTATTTACTTCTCCACCTAAATCACCCACTCATACTTCTAAAATGACCCTCAATTCATCTAATGATACTCCTTATATAGCCGATATGAAACCCAACTCATTTTATGTTTCTTTGTTCATAAACAACCATAAACTCATCAATTATATCATAGACTTAGGTGCTTTTGATAATATAATGCCTTCTTCTATATCCAAAGCCTTAAGCTTATCCCTTACAAAAACATTTGGTAGATGTTATTCTATGGATGGCAAATAGATTTCTTTTCTTGGACAAATTAAAGATGTACGGGTTGCTCTTGCAGCCTATCTTGATAAAAAGGTGAAGTTGACTATCTTAGTAGCAGATATCCTTGCTAGTTATGGGATGTTATTGAGTAGAAATTTTTGCAAAGATTTCAGAGGGTATATTAAATTGGATTGGTCAGAAGCTACAATTCTAGTGGGAAAGCAAAAAGTTAAGCTAGAACCTGAACCTAAATGCAATTTTATAGTATATCCTTCTGATAATTCTAAGTCTCAGATTCTATTTGAAGAATGTGAATTTGGTAACTATTTTTTATCCTTTAAAAATTTAAAAGAAGAATCTATCCTAAAGTCTATTCATTCAAATGATCTATAGACCATGGAATTTGATGGCAGTTTTGCTACCAATAATTCAAGAGTAGAAGTTGTGTTGATCTCACCTGAAGGTGAAACTTTTCCTTACTCTTTCAAGCTAGAATTTAAAAAAACCAATAATACTACAAAATATGAAGCTTTATTACTTGGGTTAAATGAAGCTAAAGGAAAGGGTGTAAAGATCCTCAAGGAAAGAGACGTTGAATTAATTGTCAAATAAGTGAGAGGCATTTTCTCAGTTAAAAATGATAGATTAAGACATTATAGAAATAGAGTTTGGGATGAGATAGAATGTTTTGATGCCTTTTCTATTGAAACAATTCCCAAAGACTAGAACACTCAGGTAGATTCTCTAACAGTATCAGCTTCTCTTCTTCTCCCACACCCTAATTTCAAAAGGGATTCATATAGAATAGAACTAGTCTATCATCCTAATGTCCTAGATAATGCTAAAAATTGGAAAGTTTTTGAGAGTAATAAATAGACCAAATTTTTTTTGGTGAATGCTGATATGCTTCTAGGGACTTATTTTGAAGGTTCTAAAATAAAATGTAAACAATTTAGTCCTAATCTAGGGATCAATCCAAAAGATGATGTAATTCAATTAAAAGGAAACAAAATCCCTAATGGATTAGTCTATCTAGAGCATGTGTTCACTAGACAAGATAAATATAATAAAGGCAAACTTATCTAGAATTCTAACAAAATGGAGGATTATGAGACAATCAATAGTAAAAGTGAAACTAACCCTAAATGGATCTCTATTGGTAAGTATTGCTAACCAAAGGAGAAAAAAAAATTGATTAATCTATTGACTAAGTAATATGATATCTTTACTTGGTGCTATGATGATCTTAAAGATTTTAGACATGGGTAGTTTTAGTGTCATATTCTTTTGAAAGAAAATGCAACTCCTTTTAGGCAAAAGCTGAGAAATTATAACCTAAAAGTTGTTGAATCTATCTTTAAATAGATTGACAAGATATTGAAGGCTAGGATTATTTATCCAATTCATCACTCCATATGGGTGGAAAACATTATTCTAGTACGCAAAAAGAATGGGGAAATAAGAATCTATGTTGACTTCAAGAATTTGAATCTAGCCAATTTAAAATATAATTATCCCTTGCCTATGATGGATCACATTTTGTAAACTATTGTTGGGTTAGAAATGATGTTCATGTTAGATGGGTTATAATCAGATAAGTGTAGCTACACCTAATCAACATAAAATTACTTTCACTACACCTCGAGGATCTTTTTCTTATAATTGTGTGCCCTTTAGTTTGATTAATGCTAGTGCAAATTTTTAATGGGCAATAGATTCATCCTTTAAAGATTCGAAAGATAGAATTATTATCATTTATCTTGATGATTTGACTATTTTCTCTAGAAAAATAAAGGATCATCTGAAAGATCTGGAGACTATTTTACAAATATTCCAAAGTCATGGGATATCTCTTAATCCTAAGAAGTCAATTTTTTATGTTACAGAAGGGAAATTACTAGGACACCTAGTTTCGAAGGATAGAATCAAAATTAACCTAGAAAGGGTTATAGCAATACAATAGTTAAATCTTTCTTCTAATAAAACTAGAGTTAAGTCTTTCTTTGGTCAGATTAATTTTCTCAGAAGGTTCATTCCTAATTTTGCTTAAATTATAAAAAATATTATGGAAATGATGAGTGAAAAGCAAGCATTCATATGGAATGAAGCTGATAAGAAAGCAATTGAAGATATTAAAGAGGTGATTACACAAACACCTGCTTTGGTAAATCCTAATTTCTAAAAAGATTTTGTTATTTATTGTTTTGCTTTAGAACATACCATGACTAATATATTGTTACAAAAAAATAAGTTAAATCTAGAAACCCTAATAGCCTTTATGAGTGACCCTCTCAAGAAGTATGAACTTAAATATTCTTTGACTAAGAAAAAAGATTTTGTTGTAGTGAAGGCTATTAAATAATTTAGATATTATATACTTCATTCTCATTCAGTTATATTTATTCCTAGTTCAACTATGAAAAGCATTCTAACTCAACAAGATGTTAAGATGAAGAATAGAGCAACAATATGACCTAAAGATTAAGCCAACCAAATTAGTTAGAGGTCAAGGTTTGTGCAAATTGATAGCTAAAAGTAAAGAAGAAGAAGAAGAAGAAGAAGAAGAACTTCTTACTATCTTATTTGTGAGATTACAAGATCCATGGTTCTTAAATGTGGCACACTATCTTACTTATGGAAACTATCTCAGTCATTTATCCGCAAAGGAGAAAAAGAATCTGAACTTAAAATCAGTAAAATATGTGATTTGGGGTGATGTTCTACATAAAAAGGGGCTAGATGGAACCTTTCTGAGATGTGTAGATAAGGAACAGCAATACAAACTGTTGGAAGTTTTTCATAATGAAGCCTATGGTGGACATTTCTCTTCTTCAGTCACAGCATTCAAAATCCTTAGAAATTGTTATTATTGGCTAGGTGTGTTCAAAGAAGCATATAAATGGGTGGCTAACTATGAAAATTCAAATTGTTTTCAAGAAGACGATAACTTGCAACATTGACTCTAAGACTTGTCATTATTGAAGAACCTTTCAAATAATGGGGATTAGAATTCATTGGGCTTCTTTCACCTTCATCAAGTTCTAGTCATACACATATTTTAACAACTAATTATTTTATGAAATGGGTTGAAGCAACCCCTATGAAGAGAACCACTTTAGAAGTGGTATGTAATTTTCTCAAATAAAATATACTGGTACATTTTGGTGTTCCTCAGAAGATTGTGGCAGATAACCCTACCAATTTTTATTTGGTGGAACTTACTTCATTCTGCTATGAACATAGTATTTATCTTTCTCACTAATTAGATTATTATCCTTAAGGGAATGGACAAGCAAAGTCTAGTAGTAAAAATATGATAACCATCATGAAGAAATTGGTGAGTGATAACCCTAGAGATTGGCATAAGAAACTATACAAAGCACTTTGGGCTGATAGGGTAACCCTAAAAAGAGAAATAAGAATTACATCATTTGAGTTAGTTTATGGGATAGGAGCATAGTTATCATTACCTCTGGAATTATCTCTATCTAAATTACAAAATATTATTAAAGATCAGTACTTTTAAGATTCTTTAGAGAAAAGAGCTATGTACTTAACTAAAATTGAGGAGGAAAGGAATGAACTGGTTGATTGGATTACTATTCATCAAGCCAAGGTTAAAAAAAAAATTGATCAGAAAACTAGACCTAGAAAGTTCATGGAAGGAGATGAAGTATTTCTATAGGATAGAAGGAGAGAACCTAAAGGAGCACATGGTAAATTTGATTCACTTTGGAAAGGACCTTTTGAAATTCATCAGGTACTTGGTCCTAATTCTTTTAAATTAGAATATCTAGATGGATTTATTTTACCCCTATCCTATAATGGATAGGATCTTAGGTTGTATCAACTATGAAACATGTGTCCTCTATTTTATATATAGTGTTTCCCTTGTTGTCATGTTTTATGTTTTCCTTTCTCATTTTTAGTTTGACTTTCTCATTTTCTTCCTTTTCTATGTCTCCATTTATGTGTAACCAGAGTTTTTGAGTTCTTTGCATTTTATCATAAAATACAATCCCCAATTAGAACTAATGTTACCTTTTGATTCACCCTTATTTAAATTTTCATGAATTTTGCCATGAAATAAGTTCACCTACTTATCACTTTTTATGTGTGAATTTATAAAAGAATTGAACCTTTGAACTTGAACCTTTATCAGAGTTTAATAATTTCAACAATTCTATAGGTTCAATGGTTCAAAGTTTCTCAAAGCCAACTATTTTCCTTTTGTGTATTTCAATTATGACTGTGAACCTTTTAGTTGAACTTAAACCCTTTTTAAGAGTTCAAAAGTTTAAGAGTTCAAAATTTCAATACTCAAAGTTTTATAAAGAGTCATGTTCTCATAGTTCTATTATATAAATTAATGTATCATTGAACATAACATTTGAACCTAACGTTTGAACCTACCACTTGAACCTAATGTTTGAATCTATGTAGCAGAGTTTAAAAATTTAACAATTCACTATTTTAAAGTTTAAAGTTTCTGAAAAGGTCATGTGACTATTGGTTAGTCTATGTAGTTCATCTTGTATCTTTGAACCTCAACATTGAACCACGTTTCAAAATTTCAATGGTTTAAAGGTTCAATGGTTCAATGACTATACTTTCATCTCACCCCGAGGCTTTCTCTAAGTTAAAACTAGCAAGAGATTTAGAGGAGAATATATCTAAAAATCATTATAAAGCATAAAATTTTGAATTTTCACAAGGTTATATATAATCATTACTCATCAAAATTATGCATAAAAATACTTGCCATTAATGCATATGTCAGAGTGCACATCTTATCAAGCATGTTGAACACGTATTGTTTCAGTTTAATTATTTGATCTAGTCAATATTTGTATCAAAAGAGAATAATTTAAATTTAGAAAAAAAACATATTGGGTGATACAAAGGAGAACATCACAGGTGGTATAAGATATTTGATTGCTTAAATTCACAGTGATTTTAGACAAATTTAAAGGTGAGTTTTGCTCTTACTATAAAGCTATTTCTTACTTAGTTAGAGATGAATTATTTTGAGTTTATGGCACTATTTAAGAAGTTAAGAAATTTTTATCTTAATTATATCCTCCAACTTGTAACCATGAAATTTGCATTTCTCAATTATGAGCATGGTCCTAGTCTCATATGTTCTCGTCCTGAAATTGGGGATACCTCTCCAGTCTAATACAACCTAAAAGATTTTAAAGAAAGGGCTAGAAATCTTGTGTCAAATCCTATGATGTAGAAGATAATAAAAAGTAGTTTGGTTGAAGTTGCATCCTTTCCCATAGCTATCCAATGTCACAAATTAGTCCTTAAATGTATGAATAGATATGAACCTTAGAATAGGTGCATCAGGACTGCAGATGGAAATGTTTTGTTACGTATCAAAAGACAAATCCTAATGTCTGTAATGAGAATTACTCCCAAGTAACTATACTCTAACCTCAATATTAATTCTTCTTATGGTTATTTTTCATTGAAGAAAGCAATTTACAAAAGCGTGATTGCTAGGAATTGGCTTTTGAAATTTCAAAAAGAGGGTTCAAGACTGCCCATACCATTAACAAGAAATCATGTGATTATAGAAGTACAAGATGTTATAGTATTACTACACAGGCTAAAAGGAAATGCTCATGCATATTATTAGGAAGACTAGATGTACTTCTTCATACAAGTCATCCTCTAAGGAGAACAATATTTGGATTGGACAAAAATTGTAGCTAAAAGTTTACATCAGGGTTTAAGTAATAGTTTGGTAAATAAAGAGTTTTACATGTCTTCATACCTCTTCTATTGCTTGGCATCTACAAGACAATAGGTAGGATTAGCACATGCACCCTTAGTTGAAGACAATAAAATTTATGAATATTAATCATAGTTGCAAATGCATAATTGCTATGAGGATTACAAGAGAGTCAATGATGTTTTAACTAGGAGGATGACATTTGAATTGTCAAACAACATCAATAAAAGGTTATCTGATGAAGCTATGTAATTAATCAACATTTATGGTAGTTTATTCACTCAATTTTACAAGTTCACATATATCAAAGTTGGGGGTTTTGATGGTGAACCTTTAAGGTTACCTAGGTATGTTTTTGACCAATTTGTGTTAATAAAAGTCTGCAAAAAATTAGCACATGTAGATAAAAAAATCCCAACAAAAAAGAAATCTGGTATATCTTTTCCTATTAAACTTGGACATTATTCATGCAAGTCATCTTTTGATGCTTTAAATTTAGAATTGGATCTTAAAAAATTCAATTTTCAATACTTCACAGCTAGATCACAATTTGATAGCAGGGGTTTTGTTAGAGATAACTTGGATCTTGGAACAGGGTTGTCACATATTCCTTAATTACAATATTATAAGGAGGATTGTTTAGATGAATTTAAAGTTAGAAGAAGACTATGGCCTAGATTCTCCTTAGGACAAATTATTATCCTCAATTTGAATATGGACATCTCTAGAATTTTTGACAATGATCAACAAGTACTTTTAGAGCAAAAATTGGAAGGGATCCTATCATCAAAGAATCTAAGAAGGCCCTTATAACTACCTTGCCTCCTCATGCCACCAGTTCAAGGACCCAAAGTAAGAGGAGTTAGATTTCTGAAAAGGTAATTATAGATTTGAATTCTAAAGAAGATTTAGGGGAAGCCAAAGGTTATAAAGAATCTGGTTCACCAATGGTGAAAGAGGTTAGTACAGATCAACAAATAGTGATTCCTTCTAATTCTACCAAATTAATGATAATCTTAAATTTACCTTATAATTAGCTAAATATTGATAAAGAAGCCTTGCCCTCTACACCTAAGTGGTTGAAAAACTCAATTATCAATAAAAGGAAAGTAGTTTCATTTTCTTTTCCCTTAGAGGATATGGTGAGAAAATGTTTAGGGAAATCTCTTAAATCCAAAAAGTTAAAAACAACATCTAGGGTAAATGCCAACCCTAATATAGGGAATTGGAATGTAGAAATAGACAGGACAAGAACTAATGAAGAAGTTAAAGATCCTATAGCTCAAGATTTTAAAATTGAAAAGGTGGATCTTGGGACTACATCACATGCCACAGATGTGCATCACCTTGAAGCATCCACCAAAAGGATAATCAACAGAACTTGGAAAGATGAAAAAGATAAAATAGAATTAAAATAAACTGTGTGGTTAATGGTAGAGTACATTAATGTCATTCATAGTCTAGATCCACAATTGATCACCCAACTACCCCTATCTTTTGATCCAAAATTACCTATCAATCAAAGGATGTTGGACTAGATATACAGAGGCAAAATGTTTACTAGAGTATTTGATAATTGGTTGGATATCATCATTCAAAAAAGGTATGGAATACATTCATAAATTGAAGAATGTATATGATCTAACCACCATTACTATTGAAGATTTGAAAACTCAGAATGCTTTGTGGATAAAAGATGAAGGAAAATGGATGAGCATGATGAATCAGATTGATGAAGTACAAAAGTATGGAATAACAAAGTTTTTGTCAGAGAAGAACTTGACAAGTTTGGATGAAGATGTATTATATGTAAGTAATAAAAATATTGAATGGAGAAATCTAGTATCCTGATAAGGATGAATGAAAATCACAAAAATGATCAAGGAAATAACTGAATTCATTCAGTCATTACAACATGATGTACAGAGTATAAATATCAAATACATAAAAGATGATGTAAAACCAAAAAAAGATATCAATATTGTGATTCAATCCTTCAGGGAAAAGATCAACATCATTAAATAAAGTGACAAGTTATCAACTGAAGATTTTTCTCAAATTTTAAAGGTAGATTCACTTCTTTGTTGCTGCATCGGCACTCCCCCAGAACACACTGAAAAGACAGGAATAATTGAGAGGGAAGAAAACATCTGGAAAGTAAGGATAAAACATGTCAGCATTTACAATCTTAAAAAAATTAGGAGTTTGTTATGACATTTTAGGAGTGGAAAGATCAACGTGTCTACACAACCAAATAGAGAAAATCTAGAGATCTTAATCCATCACTTCAGTAATGATTTTACTTACATAGTTTCTTCTATTCAGTTATTCAATTAATTTTATATTCAAAACTTAATCTTTAAGTGAATTTGTTAAAAAAACTAAATCCCATATGAGTCAGAGTTACCTTATCTCTGGTTTAGTTTATATAGGTGGATTAGTTATGGAAACTATATATATATAATAAAATAAAGGGGATATAGAAAGATAGAGAAAATGAGTTAAAATTTTTTAGAACTAGACCACTATTGTTGATAATATATGTGATGTTTGGCTGAAACATTTTTCATCTATGAATGAAAAAGAAGATTAATTACTACATACTTAGATTTGTGTGTTTGAGTATTTGAGATTAAGTTTTTTGTTTGAAATCTTCTTTCCTATAGTGATTATTCTTCCATTAGACAATTCATTATATGTGTTTTATCCTTTTATTGGTTTAGGTATATATATCTTTATCTATTTAATCATTATTAAAAATAGAATCTGTGTATTCTATTATCTATTTCTATTATAAAATCTTGAAATCATAACATGATGATGTGTGGATGTTGATTTACCTTTAAAACACTTTTTGGTTAAAAGTTTATTTGAATATTCAAATTCATTGAAAATCTTAAAGGGAGTTATACCTTAATTCAGAGGGGAACTAGTCTTAATAGTCCGCCCATTTGTTGTTTAACTTATTTGTTCTTGAAAGAAGAAGGGTATGGAGTCAAAATAAAACATTTTTAGATAAGGACAAATCTGTTAGCCAATAGGATTAAAATTCAATTTTATTGTAATTAATTTTAGAAATTGACATATTTTAAAAATCTATTTTTAGAGAACATTATTGCTTAGTAGAGTCTAAATTACTGTTTATGGATTAGTTTGAATACAAAATCATAGTTTTGGAGTTATTATACACTCAGGTTTAATTCTTGAATTTTAAAACCATTTCCTATTTTATTTAATCCATAAATTGAGATTTTTGTAACCAATTCTATTTAATTCAAGGAATTAAGAGTTTCAAAATAAGATTATTTAAAAATTGTTTGATTTATCTAAGGGTGTTAAATCTAGTTTTAAATCAATTTGGTATCAAAGTAGTTAGAATGTATGGATTAGCTTCTAATTTTGTAAAAATTTGAATTCAATTTTAGTATTGGTTGGATTATTAGACTTGTTTTTTACTTCATTTGTAGTGTTTCAAGTATAAGTTGTTTGTGGGAATAGGAAACCATGCACAAGTTATTGAGACAAGATAAACTTGATGATATTGAGTCATAATCAAAATATTCAAGAAGATAACTCTCTCTTGAGATCAAAATTTTACCTTGAAAGAGGAAGTTGAAAGGTTGAAAAATGAGTTTCAAGCCAAGGATGAGCTCTTGGTGAGACTACAAAATGGTGAACAAGTGAAGGATTTATCTTCCATATTAGATGTAGGGATGATGATAGATGAATACATTATAATTAAGTCCTCATGTATTACTTTCTCTCATTCAATTTTAGATATTAATTTTGGTGTATTTAAAAAACACACTAAGGGTATTGGGTCTAAACTGTTGGATAAAATGGGATTTGAAGGAAGAAGCCTTTGTAAAAATGGACAAGGTATAACTAAACCCATTCAAGTAGAGGATAAATCTTGTTTTATAGTTTTTGGATATACTAGTGTGAAAATGGGATCTGGTGAAAATTCTAGAACCTCTGAAGAAAGACAAACTTCCAATAGTAAAGTGTTCAAGTCACTAATCTTGTAGAGTGATAACGTGTAGAGAAATAGAAGTCCAATCACATAAAATATGGAGTTGTGTGTAGACATGATTTGAGAAAAGGTAAAATCATTCCACCTTCTCATAATTACACTAGTCCTAAAAAACCTAGTAAATATTCTAACGTATATTTCAATTATGAAAATAAGGACTTATTATCAAAGGATTTTTTGTCTAAATATCCATGTGTTTTTGTGGATCAAATAATCACCATGTTGCCTTATGTTGGAAAAGAGAACTAACTCTTAGAATTTTTATGTTTTCTAAGGAGAAACAAATGGGTAATAATTATTGTACTTATTTTAATCTAAGTAGTCACATAAATGATAAATTTTGGGTATTGTATCCATAACTATGTCTGAAGTATTACAGGAAGAAATCCATAAAGAATGATGCATCCATAAGAAAATAGGAATTTGTTCCAAATCCAACAGTTTTAGATATGACCCATACATCTACTCAGGTATTTAGTGAGGAAATTAAATTACCTAAATAGGAAAGTGTGATAAAGTGGGATGGTAAGCAATTTTTTGGTTTCATGTTTGCATACTTATGATAGTTTATTAGCATGCAAATATTAAAATTAGTTTTTGGGATTCCATTTTAAAGGAATCTATTTTAGTTTTGAACATAATTTTTGGAGTTACAAGTTGTGATAAAATTTGACTGATAGGTTTATCATACTTGGATAATTTTCTCATGTTTATGGTTTTGATAAAATCTCTCTTTTGATTCTCCTTGATAAGTTTTGAGTTCTTGATGCATTGATAAAAGGAATTAACTCATGTTTAAACTTGGAGATATTCTCAAATGATTTAAGATTTGAATTATGGTTTATTGGAGTAACCTATAGAGAAAAGTCAAGGGATGGGTTTATTATACTTGGATTATTTACTGACATTTGGGTTTTCGGAAAAACTTCATTTTTAAACTTTGATAGCAATATATGTAGATTATATGGGGCATGATTATGTCTATTTTGGGAATATTTGCATTTAAATATATATGTTGTCATTTACATTATGAAAATAAAGGCTTATAAGAGCCTTTTTGGGAACCATTTATAAATGTAATAATTTTGACAAAATTTTTGTAGCCATGCATTATATTTGTATATTTTATAAGTCCATCATTTGTTTTAGGCATTTATTTTTAACTGTCAAATATGGTTACAATTAGCATATATATTTATTACACTAACAAACTAGTTTGCAGTTGCACTTAGTGATCATTTTGTAGTGAATGACAAATTCACTATTTTGGAAGATGTGACATTTGCATAGGAAGTTTACTTCTATCTACAATTTGATATTGGGTAGATATTTCTTTCACTAGCATTCCAAGGATTCAGTTTGATTTTTTAATCATTACCATGATATTTTTTAGTGTTGTTTTGTGGAGTGAATCATTTGTAGATTTAGTGGGTGATTTGACCTTTTAGGGACCAAAAGGGTTTTATTTGGGAGGTTTTATCAAGAGGATTTTCATATGGTTTGGAAAAATGTGGAAAACATAAGTGTCACAATGGGGAAGTCTACATGTGGTAAAAATATAAAGAGTTTATGGAATTAGTTTTTATATTGGAATTGTTTTATTGCTAATGAGTGTTATGTTTTAGATGTGGGACCAAGCTGACCTTTACCCACATTACCCTATTATCAACTTTGCCATATAATTCTGTTGAGACACCAAAACTATTCTTTTCACATAACCAATTATTCCCACCATAATTCCTCCATTTTCAAAATATTACTAATATCTTATTTTTTATGGTTATTAATAACCATGGGATATATTTTAAATTAAATCCAAAATTAATTAATTTTAATATCCTATTTTATGGCTTTATTAAACCCTTAGATATATTTTTAAAACCAAGTCCTAAAAGTTAAATATACCCACAACCACATGGATGCATTTTGCATGGTTTTTATTTACCATGGGAGACATTATAATAAACTTTAGGCCATACATATTTTTATTATCCCCACTTTATCCTTTTAACCATGAATAACATGGATGGAGGGTGAACATGGCTATAATGGTCTTTGTTTATTTAATGGAGATGTTTTAACATGCTTAAAATCCCATGGAGATAATCCGTTTCATGTTTGTTAAAGTCTCCTCATGATAATCCCATATGAATGCTAGCCAAGGTAAATTGAAGTTTATTTTATTTTGGTTTGGTAAAACCACCAAAATTCCACTTGAGTTGTTACATGGTGTGGACTTAATAACCATGGGATATGTTAAGTCCAATATCTCCTTTGTTTGGCTAAACTCCTTCTTAACATGTACACATTACCCAGATTTGATTCCATGTTGGTCATTATTATGGGAAGAATATTTATTAAATAAGACATGGCATTGGAAATAGACATAAAATATGGGATATTATTTGGTTAATTTGCATGCAGCATATTACAGGAGTTTAAGCACTTCAGGGTAGAATGGAGGTTGTTAGCAAACATTGGGTATGAACAATATCATTTCATGTTATATTGTAGATGATTTTTTTATTATCTAGAGATAGGGAATAATGTGTAAAGATTATTATAGAAAGATGTATATTTTTGGTACAAATGCATAATTTTGTAATAGCCTGAATTGAGGCCATTTTTTCCTATTGTAGAGAATTGTAAGCCTATGAAAATTATAGAGAAGTTATTTTCCCATTTTGGATAAGAAAATACTTGCAAATCTTCAGATAAAGAGGGAAACATTTGATGGTCAGGTTCAGAGTCTTCAATATCTTGTTTTTAGTTCTATTTCAACTAACAAGGTTCATTTATCATTATTATGAGTTGTATTATTACTTATAAATTGATTTTTAATGGATCAGATTGTTATTTAGCAATCTCGAGGACATAAACAATTGGTGAACCCCATAAACAATCTCTGTTCTCTATTTTATTTTGGTTTTTCCATTATATCAATTTAAAATTAATTATTGATATCTAGAATTAAATTACTTGAAATTGATAAAGAGACTATTTATAGAGATAAAAAATATAAATTGAATGTTTTATCTAAACAAAAGATTTATGAGTTTACAAAATACTCATAATCAGAATTGTAATAGACAAATTATATTTGGATTAAAAGTCAATTTATTTTAATAAATTTTTGAAATTGACATATTGTTAAAATATATTTTTAGAGAACAATATTGATTAGCAGGGGCTAAATTATTATTTACAAATCAATTAGAATACATAATCATATTTCTAGAATTATTATACACTTAGGTTTGTTTCTTGAATATTAAATCTATTTCTCATTTTATTTAATCAAGAAATTGATATTTCTAAAACCAATTCTATTTTATTCAAGGAATTGAGAGTTTTATAATTTGATTATTTAAAAATTGTTTGATTTATCTAAGGGGGGTAAATACAATTTTTCAAACACATTGATGAATAATTCTATCTTTAGACCCCATCAAAGTAGCTTCTTTCCCCAAAGGTGGGTGATAAGAGATGATTATTTAGAATAAAATTTACATTAATTATTATGATGATGAGTATAATTTATCATAAGTTATTAGAAAGGTATTTGAGATGGGAGATGTGAAAGTTTAGCTATAATATCCCATTCATCATATCTCATTATAATTTTGTCTAATAAAGTGCATAGTGTTGAAGTAAATCCTTTGAGGGTGTAGTGGAAGTGTATTTAAATTTATATTGGTAGGGTCTTTTCTATTGATATTTGGTTAATGTGTATTGACCAACTATATTTGATTGTGTTATCTTGGATAATGTGGTTGGATCATTGGATATTTCTTATGAATGGGAGGAAGAAGTAACAATCATGAAAGATTTGGGGATTTTTTAGTGAGGTGTCTTAGTTGAAGGAAAGGTATAATTTATATCGATAATATGTGATTTATTAAATAACAATATCATTAGATTTAACACTTGTGAATTTGTTGAATTTATTAGAATTGATTCCATACACCTCATTTTTGTGTAATGGGATGGGTAAGAACATTGAAAAATATGTAACTTTGGGAAATTATTGCAGTTAGAAGCTTGGTAATGATCGATATATGAAAATAATTTTTGAATATTATTCATATTAACAACATTTTCATCATGCATGTTAATATCCATAGAGATTTTGACATTATTGGTAGTGGGAGGTTGGTTAGTATTATCTTGATGGTTAGGAAGTGGATCCTTGTAAATAGCTAAATGAGCATTTTCTTGATTCAAGGCTTCACATTTTGTTTTAGTTTCATGATCCTTAGTTACCACATCATAATCTTGCTGATGTTTATATATGAGTGATTCATGGTCAAAATTAGGTCCAAGAAGATAATCTATAGTAAAATTTCTTAGTTGGCAACAAGTTTCATGAGAATGGCCCCAACTTGCATTATATGAGTAAAATTTATGTGGATGATACCAGTGTTTGGTAAGGAGAGTAGGATCATGATCACATGGTAAAGGTTGAGGAAGATTATTTTGAATCTCTGCTAAGCAAAGTGGTTTATGGATATATATACATTATTTATTTGATAAAATGTATAAATAAGATGATAATTAGTGGAGATTGATGATGAAATAATATGCTTCATTAGATTACTTTGATCAAAGGATTGAAAGTTTTGTATGGAATGATAAGTATTCATAACACCATCATTGGTTGAATGTATATTTTTAGCTTTCAAAACCATTAAAGTTCCCATTGGAGAGTGCAAAGGCTCGAATTATCATATAAGGAAATATTGATGTTTAGCTTGATTGAGGGCCTATTATAAATGTTTTAGAGAATAGAGTCCTCACACAATATTATAATTTTGAGTGAAGAGCATTCGTGAATAATTAAAATAAATTATCATCACACATGTTATACTTAGATTTGTTAGAAAAGGCTTTCCACCATTTAATAAATATTTGTGATGTTTTAGATTCTAATGTTTTGCAATTGATAAAATGAGCTAGGATATTTTTAGGGAAATAATAAGTTTGGAATTCTCAAACTAATGCATTGACTAAGTCTTCCAAGCTAGTGATAGAATGAGTTTTAAGTTGATTATACCAATCTAGAGCATCACCTAGAAATGTTTTAGTTGATAGATTAATGTTGAGTTTAACCCAATCTTTGTATATATTTCCAAAAGTCTTGGAATACAAGGTTGTATTACTAGATCCATCATAAGTGCTAGTGGGAACTATGATTCCTATGTCAATGTTTATAATTTGAGGAACTAAAGGTTAAATTTGTAATTATTTAAGAGATTTGTTAATAAGTGGAGGTTATGAGATAAGGTTATTATGTGTATATCTAAGGGGGGATAGGGTAATTAACATTTGGTATGCCTCATTGAGTAGGTTGAGGATGATTTTCAAAATTTACTAACATATTTTCCATTTGCATCATTTGATTAGTACTAGTAGGTTGAAAATTAGCCATTTGATTTAAAGTTTACAATAACAATTGATTAGTGTTAATGGTATTTTGACTAGTGGAAGTAACTTGGGATGAATTAGAGTTATATGAGGCATGACAAGTTTTAGATGCACTATTAGCCTGAGATGCACTAGTAGTTATATGGATTTGAGTAATAGTGTGTGTATTTTGAGTAGAACTACTAAAGGTTATGCCTTCCATATTTGTAGTAGTGGTTATCATGGAGGATGAAGAAGGTTTGTGAGATGATTTATTATTAGTATAAGAAGGCATGAGATAGGAGAAAGATGTGGTAAAAGTCATAAAATTAATTGCCCAAAATCTTGTAGCAATGTTAAGTGAAGGTGAATGGGGTTATCCAATGTGAGGCCCCATCATAAGGTTATAAATGAATATGTTATCCTTACCCCAATGTTGAGGGGTTTAGTTGATGAAGAGGATCATTGAATATATATAATCAAGGTCACATTCATGCTTTATCCTAGGTAGGAATTGAGGATTAAGAGAAGAAGAATACAGAGGAGTCCTATTATTGGTGGTTCTAGTAGTAACATGGATGTTACCAAGATCAATATTATTTACCCATGATATGGTAGATGGATCTAAAAATCCTTATGAGGATTAGTAAGAATGATCATGTTAGTTTGATTTTGCTATGAAACTTAATAAAATATATGTTTCATGATGAAAAGCTTATCTAGTCCCTTACTATGGAAATGACAATCTAGAAGCTAAAAAAGAATGAGATCAAGTTGGTTGATCTAGTTTGACTAACAAAATAATAAAAGAATTTGGAAATAGTCTAGATCAATTTGGTCGATCTATTTATAATAATAGGATAACAATAAAATATAAAAATGGACTAGATCAGTCTAGTTAACCTAATTGGGAAATAAGATAATGTAATAGTCTATAAATTGACTAGGTCAAGTTAGTTGATCTTGTTGAAAAAGTAGGGGAATATAAGATTGATTAGATCGAATTGGTCAATCTAGTTGGAAATGAAATAAAATAGAATGGTTTGTAAATTAACTATATAAATATGGTTGATCTAGTTGGAAAATAAATGAAATATAATATTTTGTAAACTAACTAGGTCGAGCTAGTCAATTTAGTAAAATAAAATAGTATGTAAATAGAATAAATATAATTGGTCGATCTAGTTGGAAAGAGAGGATGACAAAAAATTCTAGTGTATCGATCTAGCTAATATATTTATTTAGTATTATTTTTGAAAGGCCTTAAGGGTAGATGATTTTTTTTAAATATAGAAATAAATTTAATCACATAGGAAACTAGATCAAGCTGGTTGATCTAGTTGAAACACATAACACAAAATTTGTATCAACACTAGCTAATACAGTTTACAATATAGTATATAATGACAAACAAAAATTATCAAGAATGTAATTTAGATTCTAACTAATTATCCAAAAATAAGATCAAGAAGTTATACTAAATATTGTGTTTGATAATGTAGGCTTCCATCTATATTGCCTTTTCCATTGGATAATATCAACCCAATGTTTTAAAGTGCTAACTATGGAGGAAGTTCCATTCCCATAGGCACTACACCTATTTTGAAGGGCAATTTAGAAGTAAATTTTCAATTTTAATAAATAATGAATGCACCACACAATCAACTAGATAATTAGATTCATAAATTTAATACAACGACAAATCTTAGGCATCTATGAAATCCCATGAGGTACATGGAAACTAAAGACCTAAAAAAAACCCATTTTTAAAAAAATTATTGAGATCCACTTGAATCTATGGTAAAATTCCAGTGTCACTTGAGGGAAATAATCTCTCAGTAGCATGATGAATACAATATTTATGTTAGTCAACCCATATACTTAACTCAGGCAAATGAATCTTAAAATATTCCATTAAGAAGATAATTATTCATATTGGATATGAGGATTGGGTGTATCAATGTACTCCACATACACTCATAAACTCCAATATAAATATACCTCTTTTTTTCCTTCTTGATAGAACCTTTTAAAAACCTTAACCTTACTCAAATGCCAAGACTGACATAATGCAACCTAGGTCAAGGTTCATTAAGAGCAATTTTCTAGTTCTCAATTAGGAATACTAGGTAATCAACTAGGAGTAAAACTATAACCAAGGGTTATAAGTGTATTATATCAATCATATAAAGAGTAATTTGAATGCATACTTTAATGAAACAATTAATCAGATAAAAATGCAAATAATAAGGATTAATCCATAATTTATTCTAAAAACAATAAATTATTATACAATGTAAACATTTATCAATATCATGGCTATAATTAATATATTAATATCATCTTGTGCTACCCACTTGATCACTCAATCAAGATTTATAGCCTTGGGATCATAGAAAAAATAGCTTATTAACACACACCAATGATATTATTAGTGTATTCATCCATACCACCACCATTATATAACAGCATTTATGCATTTAATATTCATGTTGTTATAAAGGTAATAATAATTATTCATGATGTTTCGAATAGACATAGCATAAGATTAGAGAAGCATATTATTACAATCATCATACATCACCCAAGACAATCTAGTATTCACGTATTAAATGACAACATAAAGATCGATTTTAAATTCAAACAAAACTTAAATATATTTTAAATAATGAAATTAGTGTTATTTGTTAGGGTTACATACCTTCATCTCTAACTTAGGGGTTTTTTCACTATATTTCATCTCCCAATAATAGATAACAATGATAATGAAGTTTAACTAATGAATATGGTAATAAACTTATGCATAGAATCCAATTATTATCACCATTATTTTAATTTATTATGTGATAAATAAGAATATAGAGCATCACTAGAATTGAGAATCCCACATAAGTGGTTATTTCATAATAGATGTTATAGCCATATATCATATTTGGTTTAATTACCAATATGCCCAATTCAATTCCAGATACAAATAAACATTAAGTATTTTTTAGATAACTAAATAGTGCTACCTATTGGGATTTTATAATAATCCTTGGCTTTTAGGGTCCTTGCACCATGTTATCCTTCCCATTATATTCACGTAAGAATGAATAATGATTAAATAACTAAATCTAAAAATGACCACATACAGTAATTAATTGATAATAGTTGACCACTTAGCCAATCTTTATGAATATGGTCAGCTATAGGCCTATTATTAATTTTTGTCCATCCACCATATCACATAATGATTTAGGAATAATCTAAATACTAACACCATGGCTCATTATTTTCAATAGGAATTAATGTATCATAACTCTACAATTACAACATTAAGCACTAATATACCATTTAACCACTATCTATTATATGCCATAGAAAGTCAAAGAAAGTGATAATAAATGACTTTCCAAATACTATATGTTTCTTTTCACATATATGAAAATTTGTCAATTTTACTCTTTTAATCCACAATTGATTATATCTCAATATTAGTTTCAAGAATGATCAATAACAATCTTAAAATAACCCTATAATTTCCATGCTCAAGGTTACAATAACCATGTGCAATCAAGCATAACTAATCATAAATAAAAGCTGAATAATAATTATCAACCCAATATCCCATAATTATTTTTTCAAATAGAAAGTGAATAGTTGCAACATTAACATCCCAACATGCCTCTTTCACTAAAAAAAGAGGATAACAACCAACCAACCCATAATAATTTTGAACTTTAAAATGTGTACTAGCTAAAACCTTTAATTATCCATACTTATCATAACCATAACAAAATAATATTGAATATCAAAGTATAAATGACACCAATTTAGCCATTAATAACCCTTGATTTAAAACATATACAATTGTAATATTGAATTATCAATATGTTTCCCATATATACATGAATGTAATGGAACTTTCAATAGGTCTTATAACTTTTATTAATACAAATGAAACACTCCATAAATTGCATAATTACTCAATATACATTCATTGCTTAAGTAATGAAATGTATTCTTATAATCTGATTTGAAACAAAGAATAAACACTACTATAATGAAGTCCAATAAAGGAGAAACGGGCATAAACAACTCTTTGTAATATATTCTAAAATTGTAACCAACTACTTAGCTCTTAGATCATTTAGGCATGCATTTAAAAAATCATTTGATAACCCAATGAAGAGAAACAATAACATACTTATATTTATTCTAAAATAGGTCTAAACAAGCACCTATAACTAATGTATAAAGATATCATAACTAACCCAAATTAGTTCACCTTTCCTACTGCCATCACCTAAATGAAATATGTATTTACAAAATGAAGAAACCATTAAGGGCCTACAACTTTCTTTGAGTATCTATGTTTAAATGATACAATACAATATTTTTCATAAGAAATAAATGGTTCATTGCAACATCAAATGTAAGTATGCATCTTTCCTTCAATATTCAAACAATGATCATTTACTCATAAATTAAGTTCTACATCATTTATAATGATACCTAATTTACACCATTATAGAAATAGTAGTATATTCATGAAAATAATGATTAAATGAAACATATAACTACTATAAAAAAATACAACATGAAATATCTACCAACTCGAATATCCAAGCAAAGAAATAGAGAAAAGAGAAAATATGCATGTCCAGTCATATGAGTCCTCCATTTGGTGGCCCTCACCACCCAATCCATTAGCTAGATGGTGGAGTCAAGCATCCAAGTTTTTGAAGAAGTCAAGAGCATAAAAGAGATACTAAGCCATTGGTCAAAGTCATAATAATAGACCTTCATCAAGAAAGATAATAATCAATCTATAATGTAACCAACATCAAACAATGAGGTTCACAACCTCCAATTAAATAACAAAGAGGATATCACTACCATTATTTACCAAATATTTCCATTTGATCAAGAATCATGTTTTCACAAATCAAGCATAAAAACTTGAGAAACCCATTGGGTATTAATTTTGAAATCAAAAATCATTAATAATCATTAAATATAAAATTAAATATCTTCAACAACTTAAGTCAACACAAAACCCAAATAAGAATAATGCATCCCCTACATAACCTCCATGAATTAAAATAATCACATTCCATACATGTCAAAGGCTATGTACTATCCAAAAAATAAACCTCCCAATCAATAAAAAGGATGCATACATATCAAGATAAAGTGTAAATCCAACACGTAAACAATAACATACAATTGGAGACTGAGTTTATAACTCTAAGAATGGTTCTCAAAATCAAAATCGTAGCTAAATATATTTCTTTTTTTAGTGACTGTAAGGTATGAACCAATCCATTCAAAAAATAATCATAATTCATACAAAAAGATGAATAAAACCACAAGACCCTTCAATGCACAAACTATGATTCCTTCTTGCACACATGACATAGAAATACACAAGCATTAAATGTAAATAATCAACCATTTGAGTATTTGATAAAGACTTAATGTATGAATATCCATCCAAATGATTATATGCATTCTAATCAAGCATGTAGGTAAATGTACAACCATATAAATCTTATTATACATCCCATTAAAGTATTTAAATGAATGGACAACCATTTAAAAACACATATGCATCCATGAGAATATTTACTCAACATTTAAATGGATATATAACCATCATGAATAAAATTTACATCCATGTAAAAATTTAGGCAAAAATTAAAATAGTATATAACCATAATAACACAAGCATACTCCATTTAGGTATTTTGTCAAACAAATCACAAGCATCCTTTATTAAGGCATTTCATCAAACAAATCACAAACACCCTCCATCAAGGCATTTTTTCAAACAAATTGAATGAATCTTCCATTTTGATATTTTGTCAAACAATTTTCATAATCCTCCAGTGATGAATTTTATCAAACAACATTTAGCCTCTAAAATAATTTTATCAAAAAAATTACAACCATACAAGGTAAATAATTAGCCACACAAATGTGCATGAAATCATCCTTTCAATGAGAAAATTTAGCCATAGTTTTTATGCACTCATTCATTAATATTATGGAGTAAATCAGCCATCTAAAGGTATTAAATCAACCACACTAATGTATGTAGCCATCTATACAATGTATGCAAAAACTATAAAATGCATATTCAATCATGTAGATATATTCTCATCTTTTTAATTGTATGACTAGATAATTAAGTGTGTATATTCATCCCATTTAACTTAAGGATAAAACATTTAAATTTTTATTCAAATCTAACATTCAAGGTATAAAATTAGTCATTAATGTAAGAAGGGGTTTGAAAATATTCACTTATTAAGAAAAATAAGGGCTCAAGTACCCTCATACCTAAATAAATATCCTTATATTAACTTTATTACCTTATTCCCACCACAAATCCCATGTCTTCCATTTTACTCCATTCCATGCTAAAATTCTAAGTGTTAGTTTCCCTTGCCCAGAGTCTCTCTCTCAAAAAAAGGTGTCATTGTCTTCCTTTAATGCTTATGCCCTTCAAATTGTTAAGTGTGGTATCTTACTACACAAGAATCTCCTCCCAAGGAAAAGTGTGCCCCTATTTATTTTCACATGGTCATGTATTTAAACAAAACAAAAGAGGAATTCTATTATTCTCTTCTACTCTCCCCCAACTTCAACATTGCATCTAAATCGACCTCCATGTGGAAACCCCAAAGCATTTCAAGTCCAATATTTTTAGATTGTGTGGTCTCCTTTTGACCAATTTATTGAGCCTTTAGTTTACAATATGGCATGGTAGATTTAAAATTAAATTTGTTTTGAAATTTTTTATTCATAATCACTTTAAAATTAACATGCCAACCACATAAACAATACAACTAATAAAATAATAACATGGCCCCCAAATATATTGAGGTAAATTAATGTAAAGCGACCAAGACCACCATAATGTGTCTAACAATTTAAAATGAAGGAGGTGATAAAATACCTTGTAAAAGACACAACCAACACACTAAGCAGGAAATAAGAAAATAATTGAGCAAGATTATTACACATGCTAATAAGACAAGACAAGAATTAAACATGAAGTGAAGAATGAAATAAAATCACAAGACAAGACTCAAAGGTGACAAAATGGATTTGAATACATCCTAACTCAGCATTACCTATCTATATTAATACCGACTTGCTCATTAACCTTCCCATTATCATCCTAGCTAACAAAATCCACCATCAATCCTAACTCATACATCCATCCTTACATTCATAAAAAATAGACCTTAATAGCATCTGGATACTATTTGATAACAAATAATGATGTAATCTTAACCAAGTAGTATATATTAAACATGAAATTAAATGAAATAAGTATATCATTTATTCATAGACCATATATGGATAAAGTGAATCAAAATCATAACTGATAACCGAAAACATATCAGAAGAATCAACTCAACATCTATTATAAAACAATGAAAGTTCCATATTAGAATCAAACAATCATGTTATTATAATGTCTTGGCCACAACTACAATATATCAAATAGTGGGCTCATAACAAGACTATGTTTAGCTCTATACTATGGCTATGAGTATTGGGGAAAACTCATCATTCGATGATATATGTAAGTGATAGATAAGGAATCTAAGAAAAATATCACATAGCCCTTCATGATAGTAGATAAGTAGTTTTAAAACTACTAGTACATAGTTTCTAAGGAAATACAAACAATATAAAAATAAAAGTGAAAATCAATTTGTCAAAAATCAAGTTACTATTTTTGAAAAAATAAAAATAAACATCCATTTTAAAGGTAACAGTGATTATAATTACTACAAAATAAAGGTTAATTTCCTTTATTAATACTAGAAAGTGAATCATACAAAACAATATCAAGAAGGTTTGATTAGTTATATAGATAATATAAAACAAAATCAAGCTAGTCAACTCAATATATTGTAAAATAGGCCTAATCGAACACAATCAACTAGGTCAATTTAGTTTGATGGAAAAATATAGATACAAAATTAGATCAAATCAGTTGATCTATTTGACTATGTGGGTATATTTTTATATAATTAAAAAATTGAGGAAGATAGTACACAATTTAAAATTTAAATAAAAGACATGAAATGAAATTTGATTAAAATTAAAAATATATAAATACTAAGCTATTAACAATAAACAAAGAAGATAGACTAAGATCAACTAAGTTGATGTAGCAGTTTGTTTTTAGAATGTTGAATTATTGTTTGAATGGGTCATCTAGTCAAATTTTTAATTCTAAACACAAAATAGTGTTATTAGATAGGGTCAAGATGGTCAATCTAGTTTAAATAAAACTAATAATATAATATAAAAACGAATCTAGATTGATTAGATTGACTTTGTTACCTGAAATTAAAGTAAAAAAATGAATAAAATCAAACTAGTCAATTTAGTCAGGGATATAAAGAAAAATAAATGACTAGATTGACAAGTTCAATCCAATTGGTTGAATCTAAATATCATGTGTACTAAGAATAAAATGGGATTGATAGGCTCAATCTAATTGGAAAATTTGTATATAGAAGAGAAAACCTGATTGACAGGTTTGATCTAGTTGAAAACCTATGCATGGAATAAAAACATGATCAACATGCTTGATCTAGTTGAAAAATTATGCACAAAAAATAAAAATGGATCAATAGGCTATATCTTGTTGATTGTAACTAAAAAATTAAAAAATTTAAGGGTTAGATTCATGTCAGGTTCACCAAAATGTATTAAACAAATTATGATAGATCTTCAACTTGTCCTTACTTAGTGTATTCCAAGAATGGAAAAGGTAATCTTACCAAATAATTAATTACATAACTATTTATACTATGACATGATTAATTCATATATACTAAACCTAACTAAAGAATCTCTTACCACACAATATCAAAAGAGAGGGTTATAAATCCTTTAGTCAAATGGTATGATGCAATAACCCTAACTAGGCCTGCAATACATAAAATAAATATAATACAGTGCTCACTAATGTTTGTGGCAAAAATGGTAGATAGTTAACAAAAATCAAAATAAAACATACAAATATAACTCTTCTAAATTCAATTTAGATGTAAATTGAGCAAGGAGTAAGACATTCATTCTATTACCTTTTGCAATATCTATCTACCAAATTGAAGACTAAGATTTAGGAATACTTACCTTGAATTCAACCTATTGTGTCTCAATTTATCCCTTAACCAATGATGTATTACAAGAAGTTATTGTGGCTTTGTAAGGATCAAACTATAAAAATCATCTCTATGCTAAAGTACTCCTACTTTGCATCCAAAATTTTTTCACAAGACATACTTCTTTCTGTCCAAGGTAGAACCCTACACAATGAATCCTCAAGTATAAAATTAGTAGAATTATGATCTATAAAAATGCATTAAATTAATGTTCTTATATATTGGATTGAAGTGAAGGGAGTATTTAAAGCTAAGGATTGACCCTAAACCTATTGATAATTTATATAACAAGATCAACTAGCTTGATATTGTTAGGAAATAAATATAGTTTTAAGGTCTTGAATTAGGTTGGTTGAGTTAATGTAGTTTCATAACATGAACTCAATTCCTAACAAGATCAACCTGGCTGACATAGTAAGAATAGGGGATATTTTTGAAGATGAATTAATTATTAGAGAGCTCTAGTTGCTTAAGGAGTTAGATAAAAGTAACTTACAGTGGTTTTAAGTAATGGTATATGGACTCAAAATCTTGAAAAAGTCCAAAGGTCTACCAACCCCTTTATTAATGTACACTTTAAGGCATATAATCATAGATATTAAAACTCAACAAATTATTGCAAGAGAGAAAACATTAGTAAATGATAAAATTTTAAAATATTGTGTATATCATTCTCACAACTCATAATTATGATTATGGATACACATTAGGTGACCTTTATTTTTTTGGATATGCCCATTAAAATAATATGTAAATACTACAATACAAAGCATCCCTTAAACAATCCTATGAGAAATCATATTTCAAATCTAAGATCAACATGATTAACCTCTCTTTTTCTAATATGTATAATTCCTTTGACATTACTAGTGAGACATTTGAGAACATAAATCTCTCCTTATTTAAACATCCCTACATGAGCATCCTGAGCTACTAACGTTATTTTGACTTCTCAATACATGTCTACTATAGAGATACTTTCTAGTTTGGATTCACTTAATATACCTATTATTTCCAATGATCTTTTAATCATGATCCATGATAATTATTGAGCTATACCATACCATTTCACTATATTCTCTGATCCATCAATTTTTATTCCATCTGAAATGTTGGCCAAGCTTATCCATTTGTTAGCCTCGAACCTCTCTCAAAAAGAGATAGAAAAATAGTTTTGTAAATTTCACATAATCTTCAGACATTTAGATAAAGTTATTAGAACATATAAGATACAATTGGAGTAACACTATCCATAATGTTAAGATCCTAGCACATATAATCAACCACTACATTCATCTACTCCTAAGTGATTTTATAGTTTCCATCAGATGAGTATACATTATTGGAATAATTTTAAATATCTTAAGTAGTTTTTGGATGTAATTCATCTTTAGGATATTAAATATATTCTTTAGCTATATATTCCTCCTCTAAATATGACATAAATTTACATTCCCATAACTGGGGACCTATATAGTCTTTGGCATCAGTTTTCTGACCATTCTATGGATAGATGTAGAGCTCTTCAACATCATTTCCACCATTTTATAAGTCTTAAGCCTAAAGCTCCATAATTTTTTTACATCACATCCCCAACACATATGAGAATCCTACCCAAAACAATAACCAATTATGTGGCTAGAATATTTTCTTCCCCATTTTCATCACTTACAATTGGAGTATCAATGTCTTCCCCATTCTATCACACGTACATTTTATATCATGGTCCTTCACAAGGAAGTTCATGTGTATATATTTGATACAATATAATATACCATGGACAAGGTGAGATATCAATTATAATGAGATATTTATGAGGTTTCTAATGGAATTTATACATATATTTCAAGCTATTTGTGAATGATTATTGATTCTATCATATTATTCACTTCACTTTTGTCACATGTTTTAATTTTAAATTAATATTTAGCATTACATGTTTATATTTATTTTTTGGTAACATGATGTTTAATTTTATAAATTTACTTCCTATAATATTTTATTACACCTATTTGTTTTATTCAGATATCATGTCTTTAGATTCCTTAGTATCTTTAATTTTCATATATTTCACCTCTTAATTTTATGTGGTCATAGTGTATTTTTGGATTATTTGGTATCTTTAAATTTTAAACCCTTTTAAAACTATTCCCTCTTAGGTTTATTAAAACATTGACTCTTTTCAAAATCTTTGGTAACTTACTCTTAATATCTTCCTCTCTTGGGTTCATCCTCCCCCACCAAGGTTTTCACCACTACATTTGTTTGTGCTAGACCTATCATAGGTATACTTAACTAGTGACATTACAATTTTAATTCATATTACCTTCTATCCCTATGGGATTATCCTATCTATTACTTATATTTTAATGTTATTTTAATTAATTCTCTTATAATTCTAGATCCTTTTATGCCTAGTATATCTAAATAAAAAGTTTTCCTTTTTATAACTAGATTCTAACATGCCTTCATTGTATCACATTAAATTTTTAATATCTTTCAAGATACCAATCTTTTAATTTAATTATTTTAATTGAGGAAACATTCGGTGGAAGTTGATGTCATAATCTATTCCAAAATGTAGATTTAGGAGTGTTTAGGCTTCTTGGTCCCTAGGTTTTCCTCTTTGTTATCTATGTGTAAGATTTCTTGTATTAGTCATATTTAGAAGCCATTTTTGTTATTATGAGTCCATATATATGAGGAAAATATAAAAATACAAAAAAATAAGAAGGCATAATATCATAGAAAATAAAAATAAAAAGGAAATTTCAAAAGGTAAAAAAAAATCATAAGTCAAATCACACCAAAAGACATGATATTATAATTTGGCATGTCCCCATGTCCTAGTTGATATTTAAACTCTATAGTGGACCTCATTATATATTGAGGTTCATTAGAGTGTTTTAGGATATTATATTAAAATATGAGGTCTCATAATATCTTTAGTGCCACCTAATTTCTTATGCAAATACCCATCATTGCAGAAGACCAACAACTTTGTAAAGGGTCCTAAGGAATGGGGAACATGTTTTAAGAAGGTAGGTTCCTATTATATTTAATTAATTTAGCCAGAATGGGATGAAATTTTTGTTTTAATTATTATTCCAAGATCTACACTTGTTATGTGGGGTTATATAGATCATTGATTGATAAATCTCTTGGCCTTGTCCACTTGATTAGAGTGTCTCACTTCGCTAAGTATTTATACATCACCTTTATGGCACATTTCCTCCTTATATATTCATTTCATCATTCTAAAAAACCCATTAATGGATATTTATACTAGATGATCACCTCCCTCTTATGTATCATCCCTTTTTTTATCCCTTTACTTTATATTTAACTCTCATAAATCTCATTATTAAGCCCCTTAGATTTTCAATTTATATGTTCCATGATAAAATATTTGGGAATACACCCAAGATATTATAAAAAATGACTATCACATTCACATCCACATCATATTCATCATTTTATCAATGAATTTAAATGGTCATATCTTCCTATGAAACTTTATAACATAAGCATTTATTTGGTGGAAACTCCGTTCCTTGTTTCCATTTGCTCAAATATAATATTTGAATTATATTTCTCTAGATACATTTAATGTTTTATGATCATTTCCTAACTTACATGTCCTTTGATTTGTATTAGATTTTTATTATCTACTTTTCATAATATATTTTTCAATCAATTTTTGACCTTATTCATGATTATATGTCCTTTAGTTAATTTAAATTTCTTTTTGATCTATTTTGGATTGGACATTTCATAATGTTTTCACATATTTTATTTAATTTTATTCTTTCTAATTTAATTACAATTTATGTTAATTTATCCTTTGTTTGACTTAGATTTTATTATAATTACATTAGATATTCATATTAATGACATACAATGTCTTTTAAATCTTATGTTTATTTTAGATTTCTTATAGCTATCTATATTTTCTATTTTCCTTCTAACCATTTTGTGCATATTTTTTTATATATTTTAATATGTACTTAATTTGGATGTCATTTTTTCATTTAGGAGTTCATTAGTTTTTTGTGTATATGCATGCTCATGTTTGTTAGAAATGAATGTTACATACATACCAACACATCAGATCATGATATCACATACAATATTTTTATGATGCCATATCTATATAAGAAACAAATCAAAATTTTCCCATGTAGAAAAAATTAGATAAAATAATGATTTATGATATATAATATGACTTTTTTTTACAACTCATATATAATAAAAATATAACAAGTGTGTATGAGGTAAGTGGTCATCATAATCCTTATGTGGCGGAGGGATACACTCTTTTTAGATATCATATCTCTAACCTTTTAGAAATATCTCACCAAATAAATAGTCCTTAGTCATAATACTATAGTCTATCTCTCTACATAAGACACTCATGTATGTAATATAGTTATTAGAGTAGTCAATACCTACTCTCTAACTATAGTTGACACTACCATAGTCATATGGTGTTCTCTCTTAGTTTATAAGGGTGAATGAGATGCAACTACTTATTTTTTTGTCATCACTACCTAATTCAATATTGTAACCTCCCCTTATTCTATACTACCACTATAAATGAAGATAAACCAATATCCTTATCTAATTTCTATAGTCCCATGAATAAAGTCTAATCGTCTAAACCAAATTGAATGATGACCCATAGATTGTGCTATGAGATGTAGAATAACTATTATGTTAGTCTCAAGAAACACACCATTTAGGATCTCATGAAATGTGGCCTATATCATTGATCCCCACCATCCATCTCATGTAAATAAACAAAAGCTAACCAAATTCAACATTAGATCATCATATATAAAAATTAAAATAAAATCTAATTATCATTATCATCTATTTTGTCTATCTAGAAAATGAGGTGATATAATTAAAATCACCATTATATACTTGGATGTGCACCCCTAACATGAGTTTTCAATCTAAATAATAACCACTAAGGACACCCTCGTCTACACCTCTATGTCTTATCTAGAAAGTCCAAATAATTACCACCCATATCTCCTATTATAAGACTAAGATAGTTTGATCTCATGCTTGTTGATGGCATCACACTATCCATATATAAGGAGATGTATATACTAAATATAAAATCATATCATAAATTTCATCATAAATAATACTCATATATATATTTTATATTGCTTATACTTATACCACCACCATCTATTGTTGCCTCCTCCTTCTATCCTAAGGATTGCACCATGGTATTAGCTTTGAACCTATAGTGGTGGAGCTTATCCTATCTCCCTCTCAAAGGTATAACATGCCTCATGTTATAGGGTGGAAATGATAATGGTGTTATTAGGTGAGCTTATCCAAACTAAAATGGGACCCATGAGTAAGAGTGTAGCTCTATCCTTCATGTGTAATGCATTTTCTTATTAGCTAGGCCTTGATATTTTACTATGGATGGTCATGATGGCCATATATCAATGGTCCCTTGATATGACATCCATGTAATCTTATCCTATAGATGGTAACTAGTCTAAGATACCTTGTCAAATATCTACATGCTAAAATGTATGCCCATCATCTGACTTAGGTCAACTGATCTCTATCAAGGGTAGTAGCCTCATAGGGCTGTAAATGGGAAACCTCATCCAATATGTGAATAGTATGAATAGTCACATAATCTATTATATCATACTCAAAACACCATAAAAATCATCTACTAGCTTCACTCATATGTTTAGTCCTATGCTATAGACTATGCCTTACTTCAAATAAATATGACACATGATAATAGAAAATAGTGGGGCTCCTCCATCCAAATTTTAACACAACACCCATATAGTTACCAAGCTTATTATCACATTATAGATATATAAATCATCTAAAACATACACATCAAAAAATTTCATCATAGATGATCAATAGTTAAATATATCTTACTCAGTTACCATATGTGCCAACTCCTATATCTTGTCTAGTGTCTCTAGTGAATCACATACCATGAACATCATCCAACATGATAGAAAAGTCCACTCTATTTATATCCACATCTTATATGAAGGTGTACATACTCCTCGACCAATGCTATAAGAACATCATGAGCATGTTAACTACTAGTGACACTTGATAAATCTCTCTGATCCTTCAAAATCCTATAATAATTAGTATGGATCTATCTTGATCTAAAATTATAAAAATATTATGAGGCATCCATGATGCATATAATATCCACCATAGTCATGGGCACCTCTATCCCTAAAATGTGCCAAAAACAACACACCTAATCAACCTTCCATCAACTAATTTTTTTTAAAAAATAAGTAAAATTAAAAAGTTATATATTAGCCATGTTACTTGACTAAATCAATGATGTGATTAAAATCCTAATATATCAACAAGTTTACTATTATGTATATACCATAAATTATTTTTTTTAACTGCATCGATAATTAGTAATTCTACTAAATAGACCATGTATCCCATGTTTTCTTTATTTGCCCATTCATTAATTTTAATGTATCAAACCTTCTATTAAATAATTAAATTTATCCTCTAACTGTATTAACCAATTTTATATATCGATACTTAACTTAATCGCTTAGGTCATCTATACTATATTGGCCAATAATTTTTAATTGTACTGACCCTCTTGCAATTTTCCATCTGCATAACCATCTTAGCATGGCTAATATAGTTCATTTGTAGTGACAATTTATTATTTAGCCCATAATAAATTATTTTATCTTTTTTTCACTAACCTATGACCTACTTATTGATCCTTGATTTTTTATTTGACCATACACTTTTTTGGGTAAATTATATTACACAAATTTTCCCTATATTTTGGTTTTCCTAAATTTAGATGATGTACCCTTCCAAAACATTAATTGCACATATTACCTTAATAAATGTGACAATAGGTCCCTTATTTCTTCCATACTATCTACTTATGATTCATCTATCCATAATCACTCTATGTCATAAATGGTCACTCTATATATATACTAAAATTTGGTCTTTTGTACTTATATGACAAGCTTGATTCAAATTTACTTTGCATTACTTTAGTACATAAATAAGGTCCTAATCACCCATTATCTCACACTTATATGCTACCTTATGAGTTTTAACCTTCCATTATGTTATTACACACCTAAAAAAACCTCACTATCTATTTCAAACTTGTTAAATATCCTATGCAAACATCTCCATATTTTTAAATCACTCCATATGTACACAAGTTGGTTCCACTAGATTTGGTCAGTATCGTTAGTTGATACTGAATTGATCTAGTCAAAACTGATCTTCTCCAAAAAGTGAATATTTTTTAATATAAAATATTTCCTTAGGGTTGGCCCATTATCCTAGTGTGTGGATGGAATGAGATATTACAAAATAGGACTCATATATAAACAAATCAAGGCCTCATTAAAAAGGGACTTAACACTTTTCTAAAACACATATATATAATATTTCACATTGATCAAATATGCCATCTTATTTCTAAATTAAAAACCTATCACTAGGAGTAGTCACAAGCCAAGTCTAAAGCACACTAGAAAAAAAAAATTGGCTAAAACACACTAGAAAAGTAAAAATAAGCATTTTCAAGTATCAAATACAAATTAATAGTTACATACATATAGCACATAAGCATGATTTCAAAATCACACTAGTTTGGAGAGATAAATGTGGCTTGATTTCCATCCTAAGTGTATAAGATATGTAAGTAATGGTCAATCATTAAATTATGGTGATTTGGGTTATCTAAACCCATTTAAGTTACATGTTTTGGTAGGTTTTTAGGCCTCACATGCACACCTAGGGTTTCAATAGAACTAAGTAAGATAAATACGTGAGGCTTGATTTCCCACTTTTGAGTATCCAATACATAGGAAACAATCAATAATCAAATAAGTGTGATTTGTGTCATATCAACCCATTACATGTTCTTGGTTTATGTAGGTTTCTATCCCTCATAAACATACCTAGGGTTTCAATCCAAACGATACTTATAGAGTTACACACATCAACAATATTCAAGATAACATATGTAGACCATAAATAGATATTAAAATGTGACCATATAGTCATAGTTCCTCATTTACATAGGTAATTATTGATCAACATAGGTCAGTATCGATCAACATTATTGACCTAGAATGGTGGAACTGACCCTACATAGATAGAGAATGATTTTCACAACCAAAATAAAAATAAACCTATTTTATCCTAATTTACTCTTGTAAAATATAGGCATAACTAAACAATCACCTAGAAAAGCTAAGTACTCATCCTTTTTTTGTACTTACTATATCTAGAATATGCCACTTTTTAGATCATCATAATTAGTTTCAATATTTTACATTTAGATGTATGTTTGAATGGCATATTTTAATGTCTTAATTATTATACTTTTTTTTATCTTATTAAGATTAGTCTTAATTTAATTATTATAAATTAGTGTAAAACTTATTGGTGAAACATCCTTCTAAGGTTATATATTTTTTGTCCTAGGGTTTCAAATCTCATCTCTAATTTCCGCACACAAAAAAATGTTTTTCATATTTTTTGTAATAGAGTTTAGATATGATTTATGGTTTCCATAAACAAATTATATTTTCACTTCCATCCCTATATCTTCATTATGATTTCATCCTTCCAAGGTTTCATATTTTTTCATTGGAGTTTTAAATCTCATTTCTAATTTCCATACATAATGTTTTTTTAAAGATATTTTATCATAGAGATTTATAACTAATTTATAATTTCCATACACAAATAATATTTTCACATTTGGTCAGACATATTCATTAGGATTTTCATCCTTCTATGGTTTCATATTTCAGCGTTAGGGTTTTATTTTTCATATTTTATTTAATATTATTCCCTATTAATACACATGAAGTATGGCAATAACAAATAAACATTGTTTGGTTAACATAATAATGAAGATACTTTTTTCATATTTATCTACATATATAATATATCTTATTTGGACCAATTATGTAATAAAATGGGTAAAAAGGATCCAATTTAAGAAAAATAAAAAGGTTAAAATGAAGAATGAACAATTTCAATCATATTTTTGAAACATTTAATCTAAGTTGGCTCTTATTACCACTACACATCTAAGGGCATATATGACTCATCTTGTCCCTCCCGCTAATTTCTAAAAGATAATATTTATAATCCCAATTTTAATCTTGGTCATCAACTCATATTATATCCTACTACCCAGGTTGTCACAACATGAAGGGGTAAGGTGACTCATCTGGTAGTCCAAACCAAAGGGCCTTACCAATTGCCTCATCAACCCCCACCATTGCCTACCAAACAAAATTATTAATCTAAGGGGTATGATGTCATAGATAAACTAATAAATACCCATGCCAAAGCTTTTCTATTATAATTAATTCAAAAAAATCCTTTATATAAAGATATTATTTATGCAACATTACATAATACAATTTTACCAAATGATGCAGGACAGCCATATGTGGCTTTTAATATTAACACAATATGATGGATAGAGGAAAAGTATCTCTTTTGAAAAATAATATTTTCCTCCTAATAAAATTATAAATCAACATATAGTTCAATGTATATTGAAGTACATGTTTAAAATAACATAGCTAAGAAAGTTTTGGTGGATAAAGGATTCAAATTAAACATTTTTAATATATCATTATTTAATATACATGATATTTAGGTTAAGGATCTTAACTAATAAAATAAAAATATTTGGTGATTCAAAAATATGTAATAAAAAATTATGATGATAAACTATGCTACATGTTATCATGGGTCCTCGAATGATAGCCATAATTTTTTAGGTCATGCCTAATCACTCCAATTGTAATATTCTATTAAAAAACCCATCAATTCATGAGATGATCTTATTTACTTCTACCCTACACACATGTTTAAAATTAAATCATAAAGTATACACACACACATGTGCACACCACACACATATGCATATGCATGTGTGGACATGTAACAACACACACAACCTTTGCATCAAGAACCATTCAAGTATTATAAATTAATATAACTTAAGAATCATTAAATTCCCCATATTTAACCTTATTCTTAATAATTTAAACCAAATGATTCACCAATATATCATTCAGCTCTAACATTATCACTATCATCTAATCTCAACCAAAATAGTTTTGGGATTAATATATACAAAAAATGGGTTATACAAAACCAGGAATTGGAAAAAATGCACATTAAATTATCAACCCCATCATGCCTTGTGCTAAAAAATGATGATAAGGTCTTAGTTATATGAAAAATCCAATAAATAATAATAAATTAATAACCACATAGGATACTACTTATACACACTTATTCAAAGCAAATCCATAACTAGCATGACAAATTGATAATACATCTAAATTATAATTGGTATATCCCAATCTGATTAACAACACCATTTCTATAGAGATTTAGACATTAGATAACTTTTTAATTGATGAATCCCTCCTAGAATATGTGGAAGCATATGAGGAGCTCCCTTCCTTCTAACATAAAAATAGTTTCTCTCACACAACTCCCACCCATGCATATTTTGGAAAAAAATAATATCCTAATGTCCAAATACAATCATATGAACCAAATACCATCTCTAAAACACCATATATGGAATATACATTAAATCTAATTAATCAAGAGATAATAGGACTACATTATGGACTATATAAGGATCTTAAAATAGTACTATTAGTATATTTATTAAAAAAATATTAAGGGAATGAAATTCAACACATTATACATGATTACTAATAAATATTCACATGGGCCTACTCATATATGCTTGGAATTGATCCTAAAATTGCATTGCATAATATTATGTTTTATGTTAATTCCATGCTAGTGAAATAAAAGATTCAAACATGTATCCAAATTTCTATTTATTTTTAAAAAAGGAATTACAAATATTTATAGATACAATATTTATTCAATCCATTGATTATCCTAAATGGGTATCTAATACAATATCAGTGGAAAATCATAATGGACATATTTAGTATTATACAAATCATCAAGCCTTAAACAAAGCTTGTCCTAAAGATAACCTCCCATTACTAAATACTGATATCATTGCTGATTCTACAACTAATTATGAGATGTTATCATTAATGGATGGTTTATATGGATACAACCAAACCAAAATCAATCTAATAGATCAAGAAAATAATTTATTTACTAGAATATGAGGAATATTTTGTTATGTAGTTATGCCATTTAGATTAAAAAATTATAGGGACACTTATTAGTGAGACATGACTCATATATTTCATGAATATATAAACAAAATAATGGAATAATATATGGATGGTCTACTTACCAAATCAAGACAGTGATAAGATCATGCTCTAGATTTATGAATTTTTTGAATGGTTAAAAAATAAAATGTACACCTAAATAAAAATAAATGTGTATTTGGGTTATCTTCAAGGAAATTATTTGAAAACATCAAATCTTAGTGGTACATTTAAATATATCCCAAAAAGGTCCAAGTTATTTTATATGCCTCAACTAAAATTACTAATGCAACTATGATCATTATAAGGAAAAACATAGGAAGTAAGATGTTTTATGGCCCAACTTGTTGATAAGATGCAACCCTTCATGAGTTAATTCAACAATGATAAAAAATTAATGTGTCATGACAAATGTTAATTTTTTCTATGTAATTAAATAATATCTACACAATCACTATTTTCATGGCTTCAACATCGAGCATACATTTATTATTATACATCTCAGTGACTAATCATGCCTTAAGATATTTATTGACACAATATGATGAAAATAACAAAGATTGTGACATGTATTACATAATTCATACACTTTTTGACTCTAAAAAAAGTTAAAATACTATGGAAAATATATGCTTAGATCTATTTTTTTATGAACAAAAATCATGTCACTACATGATCAACAATGAGGCTCAAGTTATCATAAAGGTGGATCTACTCAAATTCATTATGTAAAATACATAATTATAAAGACACATAGATATGTGTGTAATATTACTCATGTAATATGATCTAAAATTCACATCTCAAACTTTTTTAAAAGTACAAGTTATTGTAGACTAACTAGCTAAAATGCCATTGATAGGTACACTACCAATCAATGACAATTTTTAGAATGAACTTACTTTATATCACATTCATGGTGGTATTTTAACCATGTAATTTGATGAATACAAATGTGTTATAGGTATTTATTCAAATTTAAAGGCCAACCTATGCCATTTTCATATCATTTGGATTTTTCATGTACAAATAACATTGAAGAGTATGAAGAATTGATACTTGGGTTATGTACAACATGAACATTAAAGATAAAATCTCTAAGGCTATATGGATATTATCAAATAATGTTTTAAACATATACAAAAAATGGAATAAAACTAATCCCATACCAAAAAATTGTACCATGCTTACAAATACACTTTGATCCTTTTTCAATATAAAACATACCTCAAAAAGATAATCAACATGTTGATGCCATGGTGTTTAACCCTAACAAGGTGTGATCTAGGTTAGGGATACATATAATTAAATTTAAAGGGGTATATATAAATGGAATGCACAAGGGTGATAATATCATCTATAATGAGCCAATTAGATGTTAAACTTAGATATGAACATATGTTGAATTCATCAAACTGATATAGTCTAAATATGAAAAGTAAAACAATTATAAATATAGAAATAAAATAGAAAACAAAGTAATTATATGGTTATGATAATATAACATATCTAGATCTAGAACAAGTAGAAACTAGTCTCGAAGATGATTCTATAAATTTGACCTCTATAGTCATGGACACTTACATTAGCATAGGATAATTATGTCAACACTAGTATATATGTTCGATTTAGGTGTCTTATATGGAATACCAACTAGAATAGGATGTTATCACTAATATTTTTATATATTTTTATTCAACTTAACTTTGATGCATTTAGATCTAGATCAAGGACTATCACTCTTTGTGAAATGACAAAATCCTAGTTTTCCATCTTCATAGTAACATTGGGGAAAAATAGGTTAGTGGGGTCATGGTGTCAAGATGACCCCAAAGACCCATACATTAGTGATCATTACCTACACATATAGTAATCTAAATATTGCCTATAACTAATTTATTTTTACCTTATGTGTTAGCTTGTATGTGAATCATGCAATATGTGGAAATCAAGTAAAATAATGACCTAGCTTGTAACTTAGAAATTCAAGATCTTGGGATATTCATTTAGTAATTTAGACATGTGTATGTGATATATTTATGACTCATATGGAAATAATAGATAATAGGGAATATTTTCTCATTTTAATTCTTGATTGAATGCCTTTGGTAAGTTTCCTAGTGAGTAGGTAAGATGTTTCTAGGCTAGGAAGGAATGAGGGTTCATATTGTATTTATATCAATTCCTTTGGAGAAATAAATCACATTAAATTACTTAGTATGAACATTAAGATAAATTTAATTTTAAAATATATGAATTTAAGGTAACGGACACTTACATCAACTCAAGACACCTACATTGATGTAGGTGTTTATCTCAAATGATAGTGTCTAGGGAGCAAGAAAGTAGGTAAAGGCTCAAAACTTGCATAGGTGTAAGATAAGTACATTTTAAACATTATGGTAAAGATATAAGGCTTGGGTCATCAACATAATATTTGCCAAATTAAGAGATAAGCCAAGGGGCATAAGATAAAACAGAATGAGACTTGTAGAAGCGGGAAAGGTCTAGAACTAAGAGGAAAAATCAAGGTCTGAATTTTTTAAGTGTACAAGACTGAGGTGATATATAATCCATAAATATCATCTACATTTTCCACCCTTTAATCTAGTAAATAAATTTTTAGTTTAAGGAAAAGGAACGCATACATGGGTGTGTATAACACACCTTGTATTTGTGTGTGCCCACCTTGAGTTCTTTGTTAATGATTGACCTGTAACAAAGAGAATGTTATAGTATATAATTAGTGCATATAATCTAAAATTGAAAGTATTGAAAATGAAAGAGCAAGGTTTAGGAGTACACTTGTGTGTTAATGTAATTGCCTTACCTATTGGCAAGTTGATTTGAAAAAGATGTATCATTATAAGGCTCTGAGAACTGATCTTAGAAAAAAATAAAAATAAAAATAAAAAATTGTGTGTGTGTGTGTAGACACACACACACACAAGTTGACACACACACACACACACATGCATGCATATGTCTCTGTGTGTGTGTATCTAAAAAGTGTGTATGTCCAAGGACACACACACACACACACACACACATAGAGAGAGAGAGAGGGGGCACATGCCCCCAGTCTTTAACAAAGGTGAGTTAACACTTGGTGGTTGAGATTATCTCAACTATGCAACCCAATCATAATTTTAACTTGGTGAGTCTAGATGATAAAATCAAGTCTAACATGAAAAATTATAAAGATTGAGTGATTTAATCACCTCAACCATACTAAAAATTAAACCAACTACTACAGTAGATTAGCTCAATAAAGTTAGTAAAAGTCTGACCAAGGTATCTGTATGTAAAAGTTTATGATGTGGTAACAGTCCACAAAATAGTTTTGGAATCATAAATTGAATTGAATTTTTCAATATTAGCAACAAATTGCGTGGCATATGCACCTTAAATATGTCTCATGTTGAAATTGTGTATAAAAATGGTACTAATGTATAAAACTATATCACAAATATGAATCTGAATCATATAATTATGTGTTTTGGCTAGTTTAGAAATTGTTTAAGTATGGAGAACATGCTTCCAAATTATGCCCCCAATATATATGGAGAAATATGAAAATTAATGTAAGTACCAATGTCGATAACATGTTCCCAAAACATGCCCACACTATAAACTAGAGATTTTGAATACTGAATAATGTGGATAGCATGCATCCAAAGCATGCCCTTACTAAATCTGAAAATTGTGCCAAGTGTGGAGAACATGCCTCTATAACATGACTCCAATAATATGCCCCCTTTTGAGGTGAGAAAAAAAATTAAATGCTATTTACATCACCTCAAATGGATAAGATAATTGTATAATTTTTAAACAGACCTTATAGCATATAGAAGGAACATGTCTAGGTAGATATAGCATTGAAGTGTATAGAACCAATGTGATCACATGAAGGCCTAAGATTCATGATAAGTATCATGAAAACGTCTAGATAGTAGGCATACAACTTAAATAAACAAACAAACACACAAAGAAGATCACTCAAAAGCAATTCAAAAGGAAATGGTCTAAGGAGACCATGAACAAGGGGCATGTTCAAATGCTACACAATCAAAGGGATGTGACTTAGTCAAATGTCTATAAAAGCAAGAATGATTTATTCAAATCTCCATACAATAAACAATGACATATGAAAATGTCAAAGAAAGCATACATAGGCACATGGGTCACATATAAAAGAGCATATTTAAATGGTTTAACAAGGAATACAATAGCAAGGCAATACACTCAAGGAAGTGCATTAAGTAAAGCATAAGAAACTAGCATGAACATTTCATAGTAGACCATAGATCAAATGTGTTAGGAAAAAATGTCAAGTATATAGCATATCAAGTAATTTATGTAAGATATAATCATGGTTAAAGGCATGTGTAAGTACATATGTAAGCTCAAACATGACAATGAAATGTGATCATCAAAAAATATAACTTGTGTGTATCAAGATCCAAGAAATAGATTCCCCCAATGTCTACATGACATGAGTATAAGGAAGGCACAACATATAAAAAGGAATGTATCATGTATCTATGTATGCCTATATCACACTCAAGTAAAAGTGTGACACACATGTGTATGCATAAGTAACTTGTATGTTATCCATCAACATGAAACTAACACATAGATGCCAAGGAGACAACAGAGCATATAGGTGTTGAAAATATTTTTGGATTTTTGAATGTTTTTGGTTTTTTTTAAGTATTTTGGGAATATTTGAAGTAGGTTTAATTAAGTAGGTCCTCATTATCGAAAGTTTTAGGGCCACCTAGAATAGGTTTTAAGCTCTATATATATTGATGTTGTGCCAATACATCAATGTTTATGTGAAATGGCTTACCTAAAGCCATTAGTGCAAATAAATAATCATGTCCATCATGCTATATGAAAATATATGCACATATATTATTAAAGTTTACACACATGTTTTGTAGTATCTAGCTTAGCATTCCACTCAATTAGCAAAACTTTAGTTATAAATATGATCTCTGTTCTAATATCAATATAGTAAAATATTTGATATGTGGGACATAAGAAATGGTTAACTAAATGTGTCCTTGATATTTGGGACTTAATGGAGAGTATATTAGTTCATTTTTAGTATTTCCTAATCATGAGAGAAAAGTGGTGCCACATGTTGTATCCTACTTGTTTAGATCAAATTGGATATGATGGAAATATACCCCATAAACATTAGTAGTAATAATTAAATCTTCATTCTTTGGTTTCTTTGAGGAATATATTTATTATGAAATATAGGAAGGTGTTGTACCTAACATACCCCCATTAGTTTCTTTTAGACTGAGGACCCACTATATATCTAAAAATGTCTAGGCCTATCTTGATAGTCTTCTAAAGAGAAAGTTTTATGTGTTAAAATAAACTTGTTATTGGAAAAACCTACGAACATGATTTGTGTATGTGGACTAACCTATTAATTTTATTAGGTAGTTGTGTATATACAGGTCTTAGCTAATTCTAGTCTTCAGAACATTGTTTGGTGAACTTATTTGATGAATTTGTTCAAAACCATGCTTAGCAAGATTTGGTCTTTGAAACTTTTATTTGAAATCCTACATTTGACAATTTTCAACACTTCATATTTATATAAAACTTGTCATGAGTTTACTCTATGGATTTTTTGTTCATAGGTTTTGTTTAAGACATTTGTTTAGAATTTTTATTTACAAATTGAGCCTTCATAACTCTACTCTCCCTATATTAAATATTTTGCCATTTATTCTTTAGGATTTTATCTTCAAGAACTAGGTTTTAAAAAGTTTTAAACTTCATATCATCTTAGCCTTCATAGGATTTTTTAGAAAGACCCTTTGCTGAAATTAATTGACATGAAATTTTATTCGATGAAAGTGTTTGGAATATTAATTTGGTGATTTTGTTGGGCCCATTTAGGAATTCAAAGATTTTATTTAAAAAAAGTATTTGGTGGAAACATTTAGTATTTTTGTCTTAGGAACATTTGTTCAATGAAAGTGTTAAGCTCATTGGGGTCTTTGAGGAAATTCTTTGGAGCTTTTTCTAGTTCATTTTGGTCTTTGGCAAAAGTGTTCAAAAATTTTGTTTGGGAGATTCATTTTCCTCACAAACACTATTTTAAAACTATATCACAAATTTGAATATCGATATCCCCTATGGAATGGTAAACTAAAGTGAAATAAGTGATGAAATGACCCTTGGAAAAAGGAAAAAACATGGTAATCTTACTAATAATCAATAGTGCCTATGTAGCATACCTATTAAATGAAGTGGCAAAGTTTGAATTGGACAAAAAGAACAAAGTTATAGGTGTTGGATGTTAATGGCACACTAACTATAAATTAATTATAAATCTATATCAAATCATTATGGATAAAAAATGAACTCATTGATCTCAAGATAACTTTGAACTTAATTACTTCCCTACTATCAATCCATGATGACCAGTGTTTCGAGCACATAGTATACCCAAGAGAGCTGAGTTGTTAACCTATGAACTAGATCAATATGAACATAGTTAAATAACAATATCATTCTCATACAAAGAATTTCAAGTAATATTTCCTTCATCAATTTTTATTTTAAGGATTTTATTGGATATAAGGACATTTTCTTTGAGCCTATAATATTCAACAATGACTACAATAATTATTCAGCACCATAAGAGGTGATACACCAAGTTAATGCACATACCCACATAAAGAGCTTAAATATAGCTCAATGAAAATTGGATATAGACATCCTCCCCTTTAAAATCCAAGGGATACACTTCATGTTATCAAACCTGATGGTCATGCCATGCATTGACCTTCTATGAGACTTGTTATTCATTGGGAGGGTAGTAAGAGGCACATTATTGAACCATTTAGATCACAAGATAGTCATGGAATTCATATTGATTTATGTGTGTAAAAGGTATCTCTCCCTCCCCATTATATATTTTAATTAATATTTTCATAAGGTAGTCAAGTTTAAGAAAGAGTAATCAATTAAGAAAACCCTAAGTAGATGGATGGTTCCCAGAGAGACCATTAATTTAAAGCATACATAGCTAGTGTCATTGAACAAATTTAGGATGGGAATATAAATTGGAATGGCCATATTAAATAAGTTATTTGGCTATCTAATAATTTAATTCCTCTACCATGAGTGGATTCTATTTCTTGACTTACTAATGACCCCAAAATTGACATTCACCTCTAGGTGAGGTGATCAGTGTAAGGCTATAGGAATAAATATTAGATAAAGATAGAAGACCCCAAGGAGTTGTTGGAAATATTTTCATTGATGTCAAAGGTCTAGCATTATTGGTGATAAAGGCCCCATTGCATTTAATATTTTTTGTAATAGATATATCTTGGCTAATGTGAGTTAATATTTATTTAATATTAGTGAATATATTTTTGGTTGCATATGAGATAAAGGAAGGGCCCATGGAGAAGTCAAAGAGCCATGGGGTAAAGACAAAAGAAGAATGGGAGACATTTTCCCATGAAGAGTCATCTTGGTTAATTCCAAGAGTCACCAAGTGAAGACAAAAGAGGAAGGGCACAATTTCTCATGAAGGGACACTTTGAGGAATACAAAAATTCACCAAGATAAGAACAAAAGAGGGAAGGACGTTTTTGCTTATGAAGGGCCACCACATGACTTTTCAAAGGCAAGGATAAGAAGTGTCATGCAAGTTTGGTTCCATTTTTCATGAGGATTGAAGGGTCACAAAGGGGGAAGGTCAAAGGTCATTTAAAAAGATATAAATAAAGGCTTGAGAAGCCATTTGTAATATGTGAGATAGAGGTTGATTTGATATTGTAATATCTAGCTTAGAAGAGCAATTGTGAGAGATGAATATGATTTGTATTTGTTAAATCTATCTTAGAAGAGAAAATGTGAGAGAGAGGAAAGAGATGTTGTAATGAACTATCATTTGTTGAGATAACAACATTGAGAGATAGGTGTGTGGTATACACAAAGGGGTTGGTGCTCCTGTGGGTTGGTACTCATGAATTATTGTTGGGTTAGTGCTCAGTAAAGGGGTTGGTGCTCATGAATTGTTGTTCGTTTGGTGCTCGAAAAAGGGGTTGGTGCTCCTGTTGGTTGGTGCTCTTGTGGGTTGGTGCTCTTGTGGGTTGGTGCTCCTATGGGTTGGTGCTCATGAATATTTGTTGGGTTGGTGCTCAGCAAAGGGGTTGGTGCTCCTGAAATTTGGTGCTTTTGAATATTGTTTGGGTTGGTGATAATTCATATACTTGAGATTGTTCTCCATGGGTTTTCTCACATTGGGTTTCCATGTTATATTTGGTGTCTCTCTCTATCTTGTGTGGTGTTTACTTTTTGAGTTTTATTGCATATCTTGAATGTTTGATTAAGTGGAATTTGGTTAAGGGAAAGTTTTATAAGATATATGATATACTGATTCACCCCCCTCTTAGTATATCCCATGCTTAACAATTGGTATCAGAGTAGGTTCCTTCAAAAAGGATTTAATAGCTTGAAGGTAGATCAGAGAAAAACATAAGATGGCCAAGAAACTAAACAAGGAGAATCAAGAGTTAAAATTTGTGGTTGAGGCTCTTAAGGAACAGGTGTGTATCTTGGATTCTAAGTTGGATATAGAAGTAAAAGAAAATAAGATATTTATTCATGATCTTAAGAATCAGTTAGAGGTTGTAAATTTAATTTTAACATCAAGAGAAGGAGAGTGTAATTAGTTGAAGGTTGAGTTAGGTTCTTTAAAGGATAATCATGATGAGCTTATAATCAATGTTGAGAAAGATCATGAAATATTAGTCCAAGGAAAGAAGGATGTAGGTTTTCAAGGAAAATTAAAGAAGCCAATCAGGTAGCCCAATGCTTTCAAGTGTTCAAATTCTTTTCATGGCCATTGTTTTGTTTATCAACATGTTGGTCATAGGGAAAGAGATTGTATGAGGAGAAGCAATCAGTCAAAGGGATATCTTAGTCACATTCAAGAAAAATGTATGAGAAATATTGTTTGCTTTTGTTGTCATGAGGTTGGCCATATTGCTAAATTATGTCAAAATAAAGTAAAAAGATATTCAAGGTATGTCAAAGGATATAGAGCCCTTAGAAAATATGAGAAAAGACAAATTCTGGTTTGGAGACCTAAAATAGTAAAGGTTGATCAGGTTGAGTTTAAGAGTGAAAATGAATTACTTGCTATAGTAGATAAAGAATTAGATAAGAATGATTGTGCAGAATGTCTTGTTGCGTTCGAGCATGAGTTTTGTGAAGATAAGATAGTTGCAAAAGTTGAGAAAATGAAAAACATCATAAATGATAAGGTTAGTAAGTCAAAAAGGTTAGACATGCTTAAACAGATTCTAAAAGAAAAACACAAGAAGATCAAGGAAGAAACAGAGGAGATGTGGGAATCTCTTGAGATTTGTTTCTAGGACCCTTTGTGTGGGGTGTCTCTTCTAGGCTTCAAGGAGACACTTTTAAGAAAAATTGAAGTATGGTGGATGCTATTGGGTCTTGGCTATGTTGCATGACAAGAAGGTGAGTTGGAAAATTACTTGTATATCTTTTGAGGGAATAAATTTTTGAAGAAAATTTTGCATCAATATTATGGTTTGAGGCTATGCAGTGTTTAAAAGTTTTAAAGTGTTTCAAATGATTATGGCCATAATAAATTAGAATGTTAAAAAAGAGCTAACAGTTTTAGAAAGAAGGAAAAGGACACTCATGTAGGCTCAAGAAGAAGGATCAAAGTTTCAAAGCTCCATTCATCAGAAAGAAGGTTCAAACATGTTCATGGCAGAAGAAACAACCTGAAGATTGTATGTTGGTGCAAATAGCTTTGCATGTAAGAAATGAAGATTGGCCATGGTTCATTGATAATAGATGTTTGAGGCATATGACAGGAGATAAAAGTAATTTTACAACTCTAAATAAGATCAATGGTGGTATAATGAGATTTAGAGATAAAACCACTGCCAAGATAGCCAAAAAAGGTACTTTAAGTTTAGATAATAGTAGAACCAAGACTAAGAATGTTTTTTAAGCATAATATATTGAGTGTAAGTCAAATATGTGTTCAAGGATACACATTAAAGTATTATGTAAAAGGTTGTGAGATTAGAAGAAAATATTCAAATGAGTTGATTGCAGATTCTCAAAGTATAGCTAATGATTTATCAGATATCTTCTCAAAGGCACAATCAAAGGATACATTCAAAGATCTACAATAGGAGTTGGGAGTAATTTCTATTACTTCCTACCATTGATGTTTAACATTAGCTGAGGGGGAGCTAAGTGTTAACTCTAGGTAGGCCCTTTGCCATTGATGTCAAAGGGGAAGAATAATAAGTATAGGTGTAGGAAATAGGTATAGGTAATAGGTACAAGTTGCTACAGTAAGGGGGAGTTACTGTATGTTTTCAGATGATAGTATGTGCAGGTGAGAGGATGTGGTAGTTTTAGGTTTGAGGTTTCCATAAATGACAAAGGGGGAGATTGTTGGAAATATTGTCATTGATGTCAAAGGTTTAACATTATTGGTGATAAAGGCCCCATTGCATTTAATGTTGTTTGTAATATATATATCTTGGCTAATGTGAGTTAATATTTATTTAATATTAATGAGTATATTTTTGGTTGTATATGAGACAAAAGAAGGGCCCATGGAGAAGTCAAAGAGCCACGGGGTAAAGACAAAAAAAGGATGCGATGCATTTTCCCATGAAGAGTCATCTTGGGGAATTCCAAGAGTCACCAAGTGAAGACAAAAGTGGAAGAGCACAATTTATCATGAAGGGACACTTTGAGGAATACGAAAAGTCACCAAGATAAGGACAAAAGAGGGAAGGATGTTTTTTCTTATGAAGGGTCACCACATGACTTTTCAAAGGCAAGGATATGAAGGGTCATACAATTTTGGCACAATTTTCCACAAGGATTGAATGGTCACAAAGGGGGAAGACCAAAGGTCATTTGGAAAGCTATAAATAGAGGCTTGAGAAGCCATTTGTAATATGTGAGATAGAGGTCGATTTGATATTGTAATATCTAGCTTAAAAGAGAAATTGTGAGAGATGAATATGATTTGTATTTGTTATATCTATCTTATAAGAGCAAAGGTGAGAGAGAGGAAAGAGATGTTGTAATGAACTATCATTTGTTGAGATAACAACATTGAGAGATGGGTGTGTGGTATACACAAAGGGGTTGGTGCTCCTGTGGGTTGGTGGTCACAAATTTTTACTGGGTTGGTAGTCGACAAAGGGGTTGGTGCTCAGCAAAGGGGTTGGTGCTCCTATGGGTTGGTGCTCATGAATTGTTACTGGGTTGGTGCTCTTGTGGGTTGGTGCTCATGAATTGTTACTAGGTTGGTGCTCAGAAAAGGGGTTGGTGCTCTTGTGGGTTGGTGCTCATGAATAGTTGTTGGGTTGGTACTTAACAAAGGGGTTGGTGCTCTTGCAAGTTGGTGCTCATTCATATACTTGAGATTGTTCTCCATGGTTTTTCCCACATTGGGTTTCCACGTTATATCTGGTGTCTCTCTCTATCTTATGTGGTGTTTATTGTTTGAGTTTTATTGCATATCTTGAATGTTTGACTAAGTATAATTGGTTAAGGGAAAGTTTTATAAGATATATGATATACTAATTCACCCCCCTCTCTCAGTATATCTCGTGCTTAACAGGAGTCTCTTTATAGATGATGTCCTACCTTCTCAACATTGTGTTTGACACAATTTATGTTCATAATGGGCCACTCTAGATCCCATCTCTACACTGTATCAAGAGCCATATATATGATTCCTATTATTTCATGCATATATATGCATACACCCAAAACATTGTATATGTTGTACGGGATGTTTACTCCTAGTATGGATGGATGGTTATCTATGAGTCCCCTCTACCTAGGATATCCAAAAGCATTACATATACACTATTTATTAGGGGATATTATTGGTTGTAGCGAGATTACACTATGATTATTTTCATAGGCCATAAGGTGACACCTCTATGCCTCCCTAAGTATGTTCATGACAAACTGGTAAAGCAAAAAATTACATACCAATTATGGTGGGGAATAGATGAAGACATGAGAAACAATAGATACTTTCATGGCTCCCACCTTAGGATTTGGAAAATGTGATACATAAATTTCAAGCATTTCTATGAAGCTAGCAGGTATAGGGAATATTATTCACTAGCTACACTATTATACAAAGATTGGGATCCAGATGGCCAAGTACAAAAACACATCAAGGGACTTGTTATTCCATACAAACATAAGTCTTATGATCTTGATTTATTATTTCTTAATTCTAAATATGATGCCCAAGTCAAGGTCAAGGCAAAAATAGTAATTTTGTTTAAAGACCTCTTCAATATCATTCAAAGGCATCTTTTCATCTCAATTATGGATATAAAAATTAATCTCTCACAAATTTGAGGATTTGATACATCATATTTTTGAGTTAATATGCCCTATTATCCATCAAAGGATCAAGGTCAACCCTCACAGACACCACCTATAGCATTAAAAACTATACATAAAGATCCAAAGGTGCTTGATACTTCACTTAAGGGAGCACAAAACTACCCCATTTGTCTTGATTCTTTATACTTTTAGGGAATTTACAAATAAAGTTCCACATGAATATTAGATTATGCTTATTTGGTTACATTAACCACAACCACACAAGAGGCACCTTCATCTAGGAGAATAAATATATGTTATAAGAGGAAGCCAAGGGTTCAACCCCCTCGATAGAGTCTAGTTATTGATGCACCATTAGTAGAAGGGCCATCAAAAGAGGAAGCTAGAGGTGAATCCATATAAGAGTAGGAAAAAATTCAAAGAGATAGAACATAATACTCTAGAACAATAAGGGAAAAACTCCATTACATGAAATACCATTAGGTCAACAATAGCCCCTTTGGTTTTCACTAGTCATGTTGTGTATTGAATCTTTCTTATTAATATTAGTACATTTTATTATGTGTCCATCAGTCTTAGTGGTCCCCCTCCCCTTTTGGTACCCAAGGTGGAGGTTGTTTCTACCTCGTCAAGTGCCCAACCAACTCTATCTGTTCCCAAGCTAGAGGATACTTCCTATATCCTTATTGTTCCTACTTCCCTAGATATTTCACCTCCTCCAATTGAATCTTATGTGTCTATTCATATTATTTATAATATGATTACTTGCACCACTATTACATATCCCCAAAACACTAATAAAAATCTAATATAGAAGGCTAGGGGAGTAATAGAAAGCCATCATCTTCATGTTTCATCTTCTCATTTAGGTTTACTAGTCCCTCCCTCAGTTCCTATCTAGATACTTTTATGATAACAATGAAAAAGGCTAAGAATAATAAGCCAATATATACATTCCACCCACTACCTTAGTATGGTGGAGTGGACTAGTCTAAAATAATATGGTTTTCACTTCCTAATCCCCTACTTGAAGAAGCTTTAAAGTAGACATCAGGTTAGTTTTTAGGTGAGACTACATTTCAAGACACTCAACCATATAACCCAACTAGTCCTCCCATAGTGGGAACCAAATATGCAGTCAGAGGCTTATCAAAGGCCTAATCTTGTAATTACAGAGTTGTACATTGTAATCTCCATATTTGAAAAATCTACAAGGAGTGTGCAAATGGTAAGAAAGAGGAGACTAGAAGATGAGACCAGAAGAGGGGTCATATTAGAAGAGAGATGATAAATATTCACATTGTCCAAAATGAATATTAGGAAATTAGGGTAGTACCCATACATAGAGGATTTTAAATCCTATTTTGAAACCCATAAATATGCTTTAGTTGAGATACATGAAGTAAATAAAATGGATAGAAAAGAAATGGAGTAAGAACTAGAAAAAAATAAGGGAACACCAATAAATTGTACATGTTCCCATATAGATAGATATAGATATGAAAAATGTAACATCTAAATTATATAATATCCTAGAGGCTATTACTGCAATGAGGGTAGAATTGGTACCTCATATAGTTTAAACCACCAAATTATTTGATTCTTTAAAACATGGTGAAAATAAGCTGAAATTTCTTATTCTTTATACAACTAGTAAAGCATATGCCTACCTAAATTTAATGGTACCATTAGAGGCAACCAATAACATCAATTTGGTAGTCATCAAGAAATAGGCAGCTAGAGAATGGATCACAATAGTTAAGTTAGTAATGCCTAAATATGTAGAGAATTAATCTCTCATTTTATATATTTTATAGGAGTTAAATCTCTCACAAACTAGGGATTTCATAGGTAAACTCATTAGCAAGGACAATTTTGAATAATACCTCAAATAGGGTTCAAAAAGCTTCAAGCAAAACATATAAGGAAAGACATTGAAATAAATATAAGATGAGATATTTTTTTCAAATAAAAATGGCATGGAGGTAAAGGTAGTCAAAATTAATTCCATACATACAAAGGCTAAACATTAGGGAAAATTTTAGAAGCTATTATTGCTAAAAGGCTATAAGGAGTTTTTTTAATTTTGAAAATAACAAATTCTATGAAAATATAGATAGGTCAAATAACAATAATTCTATACAATCTCTTATACATGTGTTTCAAATTGAATTATAGATTATACTTGATCTTATTTTGGGACATAAATTTTAAATAATTACTATACATCTATGGGTTTAATTTTCTAGGAAATTATACGAGATATGTATTGGTTAGTCTAAAATACCTAGGTGTGTGTGTGTGTGTGTGTGTGTGTGTGTGTGTGTGTGTGTGTGTGTGTGTGTGTGTGTGTGTGTGTGTGTGTGTGAGTGTGAGTGTGTGTGTGCATGTGTGTGTGTGTGTGCGTGTGTGTGTGTGTGTGTGTGTGTGTGTGTGTGTGTGTGTGTGTGTGAGAGAGAGAGAGAGAGAGAGAGAGAGAGAGAGAGAGAGAGAGAGAGAGAGAGAGAGAGAGAGAGAGAGAGAGAGAGAGAGAGAGAGAGAGAGAGAGAGACCACCTAGGACAAAATAAGCTTAAGGTAATAATTATGTTTTATTCTATGAAAATGTTTTGAGGATTCTTTGGAACCATTTACAAAACTAAATTTAAAAAACCATGTTCCTACTTCTATATGGATTTAATAAATAACAAACATAATAATAAATAATTTCCAAACCTAATGTTTATTTTATTTCTAGAGTTGAATGTAATTAAGGTGGGATAAAATTTATAGGGATCAGGGTTTAGATTTTTCCCATTTTTAGTGAATTAGCACGAACATATTAAGGGGACCTAAGGCAAAATTTAATGTTAGTTTAACAAATAATCTAAAAGATTAATATAAGTTTCTTGAATACATATGTGATGGTTTATTGATTCTTCTTGTTATTTATGCAAGCTATTAGTGGAAATGAAGCGTTGGTAGTTGGAAGATTGGGATGAGAGGTTGGAAATTAAGGCACAGATGATTTATAAGTTGGTTTCCTCATGATTGAAAGGTATAGATTTATATTGTTTTTATTTTTAAAGATTGAGATAAGTTGTTTACATGTAGAATCAGCTATCTTCAAATTAATAAATATAACAATAGGTTCCCTGAAAAACATTTATTTTAAGATATTTGATCAAAACACTATACACATTGGTTTTCTTAGAAAATTTATGTATATCTATAAATATTTTACTTGTAAGTTGGTTTCCTTGTGATTGAAAGGTATAGATTTATAATTCTTTTAGTTTTAAATATTGAGACAAGTTGTTTACATGTAAAATCATCTATCTACAAATTAATAAATATAATAATAGGTTCCCTGAAAAACATTTATTTTAAGATATTTGATCAAAACACTATGCACATTGGTTTGCTAAGAAACTTTATGTATATCTATAAATATTTTACTTAAATTCAAAATCTATGAAATGGGTATTTTTGGGTTAGACATAAATATGGTTGAAATGATCATAAGGCTCTATTGCATTTATTCATTTTGTTTAAAAGGATTATCTTGCATGCAATTATTTATCAGAGGAAATGAGTTTTGTGTTTTTTTAAAATAAGTATGTGGTAAAGGCAAACCGGACAATATAGTTTATTTTGTTATTTTTGAAATGTTTAATAGAATTATCTTGAATGCCATTATTTATTAGAAGAAATTAGTTTCTTGTTTATTTAAAAAAAGTATGTGGTAAATACCAACCACATAATATAATTCATTTTGTTCTTTGTGCATTGTTTAAAATAAGTATCTTGCATGCCATTATTTCTTAGAGGAAATTAGTTTCTTATTTGTTTAAAAGAACCTTGTGGTAAAGACTAACCACATAATATAATTGATTTTGTTTTTTGTTCATTTTTTACAAGAAGTATCTTTCATTCCATTATTTCTCAGAGAAAATCAAGATATAGAGTATAAATAATAAACTGAATATGAGGCCATAGAGTAAGACAACTATGAAAACCGAGGCTGACATAACTAAAAAAATATTATTATCACCTTAAATTTATTGTTTCTTAAGTGATATATATATATATATATATATATATATATATATATATATATATATATATATATATATATATATATATATATATATATATATATATATATATATATTCTCAGAGGAAAAGTGTTTCTTGTTTATTTGAAAGAAACAACTTTGTGGTCAAGACCAACCACATAATATAGTTCATTTTGGTTTTTGTGCATTATTTAAAATAAGTATCTTTCATGCCATTATTTCTTAAAGGAAATAAAGGTATAGATATAAATAATAAACTAACTATGAGTCCATGAAGCAAGATAACTATGAAAACCAAGGATGACATAACTAAAAAATATAATTATTACCTTAAATTTATTGTTTCCTAAGTGATCCTTATAGTCTTTCCCTATGGCCCCATAGTAAGTTTATTATTTCTATATTATACCTTGATTTGTCACATTATTTTCTATAATCAATTTAATATAT